>JAMWET010001101.1:0-230000 GCA_024036415.1 Prochilodus magdalenae | reverse complement strand
AAACACAAACAAGATCACAGAACAAAATATCATTCACCTGGAACATATCTGTGTTGGGGTCGTGTGTGTACTCCACTATAACAGAATGACTCCTTGACAGTGTGTAGGAGATGCTGTGCTGGCTCTTGTTGCTCAGGGCCTGAAACACATGTATACACAAACACACACACACACACAGACACCCGCACTTCTCAGCCAGGCTTTCATTCTTTCTGAGCTCTTTTATTCCCCTTACACCAGCACGCGGAAGAGGGGGGTGTTCTCAAGATCCCTAATCTTATGCAATGTGCACTGCAATGTTATGTAATGGCTCTCCACTCATACCATTTAGTGGGCGAGTCAAGAGGGCAGATATGCAGGGTTGCATGGAACGGCAGGTTACAGGTTTTAAAGCCGACTGTTACTAAAATAAACCAGAATCAAACTTTTAAGCTTTTGCGTGTTAGTCTTGCTCAGAGCAAGAGAGTTCTGTACAGTGTCTAGCGTTCATATCCTTATTAATACACCTGCTGTAACATCACTGTCCTAAAAACCATTGTGTCTCTATAGCTTTAAAGGGCCCCAACATAAAAAATTTACTCATTGCTAAACCTGCTGTAAGCATGCCAACTGTACCTCCCACCTCACTCCCAAAAATGTCCCTACAACCTCCTGTCTGTCACAGTCTGTCACTGGGGCATAGTGCTGGGACACTGTCTTGTATGTGATTTTGATAAAACGAATGGCTCAGTGTTGACTCATGCTAGTAACATGTGTAACATCAACCAACAACTGATCCAACTAGCTAATTAATAATCTGAAGATATCAATGGCACGATTTGGCACCTACTGGTTTAAGATAAATCGGTACTCTGGCTGTATAATGTATTTGCGTTATGCATACTGGGTAATGTGGTAACACACATAATAATGACACACAATAGTAAAAATTTGCTGCGTAGCATAATTACATATCATACAACATACAGGGGTTGGACAATGAAACTGAAACACCTGGTTTTAGACCACAATCATTTATCAGTATGGTGTAGGGCCTCCTTTTGCGGCCAATACAGCATCTGTTCGTCTTGGGAATGACATATACTGCGTCCTGCACAGTGGTCAGATGGATTTTAAGCCATTCTTCTTGCAGGATAGTGGCCAGGTCACTACGTGATGCTGGTGGAGGTTTGTCCTTCTTGGTGGTATGCTGACATTACCCTGGATACCGTGGCTCTTGATACATCACAAAGACTTGCTGTCTTGGTCACAGATGCGCCAGCAAGACGTGCACCAACAATCTGTCCTCTTTTGAACTCTGGTATATCACCCATAATGTTGTGTGCATTGCAGTATTTTGAGCAGAACTGTGCTCTTACCTGCTAACTGAACCTTCACACTCTGCTCTTACTGGTGCAATGTGAAGATTGGCCACCAGGCTGGTCCAATTTAGCCATGAGACCTCCCACACTAAAATGACAGGTGTTTCAGTTTCATTGTCCAACCCCTGTATTAAGTTATAGGAGACCACATCAGGGTTCTTAGCTTAGGTTAAATAAATTTAAAACACCTGAAAGCTAATACTCACTTAATAACAGTACATAAGCAATAACGTAGTAGTGTTAAGTTCTTGGCTGTATATTAAAACAGCTGAAATGTTTACCTTTGACACCAGAGGTGTTGAGACATTGTGGATGACATCAGGTTTGACACCATTGGCTTTGGGTCTCTTGTAAAGGGCTAGTCGACTCCTCCTGCGCCCTTTATCCCCGCTAGCAAGCGACCCATTATGCCTGCATACAACAAGACTACAGCAGTTAGCTATATAGGCTGGCAAATTACAGTTCTTCCTAACATCTAATGTAACTTGATTAACTCTGTGACAGAGTTTCAACCACACTGCTTTAGCTAATTAGCTTTACCTATTACTGCTTAACTGAGGGTAGCACTGGCCATGATTCAAACAGCACTGTGAAGGCAGTCAGAGCTTCGGTTTCTTGTATGAACTAATCACTACACAGTAATTGAACTGTAACATATCATTCTGTTTCAGTCAATACATGAGTAGGAGTCATGTAGAGTTAACAAAATGGCCGATGAGACGCTTTAAAAGTCTGTCATTGAAGAAGAAAACCATCAATGCACAGGTCAATAGCCCATTCACTAAATGAGCTCTGTCTCTTTCTGCCTCTTCCCTTTCCCAGTATTAATGGCAAGAAGGTTAAAAAGGTCTGTGTTTCTCTCCCTCTTTCTCTCTCCTGCCTTTACTATGTGTCAGTGGTTAAAATGCCTCTCTGTTTCATCTCTCTCTTAGAGACGTTCATTTCCCTGCTCGCCTCGGCGGCTGTGGGGATTTGAATGACGTCTTTGTCGGCAGTCAAACGAGGTGTTTTACATCCGCAGCTGAAATCTAAAGATAAGTCAATGCACCAGCTGTATCTGTGTGGCACCAGTGGAGCCAAGCGACCTGAATGATGCCGTGTTCATTCATCCAAAAGAAAGGATCATCACTGTAGTCATATTTATTTGAGGGCAATTTTACCCTTGAATTCCTTCTCAGCTCCTTCTTTCAGCAGAGTCCTGGCAGTGTGGGCGTTTTGTTATAGAGATATGGGGTGTTAGTTAAATGAACAGTGTGCCTTTGAAATCTAGTGCTGCTGAATGAACGCTAATATACTGTGGATAGTGTGAAGGATACCAATACAGGGTAAACTGACCGAGTCCTGTCCTACCCAATACCTCACTATACTATAGTATATTACAACATGTACTATACAATACCGTAACTTAATTAACTTAAAAAAAATCCTTCATGTCACATGGGCTAAATGGTTCTATAAAGCCCTTGGAAACATAAAATAGTTTTCTATAACTCTAAAATTGGGTGTTATAGTAGTAAACATCCAGCAAAGTTTAAATAAAAAAACAAAATTATAATAAAACCACAAGAAATGAAAAAATAACAAATTTGTGATTCACAGCCCTTTATTTCCATTATTAACTTGTACAGAAAGCCCAACAAAATTTGTCACAAACCAAATGTGTTTACAAGCTGCCGGGACAATAATTTTGTCACCTTCCATCTTTAAGGTGGTGGTAACTTCAGGTTCCTGAAGATGGCGCTGCACGAGGATGATGGGCTATAAATACCTGCGGGGATTTTTAGATTGAGAAGAGGTGGTACAATGCAGTAGCTGTTTAGATCGATGTGTGGAAAATGGGTCATAAAGCAGATGTTAATGTTTGGCTAAAAGTGATTGAGTGATTGCATGTGGACATGCCAAAATCCGTAGTGTGAAGGAAGTAGCTGAATTTGCAGGTGTATGGGAGCGTACGGTCATATGGGTCTACCAGCAGTGGCTAAAATCCCAGTCTACAGGAAACTCTCCTTAGAATGGTGCCAGGGAAGCCATCCACCAAATCTCTCCCAACTGCACAATTGTTTGATGAAAGAGTGGCTGAACATTGCTGTGACCTACATCCAGTCCTTTTAATACGGCATAAAATGGGGCATTTTTGACCCATGTCTCATTAATTTACACATTTGTGGATGACAGTAGGCTGACCATTTGCTACGTCCATTGCACGTGCAAAAGCTAATTTTGTTTATGCTGACATGCAGACGCACACACAGCCTTGAGATTTTACCTTTGTAACTGTGGTTTTGGAGTTACCAAGTCACAGATCTTTAGGATTACTGAGATAGTTTTGATATTTTCAACCATGGCACATACTGGGACGATACGATCAGGATCATACAGCTATACATGTGCGAGGCCACCAATGAGGAGTTTGTAAATCATTCAGAAGTTCAAGCACCAGATAACCTGCGTTTACAGGTGGTGGCTGAAAAGTTTCTGAGTTTTCTAGTACATTTAAAATCCAGACGAAGGTAAAAATGTGGTTCCTCACATTGTGGCCTCAGGCCCTGTTCTTCCTCTGAGAGAAGAGGTAGAGCAGGTTCAGCTCCAGCCTTCAGGCTAAGGGTTTTTAGCACAACCGCTGACTTTAAAGAGAGGGCGGAGGCATGTTGGCCTTGTGATTGTTTAGGAAATGCTATGACGCATTAGCCACTATCAGGACCACCCAGTTTACACTGAAAGTAGAGAAATATGGTGAAATATAGAGGACATTTATTAGACCGTGGGAAGATATTTGTAAGACACACTTTGTACATGTACAGTGTGGTCTAGAGGAACTAGATTTACCGCATAAAAAGAAAAGACGGATTTAGGTTCACTGGGGCTTTAAAGACCTGCACAGCGAAAGGAGCTGTGTTTTTTTATTCTATGGCATAGATTTTGGAAAGTGTATTGTCTTTTTGCATTGTAAAAGAAATTGCCAGTCGCAGAGACCAAACTTAGCAGTGATGATTAATCAAATACGGAAATTTATTTTTAGTTGCAGTGCCTTTATACAACTGTTTCAGTGGCATAAGCCGTTTTCCAAATTTACTCTACCGTTCAACGGAACATCTTCACATTCATTTTCACATTAAGTTGCTTTATGCTCCAGTTTACGGTTCTAGGTTTTTACCTCAGCACATACAAAATAAAAGAAATATTTATATTAAAACAATATTATATAACTTCTATAACATTTGACGTGCAGCCCGTTTGGTCAGATCGGAAGAAGATTCTGAATATTCCAAACCTGCTGTAACCCATAAACGAGATCTTTCAGCACCTGTGACAGCAGAACCACTAAGCGTAATTACCTAGAAATTAAGAGAACGCAATTTGGCAAACAAAACAGGCTGTTTTACACACTGGCTGTGCTCCTTTTTGTGGCAGGAGAAAATGTTAGTAAATGCTGCATATTTGTACAGAGTGTAAGGGTTGTGAGTTGTGAATTACTGTGAATGATATCATGGCTGTGATAGGTTGTCAATGCAATACATCACTTACCAAAGGTAATAACTACTGAACCAGCTAACATAATTTAACGTAACCTTCATAAAACTATCCCACAATGCACCAGCTTTCACTGCTGTGTCTCCAAAGCCAGCTCTTACCCCAGCACGATTAGTTCTCCATATTTGATGGGCTCTTTATCCCCGGGGAACAAAGCATCATGGGGCTGAGAGCCTGAGCCCAGAGGTGGGGACGACTGGCTCTTGTTGCACGATGGACGCAGCTCCAGGGAGGGTGGGGGACACAGGGCTTCGGAGCTCCCCTCTAAAACCATGTCCAATAGTCACGAATGGAGCGCACAGCTGAGAAAGAGAAATGGAGATCATTACGTTGAGTAGGTCTATCATGACAACATGTTTACAATTTGTCATGTGATGAATTACGGCATCTTGTTGGTATCAGGTATCAGTAATAGAGAAAAAAGCGTGATGTCTGCTGGTGCCTCTTTTCTTGATTATGAGACAGAATAACTGTGTTATTACAGCACAGCTGATTCATGTAACGGCTAGAAACTGGATTCCTGTACTGCTTTGGAAGTTAACAACCAGCTAACCATCAATCGACAATCTGTCTGGAGCAGGAGACTTAACCAATCCTGAGGGAGCTACAACCTATCTGTCCATGCACACTCCATTGCTGGGCTTTTTTATTTAGGATCAGCGGTTACAGCACTAGCTGCATATTCAGGCTTCAATACATGCTGTCAAATTAACTGGAGGGATTCATAATAAGAAAAAGAACACATCATGGCATTGTGATACCGTAATGGAAAACTGTGACAGCGTGAATCACGGCGATGTAGCAATGCATTATGGGTGGACGCTCTGTTAATAATGATATCTTATTTTTACCCTATTTCCTAACTTGGTCCCTGCTAATTCCACCTGCTTAGCTGCTAGTTAGGTCTCCCCATCATCCAATGCTACCAAGCTGGGATAGTAAAGGCTAGCACGTGCAATCCTCAGAGACAAGCGACGTCAGCCACCACATTCTTTCAAACTGCCACTAACACAGTGTCACTGGACAGCTCAACAACAGTGACATGGAAAAGGCAGGACACATTTTTATCTATGGCTGATTCTGTAACATTTCTGACTTTTCTGTGATTGGTTAGGAAATGTTTATGATGTTTACATGGAGAGATAAGACGTTTTGTGAAATACAGCATTCGACACGGTATTCATAAGTCTTTGTACATGTACACTGTGGTCCAAGACCCATGTATTTTGATCCCTGGGACTTTAAGAGAGAGGAAAAACAAAGCAATCAAAACAAAGAGGTTATTTTAACATAGTCACAATACTTTACATTACATTAACTTAAATAAATATCACCCAGTACGGCAACACTAGAGGTGTAACGGCTTACCAAATTCACCACTAGATGAAACATGCTGCAATGTTGTCCCGATGCAATACATTTCCAGTACAATGTTAGTATTATTAAATACTAGTTTATTACAGTGTTTAACATCACATAAGTACAATATTTACAAGTACTGTGCTTTATAGTGCCCCAGTCTAATGGTCTAGCCACAAGCTAGCATGAGAGTCACAATACGATACACTGTATTGTTACATCCCTACATGATACATTTTGAGGATCTTGTGATATTGCACTTCAGTATCTCTCGGTACTACACTGCGTATGTTATGTTTATTAATAATGAAAACACCAAGAGGCTTTCAGGAATGCCCCGTTAAACATCCGGTGTATTTGATTCATGTGAAAATGCTATGGCTTTATGTGTCCTACAAGGGCGGTTCACATGCTCACATGATGAACAGCACAAATCAACCAAGTGCTGCTCTGTTACAGTGTGGCAGGGCGCTACTGGGTGTGTGGCAGAGAGAAGTGGGATGGAGTGGACAGAGGGGAGGGGCTGAGAAATAGAGAGAGAGAGAGGGAGAGAGAGACGGACGTGAGGAGATAAAAATAGAAGTAGCATGTCGGTGCAGGTGATGGAGGACAGAGGCAGGGATGGAGAGAAAGGCATGTAGAGGTGAAATGAAAACACTGCACATGGCAGAGCGCTGATGGCTACGTCAAGATGGACAAAAACTACAACACGTCGAGTGAGCTGCAGCCAGACTGTGACTGTGGTGGGGGGTGTAGTGGTGGGGGTATGTACGCCTGCGCGCAGGCTGGCAGGGTGATGGATTGCCTGTTCTGTGCCACGCACTTTCTAATCAACCCACTGTCACAACCTGGAGCGGAGAGGAGAGAGAGAGAGAGAGAGAGAGAGAGATGGGAAACAGAAAGTAAGAAAGGGAGAGAAAGGAGGAAAAACAGAAAGAGTGAGCAAGATACAAAGACAGAGGAGGATTGTGGAGAAAGGAAGAGGAAAGAGAGAGAAAAAAGGAAAATAGAAAAAGAGAGAAATAAGTAAAGAAAATGAATGAGGAAGAGAGAGATTCAGAATTCATTGAGAATGAGAGCAAAGAGAGACAGAAGGAGAGAGAGACACAATAAAGAAACAGAAAGAAAAAGAGGAGGGAGATAAATAGAGATGGACACTGAGGAAGAGAGTGCCAGGGAAAAAGAACAAAAGAAAGAGAGAGAAAAATAGAAGAGAGAAAAAGATGCCTTTTAAAATAACAGAGGAAGAGAGAGACAGAAATGAGAATGACACAGTAAGAGAATGAGGGAGTGAGATTAAAAAAAGAGAGGAAAAAATAGACAAAGACAGGAAACGAAAGACATAGAATAAACAAGAGGGATACAACAGAACGAGAGAAAAAGATAAAGGGATTTGAATGACAAAGAGAAATAAAGACAAGATAAGGCAGGAAAGAAATAAAACAGGAAGAAAAAGACAGCAAGAGAAGCAAAAAAAAAAATACAAAAAAGGAGGGATAGAACAAGAGAAAGGTTGAAAAAGAGAAAGTATACAAATGAAGAAGATAAGAAAAAGCAAAAGATAGATGAAAGAAAGACTGTAAGACAAAGGTGTAAATTGTGTAAATGAGAGAAAGATAGAGAAAAGCATACACAATGCTTAAAAAAGAAAGAGAGATGGAGAAAGAGAGAGATAAACAATGCATTATAAAGAAAAAGACAGACAGGCAGACAGACAGGCAGGCAGACAGACAGACAGACAGACAGACAGATAGATAGATCTATATATATATATAGATAGATAGATCTATAGATAGATAGATAGATAGATAGATAAACAATGAGTTAAAAAGTAAATGAAAAGAGGGAGAAAGGCGTAGACAAAGCGTTATTAGGAAAGAGAGAAAGAGAGAGAGGTTAAAGGTGGAGAGAGGATTAGACTGAACGAGGAGTTGAATACAGAGGGGCCTGTGAGCTTATGCTATAGAGGCAGCAGTAGCAGGACGCTATTAGCATGGTGTCAGTGTTCTACTCGGTACTGGGCAGACTATCAATAACGCTTTGGCTTCCCCTGCCTTTAACAGCAACCCCCTCAGCCTAGACACCATCTGTCCTCTATTCTTCTTTCATCTTTCTCTTCATCTGCTTCATCTCCCCCCACTTACATCTACACTTCTCTACATCACCTTCCCCACTTCGTTCCTTCCCCTCACATCTCCTCTTCATCTCCTCCTCTTAACTCCTCTCTACCAAAATGCCCCCCACCCACCTTATCTCAATTCACTCCCACAATCCTCTCTGCTGCCTCTGCAGTGTGGTGAGTGAGCGTGTGTGGATGAGTAGGAGAGAGCGAGAGAGAGAATCTGCCTCATCTATCAAGAAACAGATGAAGGGGGTGCTAAATATACACGTACACGGAAATGATCTCAAGAATAACTTATGAAGCCCATACCAGTCTGATCTCACCCAAACTTAATTCTTCATAAGCTGCGTGCGCTCCTCAGCGGACCATTAGCCCAGCGAATCTCACGCCTTTTCTGCCCGTGCTGCAGATTTCGCAGCTCTGATGACCATTTTACTAAGGTGTTGTGACTGCAAGTGTTTTATCATCTTCAGTCATGTTTGCTTTCTCTAAATTACGCATGTCAACGGACACTTGTATTAGTCCAGCATTTGCAAAGGTAATGCAATGTACACAACAGTGTCTGGAGCAAGCTTGTACAGTGTGTTTGAAGTGCTCGTAATAGTGCTGCCTGTGGAATCATGTTTATACATTAGAGGTGCTGGACGTGTTCACTGTATTTGCCTGTTTCAGGTGCGGGAAGGTTGGTACCTTAAAGATGTTCCCGTGTGGAGATGTTCTTGTATGGCACTGTTTATTACATCATGTGGCTGGTATACTATAGCAGAGCTGAACAGTACAGATTAGATGACTGGATATCGACTGAATTACGTCAATACTACAGAAACCATCGCATTTCAACCCATCACTCAATACTGGATTTCAACACCTAAATATCAGCCCTATCAGCATTCATGAGCCAATAATCACGCCCTGACTGGTGACTGTTTAAATTACAATTACAAAAATGTGAGGGGTGTGCTCACTTTTGTGAGATGCTCTATACATATATATATATATATATACATATACAGGGGTTGAACAATGACAACAACCTGTCATTTTAGTGTGGGAGGTCTCATGGCTAAATTGGACCAGCCTGGTGGCCAATCTTCATTAACTGCACATTGCACCAGTAAGAGCAGAGTGTGAAGGTTCAGTTAGCAGGTAAGAGCACAGTTCTGCTCAAAATATTGCAATGCACACAACATTATGGGTGACATACCAGAGTTCAAAAGAGGACAGATTGTTGGTGCACGTCTTGCTGGCGCATCTGTGACCAAGACAGCAAGTCTTTGTGATGTATCAAGAGCCACGGTATCCAGGGTAATGTCAGCATACCACCAAGAAGGACCAACCTCCACCAGCATCACGTAGTGACCTGGCCACTATCCTGCAAGAAGAATGGCTTAAAATCCCTCTGACCACTGTGCAGGACTTGTATATGTCAATCCCAAGACCAACTGACGCTGTATTGGCCGCAAAAGGAGGCCCTACACCATACTAATAAATGATTGTGGTCTAAAACCAGGTGTTTCAGTTTCATTGTCCAACCCCTGTATATATATATATATATAGATATATAAAAACACAGTATCTCACAGAAGTGAGAACACCCCTCACATTTTTGTAAATATTTATCTTTTGTGGGACAACACTAAAGAAATGACACTTTTATATAAAGCAGTGTACAGCTTGTATAACAGTGTAAATTTGCTATGCCGTTAAAATAACTCAACACACAGTTATTAACATCTAATCCGCTGGCAATGAAAGTGAGTTCCCCCCTAAGTGAAAACGGCCAAATTTGTGCCCAAAGTGTCAGTATTTTGTGTGGCCACCATTATTTTCCAGAACTGCCTTAACTCTCTTTGGCATGGAGTTCACTAGAGCGTCACAGACTGCCTCTGGAACACTCTTTCACTCCTCCATGACGATGTCATGGAGAGATGCTCAGTCAGTCCAGCACCTTTACCCTCAGTGTCTTTAGCAGGGCAGGGTTAGTCTTGGAGGTGTGTTTGGGGTCGTTATTGTGTTTTTACGTTAGTTTACGTTAGTTTATGTTAGTTTCCGAAAGGAGGGCATCATGCTCTGCTTCAGTATGTCACCGTACATGTTGGCATTCATGGTTCCCTCAGCGAACTGTAGCTCCCCACAGCCAGCAGCACTCATGCAGCCTCAAACCACGACACTCCCACCACCATGCTTGACTGTAGGCAAGACACACTTGTCTTTGTATTCCTCACCTGGTTGCTGCTACACACGCTTAACACCATCTGAACCAAATATGTATGTACCAATTTTATATATAGCGTGCGGCATATGGTCTGAGCACTGATCCCCCACCCCTTTAACCTCTGCAGCAGTGCTGGCAGCACTCCTACGTCTATTTTCAAAAGACAACCTCTGGATATGATGCTGAGCATGTGCACTCAACTTCTTTGGTCGACCATGGCAAGGCCTGTTCTGAGTGGAGCCTCTCCTGTTAAACCGCTGTATGGTCTTGGTCACCGTGCTTCAGCTCAGTTTCAGGGTGTTGGCAGTCTTCCTATAGCCTAGGCCATCTTTACGTAGAGGAACACTCCTTTTTTCAGATCCTCAGAGAGTTCGTTGCCATGAGGTGCCATGTTGAACTTCCAATGACCGGTATGAGAGAGTGTGAGAGCAATAACACCAAATTTAACACACCTGCTCCACATTCACACCTGAGACCTTGTGACACTAACGAGTCACATGATACCAGACAGGGAAAATGGCTAATTGGGGATGTACCTACTTTTGTTGCCAGTGGTTTAGACATTAATGGCTGTGTGTGTGTTATTTTGAGAGCACAGCAAATTTACACTGTTAAACAAGTTGTACACTGTCTACTTTACATTGTATCAAAGTGTCATATCTTCAGTGTCGTCAAATGAAAACAGAATAAAATATTTACAAACACGTGAGGCATGAACTCACCTCTGTGAGATACTGTATATGATAAACCTGAGTGTTATATTACCTCCAGCAATGACTGTAAGAGCAATATAAGATATTACCACTGAACAGATCTATCTAAGAGCACTAATGAGCTGCTTGATGGACAGCTCTCTATCCAACACTCCTAGCCAGCACCTTTACTCTCTACTCATACAGCATTACAATCATTATCTGACTTGTATCAAGTCACAAAAGGGCAAACTTGCAGGTGGATGGACAGGCATGGGCAGTCTAGCATGCTAGCTTTTGGTTATTCTGCGTTAGCTTTACTTTAATAAGTATCTGATTGGTAGGGAAATGCTTACAACAGCATTCATCAAAATTAATATGCTGCTTGATTACTTTGCAATCTGCACTTCATGCTAATTTCTGGATTAACCTACACCCACTTTCTGTCTTCAGTTTAACATAAGGTACTGGTAAGTACACTGTTCAGGAATCAGTACCAAGGTCAAAGTATCAGCATTAATGTCAATCTATTTTTGAAAGCGATATGGCCCAAAATGTATATTACAATATTATTAAGATCACTGTATATATTGCAACACGGTGTATTCATGTATAAATATATTTATCAAAAATATTATTTTGGAATGTGTCTCTGTTATAATAAGAAGCATATTTAAAACTGAAGTCAATCTGAAATATTCTAATTGGGACAAAAAACATAATGTAATAAACAATGTATAAATAGTAGAAGCACATGTTAGCAATTCACATCATGATACAGGTTTACATTTCTACATATTCAGATATATTGTGATATTGTAGACAAGGCTATATATTAAAATCTTTAGGAAACTCTCATAGTATAAACCATCTGTTCACACTGGACTGGTCTAATGGCATTACAACACTGCTATATAGCTGTCACAAAATGAACCCATGACAATCGATGCAGCACAAAACATTATATTGCGATACTGTTGAAATGTTCTTACACCACTAAAATTCAAATGTCAACATTGCTTTCTAACGCTGCTGAGATAAAACTGTTGCATCTGTGCACAGTGGTTTCTCTGAGCCTGTCAGAAATGATTATGAAAGCTGATTTTTATCTAAGAGTCATTTGCTTCATACAAGCTTCAAGCTTTTATCTTGGACTGTTAGTTGCTGCTGGGAGTTGATAACAGTTAGGATCAAACCGGTATACCACCACTACCATGATTCCCTATAATTTTGACCAAAATTATTTACTCTTGTTGCATTACTTGATCGTAATTTGCAAAACCTACAGGAAGACTCGTCTGGGACTGTGATTGGTCAGGGTGTTCAGCCTACACAGAGTAGAAAGCATTGTGCTTGGTTAAGTGGCTGAGTTCTACATTGCATCCTTCTGTAATATTAATATTGCTGGCAATAATGTAATTAACAAATGCTATGTTGTAAAGCCCTATACCGTACTGCACTGACATGTTCAGTACATGTTCAGCTACAGTAGTACTCTGTTTTGCATGAAAGTGCCTGTTAGAACGATAGACTAGTCTAACTGGTCTAATGATGCTGTTTGTTTGATGAAGGTGTGTGGGAAATGTAGTCACCAGTGTGCTCTGTGAGCTCTGATAATCGAGTAACTGTCCTCACAGCGCTGCCTGAACTCGTTGCTCCTGTCTGGACAGGAGACGTCCTTTATTTGGAACCAAAAACAGAGGCACAATGAGAGAAAATCATGATAAATGACATTACAGCACATTTGTCTATGTATATTCTGAGAATACTGTAAGCACCATCAGTACTTCAGAACACTGATCTAAATAAAATGTCAAATTTGTCATGTTGTACAAAAACAACCAGTCTGATATTAGATCAGCCAGTTTTCCATGATCTTATTTTATTAATGTTTCTGACGGCTGTATCCCTACTTTCTATTCTCTTAGCGCTCTTTCAGGATGGCACTAGGGAAACCTCTGAAAATGAAATATGGTGATGCATACAGTATTATGTATGAAAATGACTATCCTGATGTGCTATCTGAGCCCCAGACTCACCACTAATCTTCCTGGTCTTCTTTCCTTCTCTCTCTGTCTTGCTCTAATAGCAGTGGTCATGTTTTCTCAGTATTACAGCTGTACTTCATTTTTTTATTACAGCATTATTGTTCAGAAGTCAGATCAGCAGCTCCATGTTTCGGCCCCGTCACTGACCTTCCTATGACATCCTGACATATTTCAATAAAAGCTGCACTGAACTGCCACAGGTCATAACCGCTCATACAACATTTCAATGGCATCTCATTTTAATCATAGTGATTATGATTATGCTTATATTATGATGATCGGATTATTACTGGATATGTATTGGGAGATTGTTTTAATAATCGTTTATTATTGGAAAGAAGTTTAAATTTGACCAATATCTAACGATATTGTATTTCCTGCACTCTGGAAGAGCAGACAATACATGCCAAATGCCTGCTTTTATTTCTTCTACTGCTTTATTTCTATTGTCATAAACATAAAAAAATATCTGATATATCAGCCCACAACTGCCATACCAGTGCAGCCCTAATTGGGTCTTGTTTATATTTTAATAACTGTGCTTTTTTCCCTTATTATTCATACTTATTTATTATTATTACTAATAATAATAATAATTATTATTATTAATTATTTCCTTAGTTTCTTGGCTCCATATTGTGATGTTTAGCTTTCAGATCTTTTGCTTGGTGTTATACAATGGTACAAAGGTGTTACAATACACACAGCCGTAAACGATGTTCAACGGTGAGTCGCTCCATGACAGTCTGCCACGCCATCAATGCAGTCTTTGGTGATGGTGACGTGGTGTTAAGGGTAGTTGTCTGAAACGTCGGCATGCATGTGGGCCTGCTTCGAGCAGTCATCTGCCAATGGTGCTGCCACTAACTAGAATGACTCATGAAGGGCATCAGTGCTTGCTGAATGTCCGCAATCGTGACTGCTGGGTCAGTCAGGAACACCGATAAGATTCATCCTTGCTTACACCACATGCACAGCTGAGTGAGAAACTTGAATCATTGGCATGTCTCATGATGTAAGACCTACCCACCAAGTTTCGTTCCTGTCTGTTGATTCCTTTGAGGTGCTGCTATTATTTGGACGAGGAGTGTAAAATGAATACAGTGTCTCCTTGATTCTTCGTCACACCTCCACAATGCACACTGTCACCAACACGATGCATTGTTACACCTCTGTTAAAGTACTACTGTATTTAAATAAAATAGTATTATTATTTATTTCCTCCTGCAATGTAAGAAATTATGCAGATTTTAAACTATATAACGTAAGTAACCAAGTTAACCTTACATGGTGCACTTATTGGCCTTCAAATAATAGGTTAACAAACATAAACACAAGTTAATCACAAGTTAACAAATTTAACATTTCAGGTTACCTAGGTTACTGACTATTTTTAAGTTTGAAATCTGCATCATTTTTTGAAGTGCATCCACTCTTATCAAAAAAAACTAACATGACACCATAAGATAACACATTTGAGTTAGCATGCAAATGATCTCAGTTCATGACTTCACCTCAGACTGTGAACCACTACATAATATTCCCACATTTAAACAGAGAGACAGCATATGTCCTTCTTAACTGTACCAAACCTGAGCACTCCTGACTCCTTTTCACTCTACAGGTACCAAATATAGTCGAAGCGTCTGCCAGATCTGCAGCCACCGAGAGCTAACGCTCGCCTTCCAGAAAGTTCTGTTGCGTCCACACAGAGCAAAACTGCATTTAAGGAAAACTGCTCACTGCTGGGCAAGCAGCAGCTGGTAAATTAGAGGCAAATTGCCTCATAACCACAAGATCAGAGGTTCAAATCCCTTCGTGATCCTCTAAAGAAGATTATGATGAAATGTCAGAGAACTGCAGGTCGTAACAGACTGAGCTCTTCCACACTGAGCTGCGGAGCTGACCTACAGAATCGGTAATACTACAGCCTACCACAACCAGGCCAAATGAGTAATTCCTCCACTCCAGTATGTCACAGGTGGCTACACCTCCACCCAAACCCACACGCTCACAGCCTAAAGCGCAGCCAGCTCTCCAGCCACAGGCCCACAAACTCATTAAAACAGTGACACCGGCTGTGCTGAGTCACTGTGGCTAACATATATCTGTGTTCAATGTCCATGTCACACCTCGGTGTTATGCTTTCTCTTTTTTGCTGCTCTTTCAGGCTGACATGACTAGAGATCATCATCTGACAGTCATACTAATCCTTACCAGTAACAGAAAATATCACCTGCTGATCATGATGACTTGGTGTGGCTACTGCATGTTACTGCTTACTGACATGAGGTGCAGTCAGTGCAACACTTCCCAGGTTTACAGCAACATGCTGGCCATCTTGCAGTTGCTGCCACGTTTTAGTTTTAATCCACTACGTCCACAAACGGGCCCTGAAACTGGGGCTTCTTTCCTCATCTCCGGATTTACAAACGAAATAGGGCTCTAAATATGAGCTGATGACTATGATCGTTATTATGTAATGGCATTACGACTGGGCTCTCGGGCTTGCACTGCCAGAAGCCTGTGTGCTCTGAGACGACAGATTGCAGGGCATTGCGTCTACAGGACTACAGCGCTGAGCTGAGAGGACAGGAGAGATGATGGGCACTGTGGACACTGTTGAATGAGGGGAAAACCACACAAGACAGGACACAGTCCGGACATTCTGAGTCGTTTCCCCCTCTGTCTTACATTACGCTGGCGCTGTGTTTATCTCGCTTTAGCTGACGAAGTCACCTTTATATTGGAATTCTCCGTTCCACCTTAAATGGTGCAGCAGTTACATACTAATGGCCGTACGCTCGGCAGAACGGCACTGCTGCATTTAAGGTGGAACGAGGAGTTCGAATAAGAAGGTGGTCAACAGGAAGCTAACTCCGGCTAGAAACAGTTATCTTTGCAAAACACACTACAAGAGCGAGGTGTTGTGAAACGGTCTGTATAATAAAGCTGAAAACGACTCGGCCGGACCTCCTCACTCCTCCTCGGCACAGCAGGCTGAGAGTGCAGGGAGGTGCACAAGGGATTCCGTTCACTCCCCACACAGACAATAATAAACACGGTGTACTACGCAGGGCAGCACGAAACGGCGGCTGGCTGGTGATGTTAATACCATACACAGCGTCCAGCCGAAATGAGATAAAACCATACTCACCCGCTGATGGTGTTTGGTATCCGCCTTGAAGAAGACACCCCGTTTAGGCTCGTCAGTCCCCGTGTGGTGGTAAAATCAGGCGTCGTGTTGCTGAATCATCGCCCGCTACGGTGATCTGGACGGCGAGTCGTCGTGCGGTTCGCATCGCCACGCCAGGAAGAGCATCACTCTCGGAGCTACGGCGAGAGCGTTAGTCCGGCAGAAAGGGGCATCGTTTCACTCCGGAGGAGACTCGTCACGCCCATCTCTCCCTTGCGTTTCCCTCGTCAAAAAAAGAAAAAGAGAGGGAAAAAAGCATCCACTGAAGGTTTTCGCCCTCGCCCACGTCGGTCGTTCGCTGAGGAGACCACGACTCTTGCGTAAAACCCGCCTTCAGAGAAACTGAGAGCGAGGTTAGCACCGCCTACCTGCTGCTACCTACGCGCACTGATGCTGGTGCTTATTCTTTACCCACCCGTATTCCGGAAGGCCCCGCCCCCGTGCGCTGGGATTGGCTAATAGTTAGTACTGGCGAACTGACCTGTAAATAGTAGAGTCGCGATATTCAGCACCGCCGGTATTGGTGTCGTGCACACCGTTACTGGCTTCACTAAAAAAGCTTCATGTTAATCAGAGGTACACGGAGCACTTCCCGAGTATTACTTACAATCTGTGTGTGGAGGCACCGTGATCGGCACCAAGAAGATCGGCTTCTTGTCACGCGTCACACGTCCAAAAGGCTGGTGTCAGTGAGAACATTCAAGCTGCATGGGATAGATGATCACAGTACACCGTTAGAAACCTCTTCAATTTCATGCCGAGACGTCTGGCATGTTGGTTTAGCAAACATGGTGCCCTGGCGCCATACTGAGAGACACTACTTCTGTATGTGTAGCGGAATAAATATTACCCATATCAGTCTAAATGTATCATCATTTATAGTTCCTGGTAACCTCCTATCTTCCTCCTGAATAGCATTGCAACCCAACAATTTCCTCTGGCTGCAACAATTCTTCTGATGTTGAATTTATTTGGATGGGAAATATAGTGAACGGAAGACAAGTAAGGAGTCACCAAAAATATACTTCACTAAAGATATATAAAAAAAGCACTGTACAGTACACAGTATGGTAAGCAATTACAATTACTTTATTACTGTCAGCCACTGATTACATACACAGTGTCCATAGTGTGTAACTGCCCTAAATATTAAAGTTAATTTAAATATTGAGTTAATTTAACTCTGAAAATAGACCAGCAGAACATACCTTCTATTAAATAGTGATTAACTAATTTACATTCAATGCAAAGTTCAACATTTGTGTGAAAACCTCATATTTACTAGAGAAACCCAAAATGTATACATGTAAATTGTATAGATGCAATTCTGCATATCTTCTATATGTGGCATTTTTAAACTCTCAAACTACCTAGTATCCAGGGAACTGTGATAGACCAGTGTTGTATTGTTGATGTGTTCAGCAGGTCAGATCTGACTGTGCTGTGTAAGAGAGTGAATGAAATGAAAGTGTCATCTAGTTGTTTTATTCCTCTCAGGTCCAGACTGCAGACTGCTGTCACAAAGAACTCATAGCCAATCCTGGTTCAGGGGGCGGGGCTAACCGGAATACGGGTGTCGTAACCATAGAAACGCTGACTGACTCGGTGTGACACGTATAGAGTGAGCTAGTCTGTGGATGTATAACTCAGCGAGTGAGAGGAGGAGAGTACAGAGACACTCAGTGAGAGAGTGAGATCACAGCTGAGTCTGAGGAGTTAAACGAGTGGAAACCGGGGTTTCCAGAATGTGATGTAAGAAGTTTTAATGCTATAGAGAAACCACCAAAACTGTCCCCAACCGATAAACTGCTCTTCATCCTTAAGAAAGAGAAGAACATCAAGCTCCTTTCTTTCCTCAGGTCAGAAAACATCTAAAGATGTTTCTGTCTATTCTTCCACTGTGAGAAGAACCTCAACGCTATTAGTCTGAAGGGATGTGTATCTGTTAAGAAAGGACGAAAAGGGACGAACAAGCTCAAGTGCCACCTGAAATTAGTCGGATTCACCTATTGCCACAGACTTTACCCAAACCTTACCCAAGCTTTACACACCCACTTACCCAAGCTTTACACAAACTTTACACACACCTTAATCAAACTTTACACACACTTTAATCAAACTTTACACACACTTTAATCAAACTTTATACACACTTTAATCAAACTTTACATACACTTTAATTAAACTTTACACACACTTTAATTAAACTTTATACACACTTTAATCAAACTTTACATACACTTTAATTAAACTTTACACACACTTTAATTAAACTTTATACACACTTTAATCAAACTTTACATACACTTTAATTAAACTTTACACACACTTTAATTAAACTTTATACACACTTTAATCAAAATTTACATACACTTTAATTCAACTTTACACACACTTTACACACACTTTAATCAAATTTTACGCACACTTTAATCAAACTTTACATACACTTTACCCACACTTTAATTAAACTTTACATACACTTTAATTAAACTTTACACACACTTTACACACACTTTAATCAAACTTTACGCACACTTTATTCAAACTTTACATACACTTTAATTAAACTTTACACACACTTTAATCAAACTTTACATACACTTTAATTAAACTTTACATACACTTTAATTAAACTTTGGATGTCCTTGGATACTGGTGGACTTTTACCACTGTACCATTCAGAGCATCTATTGTTGCTTCTGTGATGTGAAAATACAAATAAATAAAAAAAAAAGTCAAATGAACTCTTGGTTGTCCTGCTTTGTGCTTTAATATGACAGAACAATGTGAACTGCTGCAGGCTGAATAGGCGAGGCGGAATAGGTGGAAATATGGACGTATATCACAGAAACACTTTTGTAACAGTGTTTCCAGTGGAGTGGACTGGACACTTATGATGTTTTGAAGCAGAATAATGTATATATATATTGCTTCGGGCTCTTTAAATAGCCTGGGGCCACTGGTGGTGTTTAAGAATTACCCAAACTGCCCTTTTTTCTGTATGTGTGATATAATTACTGAAAAATAAAAAAATCTGGTTATTAGGGTCTTAATTAATTGAGCTTTACAATTTGTGTATTTTTTAATGATCTGGTTTTAAAGATTCGCACTGTCAGGTCCCTGGCAGGTCTGGCTTGTTTTCATTTGAATAGTAAAATTAAAAAAGTGTAGCAGGAAGCTTTTGTTATTGTTGTCCATAGGTTTGTCTGTTCTCAGTCAGATGCAGTCATTTCACTAGGCAAAAGTAGGCAGCTGCCTAGGGCCCTCATGAAAATGTAAATTAGGTACAACAATACTAGACCTTAGCATATTAGTAAAATTAGAAAGTTAAATATATAAAGTGAAATAATCCCATGTAATTCCTCCAGTAGTCTCAAAATGAGAACTATTAGATAACATATGTTTTGTATGAGCTGCCATTCGTGCACTCAGCAGTTGCTCTATTAGTTATACCTGCTGTGTCTAGCAGGGCCAGGACTACCTTTCTCGTTCTGCCAGCACAGCTTGAGATTAGGATTCAGCAAATGACTAGGAACCTTATTTTTGGTCCATGCTTTTCTAATAGCATCACTCCTCACATCTTTTGAGCCACATCGAGTCTCCTTCTCCACTTGCTTCCAAAGTGTTCTGCTGTGCTGAGATCTGGACGCTCTGCAAACAGACAAAGTCTCTTTCATATTCATGGAACAAACTCAAGATGATGCCTGTCTTGGAGCAAAACAATATGTCCTGCTTGAAGTGTCCACGCAAGACTGCTTATAAAGGAATCAGCATGGTCTGCAGTCAGGGGCCTCTTCTCCACACCCTTTTAGCACTACTACCATGCTGTTCACACAAAACTAACACTACAACAGATGGAACTCCATCAAACTTTTTTAACTCACACCACGGCTGTTATTTCAGCATCTGTAACTTAGTTATAAACCAGTCTTGCTGTTCACATTAGCAGTCATTTACATCTTATCATATACAGAACTGATGTCTACTGGACACTATTGCAGCATGGAAATCCTAGAGGGCATTCTGAGGTTTCTGAGCCGCCAGCCACCACATCTGGAACAAACGTATTGCCATTAATATCATGAATATATCTAGAATATTCTAAAGTTTATCCCAACAAGTAAAACCATTTCTGCATGCATATATTGTCACAACAAAAAATTCCAAGCATCTGAAGCCTAATTTCTGAAATTTAAATTTGCTGCATTCCTTATTTGCATAAAACCTTTTCTATCCCAGAGCGATGCAAAAACTCTTGTATATGCATTTGTTAGAATAATGCTCTTTCACAATACACACACACACACACACACACACACACACACACACACACACACACACACACACACACACACACACACACACACACACACACACACAGGCACACACACGCACACACACACACACACAGGCACACACACATACACACACACACACACACACACCCGCACACACACACACGCACTCACACACACACACATAGTTGCCAGTTTTTAAAAAAAAAAAAGTTTTTAAAGCTAAATAATTAGGCTGTCAGGTTCAATTTACCCTTACATTTACACTATACAAATGATTAAATATTTAAAAATTTATTTTTAAATTGTATTTAGAATTATTCCAAGTTATTTCTCCTACAAATACTTTAATTTGTTTATTAGCACGGTTCCTGTAAAACCTTTTTTCTGAGCTGTGTCGTGTGCACATGATCATAATTATTAATAAGCTGTAATATCTGATTGATCTGGTTTGACAGAGGATGTGGTCTCTTTAAAAGCGGGCGCACGTTAATGATGTCACTCCATGGCGCCGCAGGTCTCTGCTTTCACTCGCAGCTGCTGCGTTTAGCGCGGAACAGCGCTTTACCCTCTTCAGCTCACATCCTGACAGTTTACGCTCGCTCAACGTCTTCAGGGGGTCCTCTCTGTTTGTACTCCATCGTTTGGGGGAAGGTCCAGCTTCTGCCGCCCTCGCCATGGCAGAGGACGAAGATTTGATGCCAAGTTTGAGTTCTGACCAGACGCGCAGCAGCAGCGAGCTGGCTCCTCCAGAGGGGCTGTGCTGGGGGTCGGTGCTGTCCTGCTTACTGCTCGCCTGTTCGTACGTGGGAAGTTTGTACATCTGGAAAAGTGACTTACCGAGGTACCGTTTCTCTGATTAGTACAGACTTTCATAATAACCTCCCTCCCCTAAAACCACCGGCCACGGCTGTACCAGCTAGCCTGGTAAGAGCTCGGCTCTGAGGGCAATATACACTGAACTCAGCCAGGTCCATAAGACTGTTAGGAAGCTGCTACCTCCTCTGTTATTGGACAGGTTTGACAGTTGACTTAAAGGGCAATTCCGCAGAATTGTTAAAAGTTGTTTAGAAGTAGGTGTTTAAGATGTAAACAGAGTCATCCAGAGTGGTTTACAATGAGATGCTCTGCTTTTAATAAACTTGCCGAGTCAGAATTGCTCACAGTGGTGGTGATGGGAACCAGACGTCTCTAGTGCGTTGTGTTGCCTCCAACACATTGGACACCAGCAACCCTCCTGGATATCTACTTTCCTGCAGCATTTAGTTACAGCCTGCATCTGTAGTTTCCTTCAGCCCCCTTTCTTAACACTTAGGCATCCAGTCCAGCCAGTCAAAGATTTGAGAGGAGGTTTGTTGGCTGGAGCAGGTGTACCCGAGTGTGGTTCACGCTATAGTCCACAGGAAGGTAGCTCTGCAGGACCAGGGCTGGTGACCACTGCTGTAAAAGCTTCCTCACAAAAAGCTGTTGCATGAAATGGTTACAGAAACACTTCTGGATGCCTGGAACGTCCTGGGAGAAGGAAAACTGCTAGAGAAACCGCCAGAGAGCCTCTTACTTATACAGATAACCTGTTCCTCAATGTTGTTGTGCTTGAGCTGTAGCTTGAAATTCACTCATCTAACAGTCCCCATGATTCTTTAATAATCTTGTATATAGAAAAAAACATTTGGCACATGTAGATAAACAGACCTTTTGAATTCTGTGTGGAAAAAAAAAATCAACCCTGAACAAACCGGATGTCCATCCAGAAATTGAGGTGTACAAATGTGTATTAGTGTTAAAACCTTTTTGTGCTTCAAAGGATCTTAAGTGGACTATATTAACAGAGTAGTCCAGAGTGACTTTAAAGACCTCTGTAGTGTTTATTAAAATGTCAGTGCCTTGTGTCATTAATGTCTTTCGGTATTAAATTCATCGTGGTCTCTTGAGAGATAATGCACATGCGTTTGCTCTGGCTCCTGATAATGAATACTGATTTCCGCCATAGATTACTGGCACTGGTTGTGAGCTTTGTGTTTTCTGGCTGTAGTCATGACTATCACTCAATACATTAATGTATAGTAAGGCTCTTTGACTAACTACATTACCACAGTTTGATGTACCACACTGCAAATCCACAGTACTGCCACCACTGTCTGGTGGAATGCACAACCACAGGGTGTCGACTGGTGAGCATTCTAAGACAGAAGGCATGAGCTTATTGCAAGCTGTCAGGGAATGCCTTTGGCCCAGTAGCCTGATACAGGCTATAACTACAGGTTATGTATCAATGTATTCAGTGTCCTGGCAAATGTGTTGTTGACTTGAGATGTGATTTAGGTTCACTAAATAGTGTATATTTGTGTGTTCATGCAAAGGGACCATCCATCAGTGATAAAGAGGCGTTTCACTAGTGTGCTGGTTGTGTCAGCGCTTTCACCGGTCTTTGTGTGGGCATGGAAGGAGTTCACAGGCATTCAGGTGAGATCTTTCACTGATAGACTTTACGACTCGTAGATCCTGTTAAACAGACACTCTTTGTCTCCATAACCTTGTAGTCTGTTGCAGAGCATGTGCATCAACCTGTACAGTGCCTGCTCCCTTCTTAAGCCTGATGTATAATAAAGACTGTTGTAAACTATTGATTGTATAGATTTGATGTTTCATACATCTGTTGATGTTCAAAAAGGGATATGTCAACAGATTTGTCAGACGTCCTTTACTTCCTGTGCTTATGGTGTGATTTGTTTGAAGTAAGACTGCAAAACAGACCATAAACACACATATGAACAGTTGTATTTTTACCTGCATACCTTCTGTGGTATTTGCTGCAGACTAATTTTGTACATTTCCTGTCATGTGACTTAGAATTGGTGAGTCATGGCATGTGAATTGTTTGACTTTGTTTACATCCGTTGATACATATATGTATATATGACATGCGATTGTTTGAATATTAAGCAAACTGAAAATGCAACAGTGTATTCTTTCTTGCTTTGGTCTAAATGAAAGCAGTTGTACTGTAGATCGAAGTGCACCAGTGCAAGCCTCCTAATCTGACTTCCGATCTGTTTTCAACTACAGACTGGTCCCTCTTTACTAGCGCTCATGGGAATCCGATTTGAGGGCCTTGTTCCTGCCGTCATTCTGCCTCTTCTACTGACCATGGTAGGAAAACTTTATCTCTCAGACCCATTTTTCTGAGGATTTCCCCAAAGCTTCATAGTGCTGAATTATTGTAAAGTAGCTCGCAAGTTTTAGTTTTAAATTTAAGGTTTTGTTGTTTAGGTTTAAACTTGACAAGAGACAGATTGATTTTTAGTACCCGCAGTTACAAGTCCTGGTGTTTCATGACCAGTTTGAACTGTGCACAGTGTGCAAGTCTGAGATCTAAAAACCTGTTACTTTCTTTCATGGCATGTAATAGTGTGATAATTTAGTATGACATGGCAGTGTTCACTGTGGGGTTATTTTGTGTTCTATTGTCTAAGACATGAAATAGCCAACATGCTGGTCACACCAAGTATGATGCCTAGTGATGCGTATAATAACAGACAGAAATGATTTTGCTGAATCTCTATAACCTGGCAGTGTTCAGGTCTAATAAAGTGTTTGTGCTTTCACAGGTACTATTTCTGGGCCCTCTTATACAGCTAGCTATGGACTGTCCCTGGGGCTTCATTGATGGAATCAAAGTGGCTGTCGGTGAGGTTTTGAAACTTTTACAGTATCTAGATGTCAGATTTCATTAGCCACAGATTTAGACCACTTTCACATTAGACGGTTGGAGTGGCATGACTAGATTAGTGTTTGCTTAAAAGAGACTGATTTGATTTATGTAGTACTGTAGTATTTATATATATATATGTATTACACTGGAGTGTGTGATATGGCAAAAATACATATTCACCATGCACAATATGTATGATGTATTTTGAAACACAGACATCTTGCAATGGAAAATGCAGTTGGTTAGCATTCTTTCAGTACTGCCTTAGTAGTATCTACACTATATTCTGAGAAAAGCACATTATCATGATAAATATAAATTTCTTGTCCACCTCTATTTTGTCACATTTTTATTTTGCATGTCATTAACATCCTTATTAAATGTGCAGTGCGTTAGCTACAGCTTACAGCGACAGCAAAAAATAAAATACATCCATCTGTGTCTTTTAAGGAGTCCTGTTCACACTAGTGTGTCTCTGACACAGCAGAAAGACTACGACTGTATGGCTGTGTATTAGCAAGAACCTGGTGATACGATATTCATCATGAAACGGGGGGGGTTATGATTCAATATATATTGCTCTACTGTAAGCCAGAAAATATATTGTGATTTTATTTATTTAATTTAGAAAAAAAACTCCCTATAACTGGACCCCTGTCTGCTGCAAATCTTTGACTCTATATTATTGTTTTATATTATATTATTGTAATATATTGTTACTGTGTTTTTTTGAGTATAGATAAAGTATCAAAAAAATATGATATTGCGGTTCCTTTTCTAAATATTTTTACCTCCATGATTAATGAAAACAACCCAATTCAAGCCTGCAGATTGTGATAACTTGCATTGATTAAGCATTACTTTTAAAAGTTCTCTAATATGTCAGATCTAGTTTCGTGTACTGTTAAACTTTTTTTTTTTTTCTTGCCCTTAGATCCACGGTTCTGGGCTCTGTGTGCGAGTGATATGCGCTGGTTAAGAAACCAGGTGGTGGCCCCGCTAACTGAGGAGCTGGTGTTCCGGGCGTGTATGCTGCCCATGCTGGTGCCCTGTGCTGGACCCCCCACGGCCATCTTCACATGCCCACTCTTTTTTGGTGTGGGTAAGTGTGAGCTTTCTTTTTATACTGCAACTGAAAGCTAATTAAGAAAATGAGATTTGACTGTGGGGTGTGAGGTTTGACTGTGAATTAGGGTTTGGCTAAAGTGTAGTTTACAAGTTTGTTGTTTTTGTTTCCGAAATCCCCACAATATTCCCGATTTGCCAAAGTTTGTGGACGTCCAAAAGATGGCAAGAGACAGCTGTGCTGTAATGTGGGGATGTACAATGTGGCAAAAAATATTATACTATATAATATACAAGATATAATAACAGATTTTCAGAACTTTTTCTGAGATCTGCTTAGGTGGAACAACCAAAATACAAAACAGTAAAGACGATATTTATGATATACTCGTATTGCGACAGTTGGTCATGCTATCGATTTAAAATATTGTCCTATGTTATGTCTATAACAGAAAGACTGACTAGCAGCATTAACATGGTCCAGATATGTGTTTAATAGTCAGTTTAACATTATTATATGGATGGTCAAGTTTATACTCCATTGCTAGCTTAGTGGTCCATGTCAAGTCAGTCGCACTACGAGTCAAATGACTTTGATAGGTAATCTTAATGACTAACTTGTGTTCTCCATAGGAATGTTATTTGGCAGTCACAAATGGAGTAGTAATGTGTTTCTTTGTCTTTTGTTTAAATGTTTTCCATTTTACTATTAACTAATCTTGCTTTAGCCTTTCTAATGAAATGGGTTAAATTGCAGAGGAAGTGTGGCTATATTGGGCACGACATGATGGATCTATTTTGTAGCCTAGTCTTTTGTTAAAGAATTGCCATGTTTGTCTGTTGACCGTATTTGAAAGTATTGAAATTGTTCAGGGCTCTGACTTGCTGTATGCTAACAATATATCTTCCTCTGTCTTTGACTTCAGCACACTTTCACCATGTGATTGAGCTGCTGCGTTTCAGACAGGGCACCATCTCAGGGATTTTTCTCTCCGCAGGTATGTTGTACCTCAGAGCTATGGACTCTTCATAAGGTTCCTGTTTTACATTATAATGTCTTATGCCTGTCTGTTTTTCTTGTAGTATTTCAGTTCTCCTACACGGCAGTATTTGGAGCTTATACTGCCTTTATATTCCTCAGAACAGGTGCGTTTGTGTTTTAAGCACAACTCTACTTCTAAATCTTCTTTTGATTAGATACAGCCAGTCTGTAATTCAATTGAACTGCACGAAATCTGGTGCTGTTTATGTTGTTTTGGTCTGTACTCCCAGCACATTGCATTTTTAGACGAAACAAAGACTCTCTTGTGCATAAACTAATGATGCAACAAGACTCAACTGGGCAGCTCGTTACTTATGGTGCCTTGAAATAGGGGAACTACAGATAAAGTGATTTGCTTATCATCCTCTGCAGAGTTCCTTTTAACAAGATAACGATTCTTATTACCAGTACTTAGGGGCGCATTGTGAACTTGTGTTACTGCAACTGTGATAAGAGAACGGATGTTCTATAAATTATGGTGTATAATGTAACATTATTTGAACCCAAGTCTGCAAACGATCAACACAAATCAGCAGCTCGCTAGATCACTCGTCCTCTCTCCCAGATTTGTGTTGGTAAACTACACAACAGGGTTACAGTCATATTTTCTTTCATTATCAGTTTAATTCTTCAAAATTATTATTATATTGTTATGCAAGCTGTTGTTGTTGGTGTTATGATTACTACTATTATTATTATTATTATTATTATTATTATTATTATTATTATTAAACCTTGTCTTCTGTTCTGTCTTTGGCTTTTGCAGGTCACCTAGTTGGCCCAGTGCTGTGTCATTCTTTCTGTAATTACATGGGTTTCCCGGCTGTGAGTACGGCTCTGGAGCATCCGCACCGCCTGACCGTTCTCTCATTCTACGTGCTGGGAGTTCTTTTGTTCCTCATCCTTCTCTTCCCCATGACAGACCCTCTCTTCTACGGCTCGCCCACACCTGTCTGCACCCTGACCTCCACACTGGGCTCTCTCTGCTCCTGATCCTTTGTCCCCCACCCCTGCTGCTCCATCCTCTCCACCATCCTCTCCACCTGTTGCCCTGGCCTCCATCCTTTCCTTCATTCTGCACTTCTTCAGAACCCTCACTCTTTTCTGCCAGAGAGGTCCTCTACGCCTCCAGGCTTTTTGCTCTGTAGTGGATTTAGTAAGGAGAACAGGGGTCCTGTGGAGAACAGGTCCTGTGGAGAAGAGGTGCGAAAACTTGGTGTTTCTGTGGAATTGAAAGATGATGTCTTCAGGTTGTAGTAGCCACAGTTCAGCCACAGCGCAGCAGACACCATCAGAAATGCCACCAACGTCAAGCACCGAGTACGTCGTCAAGTGAAGTTGATGAGTCAAACTTCAAGAGTTTGATCGAGACGGGTATTTATACATTGCTGCATGTTCACCATATTTATACGACAAGGTTTGCATATTTGCGTTTGGCTGCATTTGAGTTTTCTGGTTCCACTAGGAAGACGTATACACTGTATTTTGCATTTACCGCAGAAGATAGACAACTTCTTTGTGTTTTTTTTTTTTTTAATATTCTCTTGGCTTACATTGACACACAAGCTGCTTTTGTCTGGCGCTTTTACTTGAAGAACTGGGTTCAGCTCTACCCTGAAGTTCACATTTCTTTGTACCTAAGAACTAATCCACAGGACGTGGGCCATTTAACAGCTGGTTCAGTTTTAAATTATTAAAATACAGCTAAATCTTTGTCATTAGGAACTTTATTTTTTTAAGGTATTTGTATATTTGAAGCATAATGTTGTTGAAATGAGAATATCTGAATGCCATGCAGAGTAGCACCTTTTAGAGCATAGCCTTAAGGCTAGATTGTCCATATAGTAGACCTCATTTAAATATGAAAACGTATTATAAACTAACTGTACTCAGATTACGAGTCGGAGCTAACTTGTCTGTCATGCATTGTACACAATATACCACCTTGTACGGATGGTAGCACACCATGCGCTTGTGGAATTTGGTTACCGGTAATGATTATCTTATGCACAACCTTAGAAATCGCTTTTACATGTACATACCAAGGCATGTTATGACTACAGTAACCAAAAGTGGGTTTACACTAGGATTTAATCTCAGGCCATTGCTTTGACTCGAAGATGCTTTTCTTCATTTTGTGTAATCTCACACAGGCCACTGCGGCATATAGCTGATGTGCACTTGATGCCTGTAATATTTGCATACCACGTGCATACGATGTCCCCAAAAACCAACTGCTATCTATCCATGTGTTTCATCGTTGTTCGACTATTAAGCCTTTAGTGGTAGTGGAAGCTTGTGTATGGAGCCCATTGTTGTGAAGTGCTGGAGAAAACTGCCCACTACTCTGCATGCTGCTACACTGCTGAAATGTGGATTATGGAGCAGTACCGAAACTGATGTACACTATCGGTTAATGCTGGCATGAAATTGCTCTGGTGCAGAGACCTGCTATTTTGTTTTGGTGTAACATGTTGCGTGCATCTTGTAGGTCAAGCGTAGATGGAGCCGAAGCACATTCGTTCGGATAATATGGGTATCTTATTTTTGGCTACATGCTTTCATCTAAACTCTAACTGTAAGCACGGTTCTTTTCAAAAAGAACTGCAATAGGGTTATTTTTAAAGATGACATTTTGGATAGTACTTTCACTTCTGTTCTTACGTGCTATCTTCCTTATACCACCCATTACTAGCTCATGAAGTTGTTTTGAGTTTTTTCACAAAGCTGACTGGTTAAATAGGTGCTATAAGTGTTCAGTAATATGCTGTGAAGTGTGTAGTTATCGATGTTGCGTGAATGAAAGAGTGAACTTCTAGCAATAAGAACAGGTGGGACCAAATCAGGGATTTCCATGTCGTTCCAGCTTAAAGTTTGACCCTTCCCATTTGTTATAAGACCAGGACCCTTAGCCACACCTGAACCACTAAAGCAGCATTAGGTGTGTCCGTTGCCAGCACTTGTCGTGACTGAAATAAGCCGGCCTGTTGTTCGTTTTCACAGGGCTGTTGTAAATGTGCCATAGTGTATTGGATTAGACTGTGCTTAACCAGTTAGGCGTCTTTAGGGGCCGATCTGTTTACATGTGGAGAAGGTTGCCTACCGATGCTGCTTCAGATTGAGTTAGTGTGCTGCGTGTTTAGTCACTTGTTACTTTCACTGCCTCAGCTCAGAGGCTGCTGCTTTGTGCTGGTGTGCTGCTTACACATTTTCAGTCACCAGAGGGAGCCAGAGCGCTGTGTTGCGTAGGGCAGAACTGTTAAAAGCCCATAATTTTTGACTGTGAGACAGCCTGTATGGGAATAGCCCTGAGTGTCCTGATAAACGTTTAGTTGCTATTAACGTATTTTTGCTGCCTGTGTTGCTGCAATCCCAAATTGGTGGTTTAACCCCTTAAACTCTAAGGTCTTATAATACAATATTTAGGTTAAGCCAGTATTTCAAATAGATTTTTGAAGATTTTGTATTCTGGAAGGGGAAAATGCAATGCTGGACCACTTGTATAAACACGCACATCAATTGTATTTTATTAATTTGTTTTTATTGTCCTCTAGTAATAATCTACAGTGTCAGTAGTTTTTAAGTAAATAGCAATCTGGAGCGGGTTACCCTCATACCCCATGCTCGTGAAATTTCCTCGACCAGTGTTGCATTTGATTTAGTGTGACTTATTTATTCATGTTATCCGTTTTAGTCACACAAAATAATCATTTCAAAGTGGTGTCTGTCGCCAAACACCTCTGCACATATGCATGATTCTGTTTAAAACTGGGGTATTTTAAGAGAATCACATGGTTACCAGTCAAATCACGGACTTCCTTATTACTGCATCTCCTCTGGTAAAACTGGAATAGGACTTTAGTCAGTATACGGCTTACTCTGTAAGTGCTATGAATTGCTCAGTGGCTACTCAACATGGTAACACTTTACTTTAGGATGGTGTTTATAAGGTCACATGTCACCTCCATAAACATGTTTTGAAAACTGACATAGCCCTACACATAGCTTGATTAATGTTTACTTTGGCAAAAAGTAATTCACAATAAAGGATATGTTGGCCAGTTTTGATCAAAGTTGGCTAAAGTAGCCTTTACGACAGATGATGTCCGTTAGGATGAGCAATTCTAAACAGTTACATAGGGTTATGTCAGTTGTTATGACAAGCCTGTGCAGGTGTCTTGTAGCCTTATAAACAATATCCTATAGTGTTTCTGAAAATACTATGGAAGTGATGTATTTATGAGAATGAGGAAGGCCAGCTGATGAGTCCTTCAGAGTTTAAGGGGTTACATCTGCCCAGTCTTTTTTTTTTTTTTTCCCTTTTCCCCTCCCCTTCCTAAAACATGAACTAATACTTGTTAAAGTAATAACTGTGAACTTTCTGTAGGGCTGGAAAATCTCTCAGATATGGCTGTTAAGTCAGGAATTAGAGCTTCACTCTGTGCTGCTGGCAGACCTCCATTTTGTCTCTTTGGTTTTCTGAAAGTCAGAAAGATGGCTGCTCTTTAGTGGAGAAGTGGGCTGTCGTCCGGTGATTGATTACCTGTGGAACAGAAGTATGTTCCAGTAGCCTCCGTGTGCTGAATATGCATCAGACAGAATGGTTCTCAGTGCGCTCTAAAACCTGCAAAACTTTGTTTCTTAAAAGGTTGAATAGTTTTGCTGTTGAACTGTATTCAGTTGAATTACTTAACCTGTAAGTTACTTTTTTTTTTTTTTCCCCCCTCCTCCTCCCCCTGCTTGTCTGTTCATCTCCACTGCTCCTTTGCTCCACGGATGTTTGTTCTCTTTACTCTGTAGTCTTAAAAAAAATTATTTGCAAGCCAAACATTTGCATCTGCTGTGAGCTCAAGCAAAGGTGCTTTGAGTACACATCTAATGTAAGAACAGGAGGAGCAATAGACATTTAGAATCTATTTTTGCAAATGAAAAAAAAAAAAATAGCAATGTTCTATTTCACTAAATAGAGGAAAAAGAACAGAGAGCATGTTCTGAACGATGGAATACAGCTATACAGACGTACTGTTTTATGACTAGACTTGTTGTATCTATCAATAGTTTAAATGTTTATACTGAGGACTTATATTTTATAATCAAATCTATTTTGGTGTTACATGTATAGATTATGTACATGGAACAAGCTGTTTTTTGATTAAGGCCATGTGCAGTGCAGTTTGCTGCACTTCACTGAAGGACATATTTTATGACAATCTTTTTTGGGGTCTTTCAAATCACTCTGCAAAAATTGTTTGCAAATAAACTGAATTTTATAAAAACCATCATCCGGTCTTCTCTTGTCTGTTTTGTCTCAAATTCTACAAACACTGGGAAAAATGTCTTGTCATTTCAGGGCCTTGACAAAAATGATGCAAAGCAAAGGAAACAGAGATGATATTTTACATCATCAGAGTTCAGTTCTAATCTGTTACTGCTGTGTATAAGAGTGATGTTGCTGTAGGACTGTCACGACTACTTGATTAATGCCTCCATGAACTGATTCATCAAATTTTCTGCAAGGATTGGCAGTGATGTCATCGAAATGAATGTTGCATCCAGAACGCAGTCACCTGACAGGAATGAAACTTGGTAGGTTTGACATTGTGAGACATGCGAAAGATTTAACGTTCATGCTCAACCATCCATGTGATTGAGGAGGCACCCTGGTTTTGCCAAGATGAACCGTTTGTTGTCACACGTCACACATCCAGAAGGCCTGGTATCTCTACTGCAAAATCTGAAGGAACTGTATGAGAATACTCAAGCTCCATGGAATGGATTATCACAGGACTCAGAACATCTACTCCATGCCAAGGCATTCGACATGGTTATTCAATGTGATTAAAGCGATTGCTCAATTACTGCTAAAAGGTTATCACTAACCGTAACATTTAGTGGTTGGCGTACAGGTTGCTGTGATTGTCTCCCAACACCAGCCCCAGGTTTTCACTGGTGATTGTGACTAGATCGCTTTGTCATTGGGCCTTATTCAGCGATATCTTCCTACGCTTTCCTAAAATTTGTGTGAGGTCTTAAGTAAAAGTCTATGGCTGAGTTCTTTTGCACCTTTTTGCTCTGGAGTTTGAGTAGATGCTTATCTTCTCTAACAGCAAACCCCAAATAGCAAAACACTGGTGAGTTCATGAAAACAGCCTGAGTGGGTTTAAAGAGGACATTTCTTCAGAACAGATGGTAAACATAGGCCTCTAACTGTAGTAATCGGATATTGTTGGTTCATCTAAATACTTCTGTCCCCTGACAGGCCGTTTATTTTCTCTATATTGTGTATAACTTGTAAAATACCATCCTCTGTTCGTGTTGCTTGTCTGTTTGTCTTGCTCTTTAGTATTGACCAAAGAAGGATGAGTTTTCCAAGTCCTGGTTCCTCTCAAGGTTCATTCTTCATGGTCTTAGGGTGGGTTTCCCTTGGCTTGCTTACTGGTAGTTCAGCCTGGATTTTCAGTAAAGCTTCTTTGTGACCACACCTGCTGTAAAAAGCGCTGTATACATAAACGTTATGATAGTAACAGACATACACATTCTAGCAGTCCCAAACTGGACATGAATATTGCACTTGGTGAAAAGTACTTCAGTTACAGTTGTTAAGTGTACTATCTCCATCAGACCTCTAGATGGAGATGTTGTGTTTCCGTGCAAATATATTATGCAAATTCTGGCACCTCTTGATCAAATTATGATGATAATTAAGGGGGATTATAAATGAACACAGCCAATTACTTGGGCATTACATGACTATTTATATCACTTATGTGGAATGTAAAAAAAATGAACTTTCCAATTCATTAATCAGTGAATTCCCCTCAGATCAATACGCATATTCGCCTGCTTGAGCAATCTCCATACAGTTCATTATAAGCAACGTCCTTTCCCACTGGCTATTGATGTGCAAGTCTCCCTGGGGTGCAGGGTATTTCAATTCGAACCTTTATTTATTTCTCGCGTCACAGCGCTGCCTCTTCAAGTGGAAATGTGTACGTGTAAGTGTGCGTGTGTGCATGGGCGTGAGGTGAATCCAGGACGCGTGTAGACTCTGAGTATTGATTACAAAAACACACCACACTGTCACATCACTTCAGGCATGAGAACCATTTGGCGGAACGGGGCTTTTGGGTCATTCTGGTTCTTCTGAAACTCTGTATCCTTCTGTCTTACGTAGGTGGGCAGACTATTTATACAGCTATATTTTACACTGCCTCATTAACTTGGTTTTATTCTTCCTTCTTTCATTCCTCGTATAGATTGACCCTCAACTCAGTTCACTGCATTGATGGACTGCTCCATTCCTGTCTTTGTCCACTATTAGTCATTTACCTTTTTTCTTTCAAACCCCTGACATATTCAGAAGCCATGCTTGTTCATGATTAGCATGGAAAGAGCACAAGAGCGATTATTACTCATGCTATCATGAAGACGGATGGAAGTGTGGACAAGAGTGGCTTCTCCAGTACAATCAGTCATAGCTTCTTTAATGGCGTTATTCAGATCAAGATAATGAGCGTCAAAGTGTTGCCTTGACAATGAGCGAAACTGTTTCCTTTCACGTTTCATTATGTGTGATTTAGTCCTACAGGCCAGTAGAAACTTGACTCAACCTGAGACATTAACTGCTCCTAAACTTGATTGATTTGGTGGCTGAAGGCAATCTTCAGAGCTGATAAAGCCTGATCCTGGGTGGGTTTGTTGGACTGTGGTGACGGTGGGGGATGGATGAAATCTCTAAAGCTCCACACTGTTCTCCTTTCATCTTTTCTGCTGTCATTGTGTTTTGCCTTGGACCTCCAATGGTGTGTTTTCTTCTCTACTGGGTCTTTTCACCTATATGCTAACTTCCAAAATAGACAAACCCTGCCACATATTATGTGCTGTGTTAAACAGTAGTAGGTACATTCTACAAAATCAGTGCCATTTCTACTTTGCAGTTTTCAAAGTATCATATCCATAGCAACCTCTTATGTATATATTTATTTATTTATTTATTTATTTATTTATTTATTACCAACATGTAAATCCTACAAAAAGACATATTTCCCCACCTCATAGAATTCTTATTAATATTATCCTTTCAATTCATACAACAGAGTCATTCTTGTACCACCCTGTCCCAGGTACACCATTTGAGTATAAATCTGATATGTACACAATTTATACATTGTGGTTGGTGTAGCTCAGCAGATAACACCACTACACTTTTACATTTTTTTCCTTTTTACTCCATCTACAGTATTTTTTAACAAAATGATACAGTGATGGGGGTGGAAACTGAGATGAAGAGGTTGTACAGACAAACTGTCTCTCTGTATGGTCTGTTGGTTTTAGCCTTCATCTAACATCAGAAACCATTGTTAATTCTGGCTATATATATGTAGGCATGAGTTAATGACAATAGATTCAAAATATATATCACAATTCTGCTTTATTAATAGAACAGCATGCTACAGTGAGATGGGTGGGTGAGTGACTGATTGAATTAATGCACTAGTGAATCAGATCATGAATGAAAGAGTGCGATCATGCATGACTGAGATAATGTGCGAATGAGTGAGATAATGAACGAGAGAGTGCGATCCTGCATGAGTGAGATAATGAGTGAATGAGTGAGATAATGAACGAGAGAGTGCGATCATGCATGAGTGAGATAATGAGTGAATGAGTGAGATAATGAACGAGAGAGTGCGATCATGCATGAGTGAGATAATGAGTGAATGAGTGAGATAATGAACGAGAGAGTGCGATCATGCATGAGTGAGATAATGTGCGAATGAGTGAGATAATGAACGAGAGAGTGCGATCCTGCATGACTGAGATAATGAGTGAATGAGTGAGATAATGAACGAGAGAGTGCGATCATGCATGAGTGAGATAATGTGCGAATGAGTGAGATAATGAACGAGAGAGTGCGATCCTGCATGACTGAGATAATGAGTGAATGAGTGAGATAATGAACGAGAGAGTGCGATCATGCATGAGTGAGATAATGAGTGAATGAGTGAGATAATGAACGAGAGAGTGTGATCATGCATGAGTGAGATAATGAGTGAATGAGTGAGATAATGGACGAGAGAGTGCGATCCTGCATGAGTGAGATAATGAGTGAATGAGTGAGATAATGAACGAGAGAGTGCGATCATGCATGAGTGAGATAATGAGTGAATGAGTGAGATAATGAACGAGAGAGTGCGATCATGCATGACTGAGATAATGAGTGAATGAGTGAGATAATGAACGAGAGAGTGCGATCATGCATGAGTGAGATAATGAGTGAGATAACAAGTGAGATAACGAGCGAGATAATGAGTAAATGAGTGACATTCAAATTAAAAGCAGAAACAGCCCACACATTCCTCACTACCTCATCCCAGTAACACATGTGATGTTTGTCACAGGGTTGAAACTTTTGTGACCCTAAAATGGCCCAGTTCTCCATGTAATGTTCTGTACATGTATGCTGTGAAACTGTTAATACAAGACAGTTTCCCTATCAGTTTTGTGTGACTGGGTGGTTGGGTTGACTTAACTGTCTAACTTAAAAAAGCAACAGATAAGAAGTTGCTTGTTTTTGCTCCTGCTGCTCTAAAGGGTTAAATTAGTTCACTTACATTTCGTGATGTCATATGAAGCAAAATGACATTATTTCTAGACCATATAAGTTAATGTGGCAGGGTGGTGAATCAAATTGAGGGACACAAAAATCTAAAAAGTCTTTATTTTCGGTAAATAAATCTTATGTGAACAAGGACCCATCTAATCCTGATAATGTGAGGTCAGACACTGATGTTGGACGAGAAGGCCTGGCTCGCAGTCACCGCTCTAATTCATCCTGAAGGTGTTCTATCGGGTTGAGGTCATTTCTTTATGAATCTTGGTCACTCCATAAACACATCTCCACTGCTTTAGAGTCCAGTGGCGCTGTGCTTTACACCGGTGCAGTTGAAGCTTTGCATTGAACTTGGTGATGTAAGGTTTGGATGCAGCTGCTCGGCCATGGATACCCATCCTATGAAGCTCTCTAGGCACTGTTTCTGAGCTGATCTGAAGGCTACATGAAGTTCTGGAGGTCTGTAATGATTGACTCTTCAGAAAGGTGGTGACATCTGCGCATTATGTGCCTTAGCATCTGCTGACCCCGCTTTGTCAGTTTACATGGCCTGCTGTGGTTGAGTTGATATTGTCCCAATCACTTCCACTTTATTATAATCCCACTCACAGTTGACTGTGGAATATTTAGAAGTTCACAACTGGAGTTATAGGATAGGTGTGATCCTATCATGGTACCATGCTGGAATTCACTGACATCCTGAGAGAGACCCATTCTTTCACATTTGTGTGTAGATGCAGTCTGCAGTCTGCTAGGTGCTTGGTTTTATACACCTGTGGCCATGGAAGTGATCAGAACACGTGATTTCAATGGCTGACAGAATATTTTTGTCAATATATATATATATTTGCATGTATGTAATATTTCACAAATAAATAATCTTATAATATATATAGATATAATATTAGATAATTTATTTTGTGAAATTTTAGATGCAAATGTGATGTGCAAATTGCTCAATATGGCCGTGTTAAATGATTATAAATAAAATGTATTTCTTTATGAACAGTATGTTCACAAATGTCATATTAACAAGAGCACTTGAATTAATAGCTTTAAGCTATGGAACCACATTTTGGCACATTTCTTGTGACTTCCATGTCATCAAACGTTGTAGACACAAGCAACAGCTGTTCCATGGAATGACTCAGTAGCAGCTGCCTTGAACCCCTGATTTTGTAAAAGACTATATTTTGAGACCCTTACGCTGAAAATGAGGGATATGCACATAACATATTCATTTCTGGCTGATGAAAAATGTATTGGCAATGTTAGGATTAGGGTGTGGGGTTGGGGTTAGCTTTAGATAATGTAGTAAACTAGTTAATGGTTTGAATGTTACTGTTCGGGGTCATGAGGCATGGTGTGATGGTTTAGATGATCAGTTTTCACAATGCTAATCACCATGGCTTCTGTTAATTGTTAATTGCCTTCTTGGCTCTGGTGCAAAACTAAAGAAGCAAGCTTCATATACCCAACATATGCCCTCTGAAGGATTGCACTGGGCTACATAATGGGTAAAAGTGTGAAATCTGCAGACGTACCACTTTAACTTACTTTTCTTCCTTTGTCTCCTCTCTTCTGTTTTTGCCTCCACCATCTCATCTCATTAATTCATTCACCCTGCCATCACTCAGCTGCATTCCCGAGTGGCTGTTTTTAGAGGGAGTTAAAGCTTAATGAAGGGAGAGGGAGATGAGGTTGTAAGATGAATCTCTTCTTTAGCAGCTGCTGAAGGCTACGCAGTTTTCTGTTAATCACCGGAACAGGAACCGGTTGCATCTGCCTTTGCCAGCAGCCACACGACTTAATACCAGAAGATGCTGCATCTGTCATGCTAGGAGTTTACTGCAACCGTAAACTCCTATGGCATGTGCCTGGGTGTGAGAGAGGGCAAGCAGGAGATGAATTTGAAGCCTGGCAGGAGGTGGAAGTAATTTACAGCTAATACTTGAACTGTTATCCGGACTGACACTGAGACGTCCATAATTACATTGTGTCTGCCAATCTCTCTGTCTACAGCTCTGGCACCCCTGCATTAGCCCTTCGATTGCCAGTCACCACCCTTCACACTGCCTCATCAGACATACTGCACCCCTCATGCATATGCAGATGGCCAGCCAAAGCCAATGAATGGCAAAACACGCTCGCAAAAGATAACTGGCAATTTACTGCCCCCACTCAATACAAGATGTGTTGAGGATGTAGCCTGTAGTTTATCTTAGCAACTCCTTCTAAAGGGATGGAGGAGGTTTGTAAATTATGCAGAGGTTGTAGTGAGAGATAGCCAGGAGTGTTGACCTATAGTGGCCTCTCCAGGCCTCCAGAGCAGGCTGTGTTGTAATGAGAGTGTTTTTTCAGAGGTGAAGGACATTAATACCAATTTGCTTTCAGAAGGTAAGTGTTCAGGTTCTAACGCGCATGTAATGTTTTCAAACACATTCAGTGCACACTCATTAGAAATGACTTAGATTGTCCTCAGTGAACACGCACAGGTGGTCTATAGCTTGTGGGCTGGCTCAGGTTCCACAAGCTTGATTGCTTTCTGCCCCCTTAGGTGCAGTAGTGGCTGCCTGTGGATATTTTGCCTCAGTCAGCTTTCTGCAGGGACAATGCTTTGACTACTGGTGCATTTCAATCGCCTTGAGTCCCCTGCAAAGTGCACTGCACAGGACAGCATTCAGACATATGTTAGGTAATTCCAAGCCATGGGGAGTAGACACAGCAGGTTATCATTTCATGTGAAGCTGCAGAAAAGTTGACCTATCAGCCATCGCATATCATTTGAATCTTTTGCGTATCCTCAATTCAATAACCAACAACCATATGTGTAAGTGTGGATCTTGTGTATACAGTTCTATTAATTTCATTATTACACTTTATGTTTATTGTAGCTTTAGTTTTATGTATTTCAGGTTTCTGGAAGACTGATGTACAAAGTTTTCCATTATTATAAAAGAGGCTAGTTCACAAAATATTAGCATACTGCATACTGTGATGAAGCTTACGTTATGCCAAGCTGAACTCTGAGAGCTGCTTCTGCTGAAGTTTTTCATAATACTCAAACAAATAAACACGTGCATTTCTGTATAACAAGCTGTTTTTACAAATATGGGTTGAACAGTTATACACTATTTCTGGTCCTGCCACCACCGTAGCTGCCATCACAACCCTGTCTGCAATTTTTTCAAAGATTTCCAGACGTGAGAAGCTCCTGCCATTGCCTTTTGCCATTGCATTGTGGGATAATGGTGTGGGTCGTTAGCATGCTCAAAAACTGACTGGTTCTAGGTGTGCACTGTGGATTTTGGGTATATACTCATAGGATACCTTTGAGTATACCTTGACACACATAACTGTACTATATACTACATACTGATTCTGATAAATCTCGCTGTTTAAGCAAACCTCTTTGTTTATAGCAGTTAAACATATAGCATAGAGAATAACACCACAACTGGGTTCAGTTTCACATTCAGACAAGTGTTAAAGTCAATGTGAATGGGAAACCCTTCTGTCCCATGTCATATTTGAAACATTACATGAGCGACAGTCTCTAAGCTAACTGAGCATTTTCACTTGTTGATTGGATGGTGTGATCAGGGGAGGTTTACAGTTGCAGCAAACTGACAGTATAATAGATGTGGAGAAATGATGTCATATCTGGATATATTTCCTCGGATGTAATAAAATCAGAAAAGTCTTTATAGGTGGAGAACATTCATCGGAGAAAACAAGATAAAGTGCATGTTATGATGAAGTGTGCTTAATGTGACCAGGGATATCAATGACTCTGTTCACATAAACAAGTCACTGAGGAGCTGCAGGATGGATGTGAGCAAATTGAGACACATGATACGAGTTCCAACAAGCAAATGTATTCATGAAGCCGAGTCAGTTTATTACAATCTTTGAACATCCATAAAGGCAGGCAATTTCCATTTACTGCAGTACTCTGTGGGAGCTTCTAATATCAATAACTGTTTTCAGGTTTTCAGGCGCCACCTTATGTGCACACCCAACATGTTTAGGACCACCAAAAGAACAAACATTAATATCCACATATAAACATAAGCTTTGTGTAAATCTGGTTCATTAAGAGTCTTTGGGCTACCTCTGAATCTAGACTGATCTGGATAGGATTCTCTTACTATTTTATATTATTCTCTGATGTCTACATAGAAGACATATGACTTTGGTTGGGGTGAAAAATGCCCACATGTGGCTGTACACACCCATTTATCATTCTATGATTGGGTCCTAGAATGAAATAAAGTTTTTCTATATTGCGTGCCCTTATAAATAATGTGATGAGCACAAAAGCAACATGATGAAACAGACAGGCAGGAAAATAAAATGTACCCCTGTGTAATAAGCTTGGTCATCATACTATTTAGTTGGATGTGCTAAGATAACTTGTGGCTTGCTAGTCACTAATGTTACCTATCGTCGCTGTCCAATGAAAAACATGTATGTCCATTTTTGTCCATTTTGACTTTTATGCATCATTTGAAAACAGCAGCTGCCGTTCACACAGTGTAAGAATTGCATGATGAATGGACCAACAGAAATGGCCCAAAAGGGCTTGGAAAGACATCTGGTTCCATTGACTTCCATTAAAACTGAATGAGGTTTTTGATCTCTCCTGTAAAGCTGCCGTTTTGGAGATACTTGTTTTTCTTTGGACAGCGACGATATACTAGCTACTTATTTTTGATCTCAACAACAACAACACAGAGTGAACTGCATTAATGACTCACCACCAACCTTTCAGTACAAGATGATCTGCTTCAACCAGCAAAACTGGATAAAATCACACAGCATGGCTGCTACTGTGACTGCTATGCTGAGTAAGGTTGGAGAACCTGTATGTAACTGTGCAGAGTGAAATGTGCAGAACAAACTAACAATAAAATAATTAAAGTCGTCCAGGATCTTGTTATGGATTGGCTTCCAAAACTTCAGTTCCACCTTAAATATTGCCGCAGTTGCCGCTCATCCTGCCGCTGTACAAGCCTTAAAGCATTAAAGGTGGAATGGAACATTTGATTAAGAGGCTGACAAATACACACTCAGTTTCAGCCTCTGTTTAAAGATGAACATCAACCCTGCCCACTGACAGTTTCATTCCTTGGGAAAGGAATGAAACATCTCCAAAGGCACAAATATGAATAAATCAAGTAACTGTTATGTAACAGTTATGTAATTTTGGAATCAGCCTGTTTTACTGAGCTCTTTTACAAACTCAGGGTTTGTATTTGAAATAGGAACAGTATTTAGGATTTTTGGCGTACCAGTTCTATGTACCAAACTTATGTGTACTTAAATTATTCAGCTATGACAGTGTAAATCCAGTCAGATCTAGTCATTTTTGCATGCTGTAGTACATATTAAAAATGATAACTGAGGAGCTGGCTAGCTAATACTACCCTGGCATGCAGTCGTGCCAGCAAAACCTTTCCAAACTATTCACATTCAACTATGTCAATGTCAATACGGTTTTCCATTCTAATGACTTGTTTCTTTTCCCAGGTCCTCACCGCGGTATATAAATGAGTTATGCACTTTTAAAGCTTGTGGGAGACGACTGAAGCACCGGTTTAAGAAATCAAATCTCGTTGTCCATAGACAAATATTTGAACAACATGTGTTGGATTAAGCTGCTTCATATTACTTAGAAACCATCAGAGGGCACAAAGGTAATCCAGAGCAGCTTTGTGCATGGCTAATAATGCTCCTACTCCTTCATCCACTGAACTCTGGAATACATTTTGGTATTATTATTTTTAATCCCTCCTCAAACAGAGATACACTGTGAGTTTCTTTTTCTTGGTATTGTGTTTTTAAGCTTCTGTGTTACACTGAATGTATCTCCATGCTGGCATCTAATAAGAGATTAACCACCTGCATGCTTGATCCAGTCCCCACTGCTCTTTTTTATTTCTCATATTACTAGGACTGAAAATGTTTTTCGTACCATAGGAACCACTGTTGGTGCTGCTCTCTATCATCAGTCTCTGTTTTATTTACCCACATTGAAGGGTGGCTTGGACTATCTGGCATTGCGCCCCATTGGTTCTATTGATCCTACCCTAATTTGTTTTTATTAGAGGTAATAAATTGTGATTGGTTTCTGAATGTCAGGGCATTCCTCAGGGTTTTATCCTTGGGCCTTTGATTTTTTGCATTTATAAGCTGCCACTTGGGCATTTTATTTGGCTTGGGTTTTCACTTCTGTGTAGATGATACCCAAATTTATATTGCCACAAAATCTTTAAATGACGTTGTGGATGCAGAATCGTTTTAATTGGTGTAAACATAAAACAATATATTGTAAACAACATTCCCCTGTCCACTGTTGCCCCTCCTGTGTTGTTCCCACATTAAATCCTGGTGTTCTTAATAATCAGTTGTGTTTCAAACTACAGCTTGAGAATCTATCTAAATCCCTTTTTCATTTGTATCATATTGCCAGGTAACAGCCACATGATGGTTTACACTTTTATCACCATGTAGATTGACTATTACGAGGCCCTTTACTTCAGCTTACCTACAAGATCTCTTAAGAAGTTACAGTATTGTATTCTTTCTCTCCGCATCACCACATCACTTCTGTGCTTATAAAAGAAGACTGCATAGTATATCTGCATAGTATAGCACCACCATACCTCTGTGATTTAATTAGGCCCTACCAGCCTTCTTGTTCTCTCACCCCTGTAGGTTCCATCACCTTGCTTGAGCCTCAGTGAGACCTTAATCTATGAATGAGACTTTTTGTGCAAAGCTACTTGGGTATGAAAAGCATTGCCTGATCCCACAAGGCAGCTCCCACCCTTGATTATTTAAAAATATATTCTTTAAATCTTGTTAACTCTTAGCTGATTCAGATTTTTGAGCTTTCCTCTTTCTGCAGCCAGTGAACGGACTTCTCACTGTTGTGTTTTTGCGCTGGCTGTATTTTGGTTGCTGTTCCTAGATCATGTAAATGTGCTTATGTTGGAGGTAAAGAGGTTTTGTTAAGTCAGCCACTGTATACAGATACCAGTGAAATATGCTATGTTTTGTTTTTTTGTACTTTATGCTGGATGTGACGACGTTCCACTGATAAATACAGAAAAGATGAATATCGATTGGATGTGTTCACCATGCATGAAGGAGAACAGGCAATAAATCCAGTCTTGGCTTTCTGTTTTGTTTGCTTGGTTCACTGGAACAAAAGCTGGGCTTGTATTTGCAAAGCGTTTTCTTTTCCCAGATAAGGCGGCTGAAAAGCCAAGACATATTTGTTGTCTAAACATTTGTTCCATTAAGCATGGACTGGAGCTAACTAATGAAGCCAACGAACAGGGCTGCATTAACTATCGTTAACACATTGTGTAGAAATAACAGTTTAGACTGTGTGTCAGAGTCATCTGTGTCTTGTGTTGCAGGGATATCTATTGAAGTTAGCATGCTAACCAGTTAGCCCTACCCCGTCCTGTCCCATTGTACCACTTTAACACTGGTATTGCTTTCCATCTTTGGAAACACTCTTTCTGAGTTACCGAAAGAAGCCTGGTGCTGAACTTGGTAAGTAGTTGTATAGAGGGATGAAGAGGGAGGAGGGGGGACTGTGTGGAGCATGCATTTGACAGATTCCATTATTTTACATATTGGTGCTTTAGACGGTTGGTGTAGCTCAGCAGAAAAGCCTACCCACCAGGAAGCAACCATTCAATGTGGGAGACTGGGGTTCGAATCCCAGTCTGGGTGACTATGCTGCTACACCAATAAGACTCCTTGGGCAAGACTCCTAACTCTACATTGGCCTCCCTGTAACATGAATAACCTTGTAAGTCGCTCTGGATAAAAGTGTCAGCTAAATGCTGTAAATGTAGACAATGTGCCATACATCAGGGTGAAATGTCCCTATTGCTGGATAAGAAGCACTACAAGTATAATGCACTAGGTTTTACAGAATGCACAATTTGTATACCAAATTATTTTGAATAAAATATGATATTAATCAAAGTACAACACTAAAAAACATATTTTAAATTATATTCGATAATTTAGCTAAGTGTGTCTTAGTGATGCCTCTTTGCTTCAAGCCAAAACAAACAAAAAACAAATAAATGTAAAATAAAAACACTGAAATGTCAATTTTGTTTATTAATAAGGTGGTTATTGTTAATATATTAACACTGTAATGTTACTTTGTAAATTATGGCTGCATTGTGGTGGTGGTGGAGGTGTTAGTGTTGTGTTGTTGTGGTGGTTCTATTAGGTGTTGTTGTTGTTATTGCACCCGCAGTGGCCGAACCCTAACTTATACTTTGAAACCCTATTACTGTGCTTCACTTCTCACTTCACATATCGATCACAGCAGATGTTCCAGCCTTAATTTGAGGAGCAGATGCAGGAGCAGGCCGTGTATGAAGTCTTGCTGTGTGCCCGCTCATTTCAGTTCATTGCCCTTTACCACCGCACAGCAGGTGACGGTAGCTGCTCGCTAGGTACTTGCGGTCACCTCTGCGTATATTACATCCAAACTTATGGCTAGCTCAGCGGTATTCACCTATAATTCAATGGTAATGCAATCAGAGGCAGGATGACTGGGCGCTTATGGACCTTTTGAATTGATTGCGCTATCGTGTTCCATGCTCTGGTCTAGCCCAGGCATGAAAGAGGCCTGCCGTCATAGATTATGACACATTTAGGCTGCGTCTAGGCGTCTAGGGCTAACGGTACTATTAAATCACCCCGGATAAGTGCATTGTGACTTGGCGGCCTCATTTCTTTAGGCTCTGTGTAATAGTGACTTAGCAGCCTCATTGCTGCAGGCTCTGTCTGGTAGTGATATATCATAAGCCTGTGTGTGATATAAAAAGCCTGTGAGGCAGAGTTTGTTTTCTCAGGCATTTCATCACAGCGTCCACACTATGAGATCACGTCTTTCGTACTCAGGTCAGACATTTTTCCGACAGCTGATATGAAGGTGTTAGCTATCTGCTTGACACACACACACACACACACACACACACACACACACACACTTTTAGCACTCATGCCATTGAGCTGTGGACTATTCATCATCTCTCGGCAGGGTGAGAGTGCCTGGCCTCACAAAGTTTTGCTGGCACTACTGCATGTCAAGACAAGCTTAACTAGCCAGCTCCTCTTTTTCATTTATATATGCACCTTACCATGCAAAGATAACTAGATCCGCTACTAGATGTCTTATTTTTTTCTTTTTTTACAGGTGTCATAAACAGAAAACTGCATTTACAATTTTACAATACTTTATTTACTGTATATGCTATATACTGTCTATCTATCTATCTATCTATCTATCTATCTATCTATCTATCTATCTATCTAGCTAGCTAGCTAGCTATCTATATATATATTGTATATACAATACTCTATTACCTACATACTCTATATGCTGTACATAAACTCTAGATACCGTATATACAATACTCTATTTGCTGTATACTCCATATGCTGTATATATACTCTGTATGCTATATATACTCTGTATATACCATATATACAATACTCTATTTACTCTATACACATTGTGTTTGTAAAAGAGAATGCTAAAACAAGGCACTTCTTTTTTTTTGTTAATAATGTGTAATATATGTTAATGTGTTTATTACATTTTTTAACATACAAACTCACAGCATCACATGTGCTCTGTTACAAAACCACAGAAAGAAGAAGGAGGAAATAATTTATATATAACAAAATAACAACAACAACAATAATATTAAGAAGTCAACTTTTCAACAGGATCCTAGAAATCTGAACTTTGATTCCAAGATGTTGATTAGCTTCTAATTCACTCTGCACATTTTTTTTTTTCAGAGGAATGAAGGTTAAAGCCAGATCATCTCTAGATCATGCCAGATCAAGCTGAAGGTTTCAAAGTAAGCTATCATACACTGTTTCCTGCCTGTGTCTGTTTGGACGTGTTGCTTCAAACCCAGCAAATTGGAGCAGAGCTTATCAAAATATTCATGAGCTGGTTTCATTCTAGGACTTAATCATAAAACCAAATTTGGGCATTTTCACCCCAAACAAAGACACATAGCTTCTATGTAGACACTCGAGAACAACTAAAATGCAGAACAAATGCATTCTAAGACACCTTCGCCTATTCCACTGTCAGATTTAAGCAGTGCTGTTCTATTGCCAAAATAGATTGGCTTACTAGCACAAATATCAAGGCATGGTTTTGTTATCCTATTGACTGATATGCTTGTATGCTTACTCTTCTAACTGTTACCGCTGTTACCAGCTGTAAACTATAAAAGGTAGGCCTTCAGTTCCGGACATGAATGCCCAAAATTTTTAATTTATTGAACCTTCAGTTTAACCAGGTAAGTCTTTAAGAACAAATTCTTATTCACAATGGCCACTTGAGCAGGAAAACTATCAAACACCTCTATGATCTTCGCACCCACGGGAATCTGATAGTATGTTAGTACTAAGCTAATAGGGATACATACAAATGCTTTTTGGCTGATTTAGATTAAACACAGGAATTTGTAAAAAATGTTGTATTAAAACATATTTAATTTGCAGGCTTTATTTGACACTTGTGTTTTACCTTGTAGCAGTTTTGTAGTGTTTATAGTGATCAGTAAGGAGTCCTGACATAGAGCTAGTTAAACCAGAGTGACTTCCTGCTGCAAGTTCTGCACCACTGTGGCTGTTCTTACAATGACGTTGGTTCTACTGTTTCAGTTTGAGCCAAAGTCCCTTACAGTTTGGTAGATCTGACAGGAAAGCTCTGCAGAGGGTGGTGAAGGCTGCACAGAGGTCTGTCAGAGTCAGCCTCCTCACCACGGACATCTACACCTCCAGATGCAGTAAGAGGGCTACCTCCATCATGAAGGACCCGACTCACCCAGCACACTCACTTTTTGTCCCGCTCCCCTCAGGCAGGAGGCTGCGGAGCATTAAGTGTAAATCGAACAGACTGAGGAACAGCTTCATTCCAGAAGCTGTAAGACTTCTAAACGCCAATTAGTCATAACCACTGCACCGACACTTTGAGGACACTCAGACACTTTAAACACACACTGCTGCTAACTTTTCAATTTCCTGCTGCTCTTTCTTTTATATATTTTATATTTTTAATATATTTTTATATATTTATGTATACTTTATTTATTTAAGTCTTCTGTTTGGGTGTAACTGGGTCCTTGAGTACTACAATTTCGTTCCACCTGTGATGCGAATGACAATAAAGTGTCCTTGAATCCACTTTTGAAAGTTGGACCGGAGCAGGGCCTTTCAGAGTTTTTACTGTTTTTAGCTCTCTGTGCGCGCTAAGTGAGGGCACTAAGTGAGGTGGTCAATAACGATTATGTTATAAAGTGACATCGACTTGTAACAGAGAAAAGGGCTGGAACTCCAACAAGGCGTTTCAGGCAGCAGAGAACAGTGTTTTCTGTTGGAAAGAGTTTCTACCTCTGGTATGTTCTTTGGACTTTGCAGACTGTTTACATCCACGTAAAGACAAGTAACACACTAAAGGACAAGGAAACACTGGAAAACCCAACTAGGTCCTCTTCAACAATCCAGCAAGAATCTTTATCTTCAATTAAAATGACCTAAAAGTGATAGACATGTATTTATTTATTTTAGTGAACTTATTGAACCTTCTCTGAGTCCCTGATAGTTCACTATTAGTGCTGGCAGGCTAAAAATTTCTTAGTTTGAAGGTCAGTTTACTAGCAGTTTATTAACTTATTATAATCGTTTTCATGATTGACTATCTGGCTGCAATAAAAGGATAAAGTTTTTTGCAATGTATTGGAAGCGTCTCTTTAGTGCTATCTCTGGCTTTGCCTTTGTTGCACCATTAAGGTGCCCATTCAGGATACGTATGTCATTCAAAAGTTGTAGAGGTGAAATAACTTGACTGCGCCTCAGTTTCTCAGGAAATAAGATAATGAAACAAAGTGCTTTCCGGAGAGTAATATGAGCCATTGTACTGGTGCTCCAAAGTGTGCAGCCGCCACATATTCAAACCAGATGGGGTAAACAATGGCCTGTTTTCACTGTCTGAGTCCTACATTGGGAAATAATTGACATTAGCAATAATTGCATGTGAAGTAAAGGCATGCCACCAAACAGTCTTTGGCCTGTTTAATCATATGTCTGTTGTCTTTACAGTCACTAGGAGCCACTTTGGTCTGCTGTTGTGATGTAGACATGAGGCAAAGGCTACAGGGGTGCAGGACTTGAGTAGGCTGGAAGTAGAGGGTCCAATTCCAGCATCCTCCAGAGGTTCTGAGCACACAAACACAGAGAACAGATTGACCAAGTTCAGTCCCTACAAGGCAATAACACAATGCTATTGGACAACTTGTTTTAACTACTTCAAATATGAAAATAAAAGCTATTCCAAAACCGCACCCCCCCCCCCCCCCCAACAAAAAAAAAAAAAAACCCACAAAACTAAAAAATCATGAAAAGGACCAAAAGGAATAAATTAATCCAAGAGAATTAGAATGAAAAAAGTTTAAAATAAAATATCAGAATTCCAAGTGAGGACATTATGGAAAATGCAGTGTTTCTTACATTTACTTTTACTTTTATTTCCCTGCAGATAATATGAACCCAGATATTTCATGCGTTATCTGGTCAACTTTATTTAATGTGTTTAATATACATCCATTACTGCATTTCAGGCAAAACATCAAAAATCTGGAATAGGGCGATTTAGGGCTTGTAATGAGGTAAAAAAATATAAAAAAAAATATAATGATGTGATTCAAATGGGCAATGTTAACATGTGATAGCAATCATGATTTGGTACAAAAGCAGTATTTATAAAAGGCTGAGTCTTTGAGGAGCAAAGAAGGTCAAAGGATCACGGGTGGCCTATGAATGTATGAAAATACTATTGAAATGTTCAAAAACAATGTTCCTCAAAGAAAGACTAGAAGGAATTTGCATATTCCTCCCTCTGCAGTGTATATCATTAAATGATCTAAGGAATTTGGGAGAATTTCAGTGTGTAAAGGAGCTTAAGCTTGAGCTTATGCCGAACACCCATCATTTCCAGTCCCTCAGACAGCACTGCGTCAAGAACTGTCATTCAGCAATAGCTGCTATAACCATATGGACAAGACATTATTTTGGCAAACCGTTATCAAGCACCTAATACAGATTTACATTCACAACTGCAAAACAGACCTCATATTAAGCATGTCAGAAGTAGTCTCAACTTCTCTGGGTTCAGAGGCATCTTGGGTGGACCATCATACAGCTGAAATGTGTATGGTGGTCTGACAAATTTTTTTTTGGGAAAAATGGACACTGTGTGTGCCAGACCAAAGATGAAAAGGATCATCCAGACTGTTATCAGCAGCAAGTCTAAAAGTCAGGGTCTGTCATAGTACAAAGTCAGAGTGTCAGTGCCCTTGGCAAAGGTCATTTACACTTCTGTGATGCAGCTTACATTAATAAACACAAGCTGCATTAAAAAAAAAAAAAAACACCCAAAAAAACAAGGATGAAATGAAACAAACAAAGCATTATGCACCAGAATGTCTGCTGCATTCACAGAGGACCCCTCACGCCACACTGGTCGGGTTTTTATTGCGTTGTTGTAAGACTGGGGTTTGTGTTCTGTTACACAGGATGCGGGAGAGAGAGAGTCTCGAATGTTTGTAGCTGCAGTGGAAACACAAAGTGGGTTAAAGTGGGCATAACCTGACAGCGTTAGCTTAGCCCTGGACCGCTCTGGTTCCAGGCTACCTGCGGGAACTAGAAAAGGGCATCGGTGGCATTAAAAATGTCATTGTTTGCTATAAATTATTCGTTTTTTTCCGTTATTTTGGACGAATAAATCCGGTTGCCGAACAGTCGGTGCATCCCTACAAAACTGGAGTATCTTGGGTTCATACTGTCTGCAAAGAAATTGAAAAAGTCAAAAGCATTTGCATTAATGTGTAGTTAGTAATCCAGCTCAGTCTAGTAGCAATTTAATAGTAATTCTGTAAGTAGGTACAACCGATAATTGAATGGCCCATATCATGGAAAAATAATATATTTACAATAGTACTTGTTCAGCCTACAGCAGTTTAGAGCCATCCACTCATAGGATATGTTCATACTGCAGGTAGATCAGATTTGTTTCTCAAATTTGATGATGGGATTCCCTGTTTTCTGCAAGTGATCAGATTAGATTTGTGTGGCCAGACAAAAGGCCTGGTTTATTCTATGGGATAAAGAGAGGCCGGAAAATGGTCCTGTAAATGATCTATGGAATAAGTTAGCCCAAAGAGGAAAAACTAAAATACATACAAGGTTCATATTCACCAATTCACCCAGAAATAAATATATGTATTTAATGAATTCATTGTGATGTGACAAAACCAATGCTTTTACATATATCCTCTTACTCAGGTCTGGCAGAACTAAGGGAGCAACACTTTCTAAAGAACTCTATAATCTACATTTGTCTTGTACTGTGTAAATGTTTGGATCTATGTGATCTTGTCCAGTTCACATTTTTCATAAAACTGTCTCTAAAAATTCTCTAAAAATCTTACATGACTATTTGGTTATATCTGTGCTAGACTTTGGCTAGGTTGTGCTCTGAACAGTATTACACACCTGCTGACACATGTATTTCTGCAAGATTTGACATTGCATTGATTCCTGTTTTGAATTTTTTCTGTCCTTAAAAGCCTTTTTCATTTTTTCGGAGCATTTTAAACACCTGTCTAATTGCCTGACTTGGGGCATCGGCAAGGACATCATTCATTTGAAACATAAACAAGGAACTGCACAGATGTTCCACAGCAAGGTCGGTCCTGGACTCTTTTACAGAAAGCAGCAAGCCAAGTAACATCTGTCCACCACACCTCCAGAATTCAACTTTAACTCTACCTTACCTAAGATCTTCCCATAATCATCATATTGTTCTCTTTCACTCATTCAAATCCATCCCAGGGTAGTTAGAAAATGTATTATGATATCACTGTATGAAAGAAACATGATGCTGCTTTATTACTGGATGCACTGTGACAGTTTCAGAGCAAGCTTGTTCTCACATGCAGGATAGAAATTAATCAGCAAATAAGAATCCGCCTTCAACCTTATCAAAACAGTGATCGTTTCTCACCTGATGATTACATAGAAGGGTGCAAATGTGATGTTCTTAAATTAGTAGTAAAGTCCCATTGTTTTTCTCCATCTTGGCTGTCAGTTTTGTGCTCACATGGCAAGTCATGCTACATGCGGCTATCATACTTAAATGAGGTTTGACTGCAGTGATGAACACCTTTTTACCTTCACCTGTACCCTGTTCAAGAGCTGACATCAATAGCTCCCACTCCTCACAGCAGAGATTCAATCTCGGTTGACGCCATCTCATACTTTCCACAAGTGAACTCGAGTCCTTTCATGGGGAACCGCTCCTGCGACTCTCTTGCTGGTCCAGCGTTCACCTGACTTGATTCATGGTGTGTACTCAAGCTTAAGCATATACAGCTGCCACAGTGGTCGTCAAATTTAAAAACCGGACACGTTTTGATGTTAGAAACACAAAAGCTCAGCTTCTCTGCACAGTTACCTTACACTACGTCTGTAAGCCTACAAGCCTTTGATCGCCTTGCATAGAACAGCACCACATAGTGCAATGAGGTAAAAGTGGCTACTCACAACGGCTGCCCAACCCCCTACCTACATGCCTTTTTATTTTTATAGCCGAAAGCAGTGTTTCTCAGCCCTGGTCCTGCAGATACACTGCCCTGCACATTTTAGTGGGTTCCCTGCTTCAACACACCTCCTGCAACTCTGAGAGGGCTTATTAATGAGCTGTTAAGATGAAATCAAATCGTAAGACCTGTTAGCAGTGTTAGCCTAGCACCTCTCACTAAACAGGAGAAGCAGAGGTTAGATATGAAACGTATCTTGGCTGATCTATTACATCTGGTGCAAATGATATATCATGTTATATGATCATTTCCGTGAAACACTTCCTTTAAGATGCAGTTGGGAAATGTTGCATTTCTTGGCCGTCTCGGAGGGGTGTCTCATTTTTTGGAGTTGAAAAATGTTTCCCTTGTTTGTGAGAAATCAAGGTCTCCACTGGTGTGTCCTTCGAGGCCTTTAATGAAACATGTCACATTGTTCACGTCAGTAATCTGCGTTGTGTCAGTACGGTCTGCTCAGATCATCTCAACTTTGCCTGAGTGAGGAGGAGGAGCCTTGGTATACCAGTCTTGACAAGGTCTCACATACCTTGTTTTCAGTCTTCACTTTGAGATACGTCTTATGTTTCCACTTTAGCACATACAAAACCGAAAATAGATACATTAGATAACTTCTATACCAGGCCATTTGACCTGCAGCCCGTTTGTCCAGCTTCCGAAGAAGAGCTTGACAGCAGGCCTAAATCAATCTCCAAACATGTCATTGCTCATAGGCTAGCAATTCAGCAAACAAGATGGGCTGTGAAATGCTTTACAGACTGACTGGAGGAAAAACACATTTAGGGTATTCTGGCAAGCACTGAAAATAGCTGAGCTGAATAATATTGAGACAGTTTTATTGGCTGATTGCAAAAGCATTACAACACGTGATACAATGTTCAGGGCTTCATTAAGGTTGTGCATTGCAAGGACAACTATGTCATTCAATAACTGTTTCTACGCCGCCTAACTCATACCACAGCTTCAGAGATATTGACTCTGTTATGGTTCCATATTGCCTGGTGGTGCAATTGCACCACCCAACCTGGCTTGTATACAGCTTTTGGATGTGATGCACTTTTTTGTCCCTTAGAGACGCATTCATTTTCAGCCCCACCCAAACCCTGCCCAAGAGTCACCAAACTGCACATACTCACTAAGGGCAGGTCCTTAAATGCTAACTCAGAGCCATACTGACCTGTACTCCTCTATGTGCCGTTTATTCATCCCTTGTTCCTCTCATAGAGTCCCAGTCATTTTTTCAGCCCTAGCCAAACCCTAATGTTTCCTTTGCCTGAAAGTCACCGAACTGCACATACTCACTCAGGGCAGATAGCCAAACTCTAATCCACAGCCATACTGACACAGCCACACTACTATATGTGTCATTTATTCACCCTCCTTCCACCCATAGAATCCCAGTCATTTTTGACCCATCCAAATCCTATTGTGTCCTTATACCTACAGCCACCAAACTGCATGTTCTCACTTTGGGTAGAACCCCAAACTCTAAACCACAGTCATATGACCTGCACTCCTCGATGTGTTGTTTATTGTTTATTCATCCCTCGTTCCTCCTTTAGAAACTTTCAAGAAAGGTTGATTTGTCTATTCTAGTTATTATTCATTTTTCTTTATTTTGCAGGAATGTTGTATAAAATCAATTACACATCGAAGGCCATGATTTTACTTGTGATAACACACAACCTCTTGTACTCTATTGATTTAATGTGCCTTGTGATGTAATAAGCCTGGGCTTTTATGCGGTTAAACGTCTTATTTTAAGCTGTGAGCATTCAGGAATAGAGCAGCATGGTTCTGTTATATCTTGTCATTAATTTGGCCAGCTTGGGGGCTCTGGCTCTCTTCCTGAAATGGAATAATATTTAATAATGTCTAAAGCCTACTACACGTTGAGTAAGTGACCCAGGTGGTGTGAGTTTAAAGAATGGCTTTCGTGTGCTTTGCGTGGCTCCAGCTTGTGCTGAGGTAGTAGCAGTCACCACTGTTTCACATTACCTCTAAAACCAGCTGCAGAAAGGAGTGTTGTTGTTTAGTGCTGAGAATCAGAGATGCATGCAGGCTTGATGCACATGCACGCTCACATCCGTGCACTCGTATACACATCCTCGCACAAAGTGCCTCTGTTTCGACAGCTGGTACAGAGCATAATTGGTATTTACATAATGGATATGGTCACTCAAGGTTTGCCTGAGCAGGAACCCTGCAGTGAATGCGTGTGAGACCGAGGTTTCTGTTCGAAAGTCAGAGGGATCAGAGCGGAGAAGCTGATGAGGTGTGGTTTATCCTGCGGGTCACGTTTCTGTCGAAACTGTGAAGGCCAGTTAGGCCAGATTGCACATTTGAATGCTTCTGAGAGCGGAGTGCACCTCTGCGAAACCTCTGCCGCTGCCTCTCATGCAACCAATCAGGTGGGAGAATTGGATCAGAATGGACTGGGGGTTGGTGAATTAGGAAAGAACATGTTGCTGTACAGCAGTGAATGTTTACAGCACAGTTAAAGAAACAACAACCTGATCTCAACTGAAACATACACTCTTTGGTTTGCACTGGAGCTACAAGGCTAATGTAGCCATCAAGCATATAGCCACAAAACAGCATAATGCAAACCTCAAATGCATCCTCCATTGTTGTACTGTAGATAAGAGTGTAATTATAGAATATAAGCAAAATCTGACCTTCTAGATTACCAAAGTCGTCCCGCATTCCACTGTTAGGAGACACGTCAACACCATGAGTATGAGTAGTTGTCCATAAGCCCTAATAAGAAAAGGACAAAAAAAGAAGAAAGTCTTTAAATCAAACAAAGAAGCTGCTTGCCCAGATCTCAACATCACTGATTATGTTTGGTGTTCATTTGGGCTGACCTTTAGCAGCAGAAAGAGCAGATAGATAGATAGATAGATAGATAGATAGATAGATAGATAGATAGATAGATAGATAGATAGATAGATACTTTATTGATCCCAAAGGAAATTTAGCAGCCAGTAACAGTTACACAATACAGCACAGTAAAACAAATACAAAAAAACCGTTGTGCAGTATGAAGAACCTACATGGGTAGATACCGGCAGCAGTATCGTTAACTGTTAGCTATAAACTATAAATAGTACAGGTCACTATGGATAAATATATAAATATCGAAATATCTCACCTCGCAAGGAGGCGAGAAATATATCATCGCTGTCCAATGAAAAATATGTATCTCCACTTTTGGCCATTTTTACTTTTATGCATCTTTTGAACACGTCAGCTGCTGTTTACACCGAGTGAAAATCTCATGACAAACGGACCAACAGAAATGGCCCAAAACTGTTTGGAAAGATGTCTGGTTCCATTGACTTGCATTTAAGTTAAATGAGGTTTTTGGCCTCACCTGTAAAGTTGCCTTTTTGGGGATACATGTTTTTCTTTGGACAGTGATGATATACAAGAAATACAAATATAACTGTAGACTGTAGAAAAGACTAGAGTAATAGTAATAAATAGATTTACATGAATTCTAAAATCAAGCAGCCAAATTCTAAAACTGATCACTACAGATTACTTTGAAAAACTGAAAGCATGTTTATTAAAAAAGAACAGAAGCTGGAATAAAGTACAGAAAGAATGGGCATAGGAAATACAAAAAACCTGTTTTATATTTAGTTCTGCTGTGTTTTCTGTCACTGAAAAAAGATTAACTCAGTGGCCATTTTATGAGGTTATAATTGAGGTTTTGGATTTTGCACAGTAATGTGCCAGATAATAACATAAATAATATAAATATATATATAATATTTAAACAATGTGATGACATGCGATGGTACACTTATGGTACTGCTTATTTGGCCAGCTGTTACCAGCAGTGAATACACGTGACACTGCTTGCTCTCTCTCTTTGTCTCTCTCTCCTTTACAAACATTCTCTCTATTTCTCTCTCTTCCTCTCTCTCTCTCTTTGCATTGTTCCAGATACCAAAAAGCTGCTCATAGAAACAGTGCCTGTCTGTTGTATCACACAAGGATGCAGGGACGAAATAGTTGCTCTGTTTAACCACCATATGCTATAATGGCTTTGTCCTTGTGTTTGCTGATGCTGTACTTGATAGACAGAGCTAATGTGACCGCATTCCTCCTAATTTAGCCCCTGCCATTCACAGCCGGCCACCGCTTAACTCTGTTAGGGAATAATGTATTAGAAGGACTGGTGTTCATATATTGTTCACACAGTGTTGTTGAGTAGGTGTAGAGTAAGACACAGGGGAGGTCCTGATTCCGCTGTGAGAACTGTGCTTTTATTGACCCCAGCAGAAAGGGACATTCAGAGCACTGGAACTCATTTGGGAGGTCCAAACCACAAACAGCATGCCACCCGTGACCTCCCCTACACACACAAAGCGTACACAGTTGAACCCACTTCCTGGCACAAAAAATAACACGTGAAACAAACAAGGACATCTAACGACATTAAACAGTCCCTTTTAGGTCAGGGTGTCTACCATGATCCTCCGCACATGGCCCGTGGCATGCCATGCCTTCTGAGCTTCTAGGAGCCAGTGCCGGTCAAGGGAAGTCGTTTTGTGGATTTTCTAGGTAAAACTAAGTTAGCTTAGAAAGTCTATGGCACATTTATGTATTTCATGTATTATTTTTCTAATGTCATCACTATCCAAAGAAAACAAGCATTTCCAACATGGCAGCTTCACAGGAGAGAGCAAAAACCTCATGTAACTTTAATGCAAGTCAATGGAACCAGACTTTGTTCCAAGCAATTTAGGGTCATTTTCATTGGTCAATTCATCATGAAATTTTTACAGAATGTAAAAAGTTGCAAATGATGCATTAAAATAAAAATAGATTAAATGGAGATTCATACTTTTCTTTGGACAAAGACTATATGTTAAACACTGCAAATAAATATGATCGCTGAAGTTTGCAGAAAAATGGAACGTAGAGACTGTGTTAACCTCTTTTAACTTAGAAAATCAATGAACGATGTAATTCAACCAGTGGGGTTCAGCCTTTGGCATATGTGCAATAGAATTGAGGCTGAGTTAATATGTGGATGCTAGTGGTTGTAGTGGGCTTATTATGACAGCTTTAGGTAAAATAAAGTTTTGCTGTGGTAAATAAAACCACTGTAAAAGAATTACCCTTGCTAGTCTATATCTGCAGATACCTCTTCTAGTCACTGAATTCAGCTATTTTAAGGTGCACATATTAATGACATTGACATTCAGCTGCACACACATCTCCATATTGTATAATCTCCATAAAAGCATTGCCTTTGGAGGTCAGTGTGCCCGGTTCCAAGCCTCACACAAAGTGATATAAAATGCTCTAGCATTCAAACTGTGGAGCTTTAGAACTACATTCTGAGTTGGAGTGATCTAGAACGTATCATCCAAAATCAGTACATGACTAGTAATGCTCCTATAGTTGAATACAACCAAATCCTCACAGCGATGTTCCAACTAGTGTAAAGCTTTTCCAGAAGAGCAGTGGCTGTTAGTGCAGCAAATCTCCCTATACATACTCTGGATTTCAGAAGAAGCTTTGTGCAACCAGATGTCCACAGTCGGTTGGTCATAGAATCTGTTTAGCAAAGTACTATGAAGTAGTTGTACTAGAGAAAAAATGATTATAGAGATCATTAGCTGAAATACTGCAGTGAGAGTACTTTATTACCTTTATTACTTTCCTCATTTGAAGCACACTTCCAAGCCCTTGCAGTTAAAAGAATGAGCCTCATAGTTTCAGATCCAAGTTCATTGTGCTGGAGAATCCAAAATGAAAGCACAGTGTCAATGCTTATAAACTGCACGTCAGTGTGATGTGTACTGTCCTTATGAGGCAATGATCGTGCAAAATTCATTTCCTGTTCTGAAAGGCTGGACGAGTGAGGTCTAAATGCAGCAGATGTTGGAAAGGACACACAGCAGTACAGAACAGCCATTACCTGTCATTACTTATCTAACAAATTCAGCTTTCTCCTCTCCAATTCTCTCTGTTCCATCCCTTATCCCTACCTCCCTCGCTCCTATCTCATCTGACAGTTCCTCAGACCATTTCACTCCTCTCCCTCATCCAGGGAGCTCGCCTGGAATGCTCCTTTCCATTCTGCTCAGGCTCAGGAGATATTGCTCCAGTATTTAAACAGGTTTCTCCTTCAGCTCCTCATTGTCATGCATGTGCTGCAGCCTTTATCACACATGAGCACACATGCTGAAGTGGTGGTGTGCTATAGCTCACTGCTTTCTCGCTCTCTCTCTCTCTCTCTCTCTCTCTCTCTCTCTCTTACTCACCTGCTGTTGCTTTTTTATGACCCTCTATCTTTGCTACCGGCCAGTATACAGCACTGTGTGTTTTCTGTGTATTATACTAAATTATGCTGATTATGGAATTTCATCTCATCTTTAATTAATTCATTATGAATTAAATTTAGGTGTATAATGTAATAGGTAGATACATTTATTCTCCCGGAGAAGTGGAGGCTTTGACACTGAGCATAATGATACATTTTCTGATTATAAAGTCAATTTGAACGAACAAATTCAAAGTGAGTTGTACTCAACTCAACTCAACTCTTGCTCATACCATTATCACATTTATGAGCTAAATTACATACACTGGATGTCCATAAACCCTTTGATTAATGACTTTAGCTACTTTAATGCATACACACACACACAGCTTGTATTAGCTCAGCATACAGGGTTGCTCTATAGCAGCTGCACATGAGCCTAAAGGCCACCACACTCTGGACGCACCTTGTGAAGTCCAGAAATTCAGAAGTGTTTGAAATGAAAGTACGCACAATGGCAGCAATACAGCGAGCTGACAACTTCGAGCACTGTTTAGTCCTCAGTGCATCGCAGCAGGCCTGCAGTTCTTTTTCAGCTTGTATCTTTCAGCATGAAAAGCTTGATAAGTGATGCTGAATGCCTTATTTTACTCAGTTTGTACAAGCAGAGTGTGTGGTTTTATCAGCTCTCACTGCTGACATTCTGTAGTACTGCACTGCTGTGACGGTGCGTGACAGTCCATTACAGCCCCTGGCATGGTAGACCTCGATGCAACGGGTCAAATGTGTACCACTTTGAACAATGGCAAGCATTAGCTAGAGGGGTAAAAAGCCCCCCTGTTGGGCTGTGGAGCAGTGGATCTGTGCTCTCTGGAGTGATGGGGCTCCATCCATTACTTTTAGGATGAGTTGGAGTGGAGTTTAGTGCGTGGTCCCCCTAATGGTCTTGTGACACTGTTAATTATTAATCTCTGTAGAAAAAAAGTTGGACAAGCATGTATCAAGAAATTTTGTTATCTTCTCTAAAATTAATGAAATGCCTAAATGAATGGAATTTCTGTTGGAGAGCTGGCCAGTGTATTGTGGCTTGTTTGAACAAATGAACTCTTATGCTTCTTATGCTGCATAGTTTTGGGAAAGGCTAGTAACTCACTCACTCACTCACTCACTCTTCCATTAAACCATTCCATTCTGATGATTGTCCAGAAAGAGCTATCAGCACTGCAATGGCTTTTGGTGCCCCTATAAGAGTGGTGCTTCACATCAGTGACACTGTGTCCTAGTTCCTTGTTTACAAAAAGCAAATAAATTGACAGGACTTTTATTTTTTCTATTGTTTGTGTCAGGTGATTTTATTCTCATGAATTTGTGCAATGACTTGTGTGAATTATATACAGAATTGTCTCCATTACACATGCAGTCTCTTTCTGTAATTAAAGCCAGGTTAAAAGGAAAAGGAATCTGTGAAGGATGTTTTATTTAAATGGCTGTTTACGAATGTTTTAAATAGATTTTCATTGTGCAGTCTGTTCTGAGGGCATTATAAATCTCTAATGTGGATCGTTTCAGAACTTACAGGAGGAAGCTTAACTGAAAATATCAAGACCTTTTCTTTGAGACAATTTAGCCTTGAGGTGATTCACGAAATAAGACATCTTCTATGGCAACAGATGTATGAAAGCAATGGCGATAAAGGCTTTAGATATCTCTGTTAGGGTGGAAAATCAAAGTAGGAACAACATCTTGTTTGCTGTTTTAAGGTTTTGCCAGGCATTTGAAAAGTGTGCTATCGATGGAAACGTTGCTATGCAAAATGTTATTTGGATAAAACATGTGTTTCTTAAACTTTAAATATAAAGGATAAAGCTTATACCATGACAGAACATCCAGCCAGGTATAAATTCCCTATTATTCAGGCAGCTGTAGGAAAAAAATATGCATCCTCTGGCTCATATGTTTGCCATTATTTTTATGGGGAGATATGCTACATTATGTGGTGCTGAAGGTGCTGAGGGATGAAAAAACTGTCACTGACGAGTCATACCCACCTTGTCAAACAAACCGATACCATGTGTTTAACGTGGTGCTCCCTGGAAGACATCTTGAAGCGATTTAAGTTTCAGGAGGAAGAACAGCCAAAGCCTTTTACTCCATTGATATGTATTATTGAGCGGTGTCTGAGTTCACCTATCAACACAAGGTTCACATTTTGGTCAACAAAGCTGGTGGGAAGAATTCTGGAGCATAAACAGATGAGTCCTCATGTTGGAATCACAGCAGTATATATATTCTGACACAACAGATGAAGTTGAAAGGACAAGTACACCCAAGCACAAGACAACATCATAATCCATCATAACCAAGCCTACGAAATTATTTTTAATCTAATTTATTGTATTTTGTATTATAAGGAGAATATGGGTTTAGAAACAGCTGTTTTTTTTCTGATTTCTGTTAGTTAACTCTTATTTGATTTACCAGTACACCTTATTTGCTGCAGAATTGTGGATCACTCAAAATGATAAACTCATCCATAACTCATCCATAATTTGAGTTATCATAATATAAGTTTTTTAAGATTCAACCACCTAAGTACCTTTTTTATCTTCAAGGCAATGAGTTTGTATTATTTGAATGTGGTTTCTGATACTGTATCCTGCACTGCTCTCTCTACAAAGGAACAAGTATTTAGTGTGGCCCTATGTTGCTTTTCCAGTGCAGTAGTTTTTTCCTCCTCTGTTTAAAAAGCTTCTAAAATGAAAAGTAAAAACTATACTAAAGCCTTGACTTTTTGTGGCCACATGAGCAACTTTTACAGAGATGGCTAATAACTTTGCATGATTTGAGGTAAATGTGTGATGTTTTGAATATGTAATTTGCCAGTGGAAACCGTGACTATTAGGCTCCCAGTTATGATATGAGTCAATGGTATGATAAATGTCAATACTCAGTCAATACTCTGTCAAAAACAATGAAATGTGTGCATCTAATACTGCTAAGCCGTTCACATGAACATCTGAAACCTGTAAAAGATATTTAGTGTGTTTTAGTGTGAAGCTTTTAAAAGACATTACCTAATATTATGTAGCAGTTTTGCAGTGGGTTTTGCAGTGGGTTTTGCAGTTCCTAACAAATAGTTGACACATGGCCAGGCTGTAGCTTGTATTCTTAGATGGTGATCTTCTAGAAGACCCAGAGCCACATTTATCCCCACAAAACTGCTCCCACCTTTTGCAAATCAAAGCATGGGCCATTCCCCTTTCACCATGTTGATAGACATAGTTGCACTGACGTAGTGGGGTGTCCCACTCAAAAAACTCCCATTCTTTTAGTCTCCATGCATTTTCTTTAAATTCAGCTTTCACCTTGTCTAGTTAGTAGAGGTCAGAGGTTAGCTTCCACCAGCTTTGTATTTGAGGTCAGTATGAGAGCACAACGACAAGCAATAACAGCAAATTATAGCTATGAAAATGAATTGGGTATAACTTATTTTACTGGGGTTTGGGTTAGTTACCATCAATATTAACTACATTCAAGCTGTACTACACGTTTACACCCGGGCACAAAACAACATTACAATCCATCATTAAGCCTATGGAGTTATGTTAAATATCATGTAAGTAAAGGAGTAATAGAAAAAGGTCTTAAATGGATGGTGTGTGTGTGTGTGTGTGTAATATAATGGTATATATAAATAAATGAACAACAGACAGTATCTCAGTATGATAACATGTTGTATGTTTATGTATAAACATTTTAGAGGATGAGGTGGACTCTGTAGCAAATTCACTGTAGCAAATGTGCCCCCCAAATTCACTACTACACCCCTGCACTACTACAGTCCTCCAGTTCAACTGCATATGTACTCCTTTTTGTGTTTACTCCTTTAAAATAAAAAAGGCTGTTTTTATAACTGCACCTTGAAGATGTCATGCCTTGACCGAGCAACTTGGTTGATATGGTATATTGGATTATTGGTAGTGTGATGTCATTGCTGTTCCTATCCTGTGTATTTACTCTCACCAGATGCTGTAATCGAAATTCTCTGTGTAAACCTCTCCCTTTGGGTTAACCTTTATGTTTTTGCCCCTTGGTTGGCCTGTTCTCTGGCTGAATAACCCTCGCTTACTGAGAGGCCCTGAGGGAGTGTGAATGCCTCCTCAGAGGCACTCCAGTTTGCTCCTCTCTTGGACAGCAGCTAAAGGTGGCTGTGGCACCTCAGTGGTCGCCATAGGTCAGCATCTGGAGCGGATTAACCCAGCAGTGCCTATCGCCACAGCTCAGCTGCCGACTGCTGACAGGAGTTTACTGTCCTTCATCATCCGCCACTGTGTGCTTACGCGCACATGCACACTTTCTCTTCTACCTATTCACTTATTCCTCTATCTCTGTCTCATTCTCTGTCTCTCAGCCACTGCTAAACATGCTCATACACTCAACATGAAGCTGTTAAAAAGGGTTTGATGCCAAAAAAAGAACCACTTTTAATTACCTAATTTAATTTAATTACTTAACACAGAATGGCTCTTCTTCTAAGAACCTTTTTTGGATAATGCCTTTCAGGAACTACATCTGCAAGAAGCAATCATGGCATATCCATAGCATTCTGTTACAGTTACAGAGCCACTTTGAGCATATACTGTATGTAATGAATTGAAAACATACTCAGTAATGAGGAGCATATGTACTTAGTTCATTTAAACTGATAGTAAAAACGGTTAAACAATAAAGTATAAAGAGTTTAGACAGCTACAAGCACTATATTATTATTATCTACTCAAACCTAAATAACCTGCACTGAGATGGTAATGAGCTAAATGTGCTTTACCTTCTACTGCGTGGTGGCTGTCTGAAACCCTAACCGCTGAATGATATAAATATTATATATTAGCAAATGTTTTCATCTTATGTGTGTAAAACTGTACAAAGACTGTATTAGTTTGTCATACACAAACTAGAGTTATTGAGTTATGCTCAGAATAACCTAAAATTGTCATTACTGAAACAATAATTAATGAAGCATAGCCTCAGTATACTAGAAAATAAATATTTTAGTCATGACTGCTTTGTTAGTGACAGTATATTACAGTATATATCTTTTAAATATACTGACACTTTCTAAGATATTATGGTACTGACTCCTTTGGTTGTGAAAATTTGTATTTATTGTTTTATTTTTATTCTATTTACTGTTTGTTACATTACTATGGTACTTTACTGTATTTCCCAGTTTCTTTAGGAGCTTGATCAGTGTTTGGTCATGCTGTACTACAAGTAGCTTAAGACTTCTTGGGTGAGATAAAAAACAAAAAATCTCTAAAATGATTAGGAAAAATAGATGAGTAAATAGATCAGTGTTCTTTTTATTGATGTATAAGACATAGCATACATTCAGAATATTAGTGTGTATTTTAGTAGACTCATGCATGTGATTAAGGGATCAGTAATAAATGCAACATGAACATCTTTCAAAAATCAACTTGTTACCTCAAAACAAGGAATGTGTATTATAGCATACCCCTGATTATATCCTGAAGTTTACATAAAAGACTAGTTATATGTGAGTTTTGTAGGTTTGAGACTTAATATAATATAATTGTAATAATGTGTTACTCTGTTGATCATGAAAACAGCTTGTATTTACTGATTACCATTTGTCTCACTTTTAAAGAACCTCCATCCTAAAAAATGTGTAAGGCAAGAAGCAGTATTTTTTAACAACGTATAGCCAAGGTCACGGTGAAAAATCTCAGCCGGTCTATATTTAGGGCCTAAGTAAGAGTGGACGGTGTTATTGTGAAATTGGTCATGGCTCCCAAGGCTCTTTGTACTTAGTTGGCTTTTCTAGGGCTCAGACTAGCATTTGACCTTGCTCTAAATACTTCCTAGTGTTCAGGATACACCCACACAAGAACAATGTGGAAAGACTGTGTAAATAGTCCTGCTCTGAAAATGCACATAAATGGACATGCCCTGAAAAAGCATAGCAATGTGTGACTGATTATGGTGTTATACACTGGAGGTCATGCTATACCATGATCAGAGATCATGCCTCCATTTCATTATTGAAATATACAGGATTTTCAGGCTTTGGCTTCGCAGGACATTTGCACCGTGACTTGTAAGCATACATGTCAAATCCCAAATCCCCTTTTGGAGGTCAGGCTGGTCAATAATAGCTTAATCATTTAAACCCAAGGCAAGTTTAAAAGCAAAAGATGCATTGGTATATTAGTTACAGTTTGTTTCGGCTGGCTTGTTACTTGTAATTTAAAACCTATTACATTTCTGTGGCTGCTATTTGTATTTGCAGTGGCTGGCAGTTGTTGCTAGGTTACTGATGAACAAGATGAAATGGTACTGGCAACCTTAGAATAGCTCTTTGCCAAATACATACACTCAGAATTAACTGTGGTTTTAATGCATTCAGAAACCTCCTGTGTTTATCTGTACAATTAAACAGTCAGCATCAAAAGAACAGTTGCACAGGTGACCATAAAACAGGGTGCGTAGGTCTGACATTATAAGACATGGGAATGATTCAAATTTCACGTGCTTACGTATGTGATGTAAGCAAAAATGACTTATCGCCGTACCTGACTGACCCAACAGCCATGATTGTGGCCCTCCATGAGTCATCCTGTTAGTGCCAGCACCATTGGCAGACGAGAGCAATGGTCTCATGCCAGACTGTGATAGAGTGACTCAGAATGGCAGTAGGTCATCATCAGTGACGAGTGCTGCTTTTTTCTTGGTGGAGGCAACCAATGAATCTGTTTGTGGAAGCAGCGTGGTCAGCGGTAAGATTAATACCTCCACCCCTACAAAATCGGCATGTTGCGCAAGCCCAACGTCTTACTGAGACACTTCTGTATGTGCAGTTCAGTAAATATTACCCATATCAGTTTAAATTTATCATTAGGTATTGTTCCTGGTAACCTTTATCTTTTTTCCAACTGCATTCTAGATGCAACTATTCTTTTGATGTTTGTATGCAATACGTTTATGTGGTAACAGCTTTGTATTGAATATTACAGGTCATGTTTTAAACCATAGATTTTTTGCCATAGAAAAGAAAAGCATGGCATGACTTAATCAGTGCTGCGTGTGTTTCTTGGTAGAATCTATATATAAAATGTAGATTCATTTCATAACTCCATCTATAATGAATAATAAAGGAATATAAAGTGATAACTTTTGGCGCATAAGAGTTCATTATATTACAAAACTTTGCACCCTTGGAATCCCAGTCTCAAAGAGAACACTGCCTTCCGGATACTTCATGAAAGACTGATAAACTCTTAAGTCAGATTCAGATAAAAGCTCCGCATAGCTGTGATCTGTGTAGTTTGAAGTCAGAAGCACTCTGCCTCTCCCAGAAACTGGTTTATGGATCAAATGGATGATACAAAGCAATGTTCCAGGCATTGCATCTTCGACCTTAGTCTTTGCTTTCATGCTTTCTTTAATGCAAAATTCAAACATATCTTTTTAATATATTGATTAGGAGTTATAATTACGCAACAGCTTTACTTATTAAAGTGAATTTGTCTGACCTTTTTTTCACCCCTAGTAAAAGTTTTCATGAGAGATAATAAAAACATGGTTAATTCTTTATGAATTGTTTCTTACCCACGTGTCCTTCAAACAAGATGAGAAATGTGGATATTGTTTCAACTTTTTTTCATTGTTAAATAATTTCTCCATTGACTCTTAGCATTTCTATCTCTAAGTATTGCTAAACACATGTACATGAGGTCAACATTCAAATATTTTTACCACCAATTTCCATTTCCAGCCTACCCTGACCAACATCTTGAAATATATTTCTTAAATTCTATAAATGGACATGTAACCATTAAAAATGAGCAAAAGCAGACTTGTACCTGTGGAAGTAAAATGTGTATTAGATGTAGTTATTTTGTAATAACTATGTAGTAACTATGTAACCGTGTCTAATGAACTATTAAATATTAAATAAACAATTATCTCATATAAGTTGTATAATAATATCAATAGACTTTTGATTTAACAGCAAATGTAGGTATGAAATTATTTCTTTGGTTTAAATTTATTTTCCTTTCACTTTAAACAGGCATTTAACAGACATATCGGTGCATATGTACAGCTTGAATTCCGGCACCATTCAAATTATTTATTCAGGCTAGCGAGTTTCATAAAGCTCTGTTTTACTTAGTTTGCTGGAAGTCAGATTCTTAATGCTGAATAAATTTATGGAATTTTGTTCATGCTGTTGTAAGTAATCTATGAGACCCTGAGCCCATGTCTATTGACCTTGCTACTGTCCACTTACAGAAATTCATATGCTGCACAATAATGAAAATGCATTTCTTGTCTGACCTTCAGGCTTGCTGGACTGCTCTGGGTAGTTATACTCTCTGTCAAAGTCTCCATGCATGTCTATGAATAGAAAAGAACGTAACAACTAATATGAAGATGATAAGTTGTGCAGTGATTACATTACAGCATTTAACTTAATCCTTGCTGTCTGAACCTCTGTATATGGTATGTGGATTTTCTGTTGGTCAGCTGCACTGACAAAAATCCAGTTTATATGTTTGATACTTTTACAAAACAGATTGCTGAAGTTGAGCTAACTTATGTTATAAAAGCTGCTCACCAGTTAGGTCAGTTCGAGGATTTTTTTAAAGGGCATGTACAATATACAACAGAAAACAGTACACCACTGTGCAATATCACTTGAATGTCAAATGATTCAGAATTGTATCAAAATTGCATTAAGTTGACAAGTAGAGTATTCCCTCCTATGAACATCCAAAAAACAAATATTTTAGAAACACTATGTTGAAAATACAGACCTCAAATCAAACAATCAATACAAAAATGATTTTTGTTGGATTACATAATGTCCAATTAGCTTAATTACAAGAACATGGTTACAAAATGACATATAAACATGAGAACTTCGTCAATTCTGGACCTGTGGTCTTTCTTTATCTGCATGTCCACATCATGGCTTCACATTAAAAAGAATTGTCAAAGGAATAACAAAAATCTGATTGTGAGAATTCACAAAGATGGAGCAGGATACAGGAAGATCAGTGACCAACTAAAAATCAGCTGAAATACAGTTGCAGCAGTAATCAGGAGGTATAGAAAGAACCTCTAATCAGAGCCGCCGTAGCCGTCTTCCTAAACTGACGGCACAGACAGTGCACTACTTGCAGACAGGCAAGTACCTTAGACTTGGAAAAAGGGTTTTTAATGGAAACAGTTTTGTGGCAGCTTGGCCTCCAAGAAAAAAAAAAAACATTGCTTAAACCTCAGCACGAAACTGCAGGATTAAATTCTGTTAAAGAACATGAAAAGAAGCCTAATAAATACTGGGAGCACATTCTTTGGTCAGATGAGACCAAGATAAATTTGTTCAGCTCAGATGGACCAGCACCAGTGAAGGCTTAGTCCCAACAATAAAGCACAGAGCTGAGACTGTAATGATATGGGGCTGCATGCGTGATAAAGGTGTTGAGGAGATGACATTTATAGATGGCACCATGAATGCCTGTGCATATACCAAAATATGGGCTGACAAAGAAGAGGAATACTCCAGCATGATAAGGATCCATAGCACAGTGCCAAAGTCATGAAAAAGTTTCTAAAGGAGAAAAAGTAAAATCTATGACCTGGCCAAGTATGGGGCCTGATTTGAATCCAATAGAGCACCCTTTAAAGGGAATTGTAAAAATAAAGACACGGCAACACTACTTCTTTAGCAAAAAGCAACCGAAGGATGGCAGAATATCTCTCCAGATAACTGTACAACGTTGGTATATTTCATGCAGAGGAGGACTGAGTCATCTAATGTAAAAGTGGATACACTAGGTATTGAAAAAAATCTCAGTAATGAAAGGTGTACTGACTTTTGTTGCATTGAATTCCTACTGTTGGGCCTGTATTCTTCATAGAGTAAATCTTACCTGTTTTTAGATTTTACATAAGAGCAAATACCCATGTGCATAGTGCAGTACTCTGTTGTATACTGTATTATAAAATTATCTTTTTAATCTATAATTAAAGAAAAGTATGAAATATATTGCATATATATGCAATATATATATATTTTTTTAAAAACATGTATCCAAATGGCAACTTCACAGGAGAGGCCAAAAATCTCACCTCATTTTAATGTAAGTCAATGGAAGCAGACTTTTTTTTTCCAGGGGATTTTATGTTACTTCTGTTGTTCCCTTCATAATGAACCTTTCACCCAGTGTAAACAGCAGCTGTTGTGTTCAAATGATGCATAAAAGTGAGAATCAACAAAAATGAAGATACATGGTTTTCACTGGACAGCAACAATATACAGACATTGTTAGAATTTCACTACATACTGTTCACTCCCCCCTCTATAAGATCCACACTGTGGAATCTGAACTGGAAAAACAGGACATTTTAAAGGCAGTGCTTTTGTAATGTCTTGAAAAGTAGCACAAGATTTCATGCACATACACACATTTTAAAATAGTCGTATGTTAATGTTTGAATCCCAGATTACATGTTTTCTAGATTTTCTAATTGAAAATAAGATGTAATTTATGGAGAATGCACTTAATTATGCCAATTCTAATGAATGGAGTTATATTTATTTTGGGGGAAAAAACAAACAAACAATGTGCTATATAAAATGTGACATAACGTTTGGATAGACCACATCCTATGTTTCCCTCCCTATTATGGAAAATTAGGCAAATACATGTTATTGTATAATGTCCAGAAATGTGTATGTATACAATTCTGCTTAAAAGTCACTAATTTAATGTATATAAAACCTATTTATTCCTAGATATGTGATTCTATGATGAAACCAATTTTATACATGACTCAAACAGTTTGTAGGGAAATATTTAAAAGACATTTTGGATGATAAATGTAAGTGATTTCATGACAATTGCAAAATCTGTACACCATTGAAAATGAGCTTATAAAGGAACTGACATCTGCAGTGCCTCATAAATAAAAAAAACTGTTTTTGTAACAACAGAAAGTTACAGCCTATTATTTCATTTCCCTTCCATACTTCTGTTTACTGTGTTCTAACTTTATGTTATCCCCAAATGCTATAAATAACGTTGGTTTAAGATTGGGTGTCTTAACCCCACAATATGAGTTATTAACAATAACAATTGTTTTTATTCATTATTAATTGAACCCAAGCGTTTATAGTGTTAACTTGCCATAACTCTGAAAATCAGCTAAACACATGTCCACCTCTTTAGCTCAAACAATTTAGTCCCAATCTAATCACAATTTAGCTGAAGCTATTAGGAGCTTTTTAATGGTTAAGGCTGCACAGCAGTCACCATAAAGAGCAGCCAGTCAGAACAGAGGTCATTAACATCTGCCACACTTAAAGACCTTAATTCTAAAAGAAACATGATTTTAGGTCGACCCCATGTCACCCTTAGTTATAACAATGTGTGTTTATTAATTATTATCTTTATTTTTAATGAAAGACAATCGTTATAGACTCAGTGTTGATTATGGCCTGAAGTCACAAACTGCGTTATTTCTATAAATATTTGAAGTTTGATTAAGCAGAGAGCAAATTCAGCTGGCAGCAGTAACATGGCTATTGTTAGCCACCACACCCGGACAAAGAGGAGGAAAATACATATAATGGAGGTGGACAGGCATCAAAATGTGTTGTCTGCTTTTGTGAGACCATGTTGTATTTTTAGTTGGATCTGTCATTTTCTGGAATTTAGTTGGTCCAGTGCCACTTGGATCACTGAGCCAGAAAATGGGGAGAGTTCTACGAAACCGTGTCCAGAGCACAGATGTCAGGCTTGCATATTTCATGCTGTCATAGATATTATCTACACTTTCCTATAGGGGAATAAGGCACAACCTATACAGAGTACTTATTCACCTTGTGTTCGACCTTTTACCCATTGCGGTGAGTCTGATTCATATCAGCTTGTAGGCTGCTGTTTCAGTGAACAAGGATTGGCTTTCCTAATCAGTATTAACCCTCTCAGGTCAACAATGTCATTTATGACACGAAAGGGCATTGGGCACTAAAGAATGAACGCTGCATGCTGGGTATCGTTATGCTGTTTTAATGTGTTGTCTAGCGTGATCAGGTCCTCCAGATTTTGTGGTAGGGTTGGAGTAGCACCAGGTCTTCTAGACATGTGGCCCGTGACACCAAACCTAATTCGTTGGTCCACCAAGACAAAAGCAGGTCTCGTTACTGAAGATGAGCCGCTGCCTTTCTGAGTCACTCCATCGCAGTCTGGCATGACACCATTGCAGCCTTTGTTGATGCTGATGTGGTCTTAAGGACAGTCAATGTAATGGTCTGCATGCATGCAGTCTTTTGTTGTGCAGCTGTCTGCCAAGAGTGCTGGCGCAGTGGTGATGACTCATAGGGGTCATCAGTCTTCAATGAATGGCATGCAATATGCCAGTAAGACTTTTCCACTTCACAAAGCCCTTGGATGCGACCCCTCTCGAACTTTCCCAACTACTTGAGCTTTTGAGCACTTCTCTGAGACTCTCTGATGCTTCGCTTATAAAGGATACTACCAGCAGCGCGAGTCAGAACGAAAAGCATGCACAACAGGACAACCTAATATAGCTAGATATGTATGATGATAAGGCCCGTTCTTGCTCATGTCATGTATGGCCAGGCATGAAACTTAAATCGTTCGCACGTTTCACAATGTCAGATCTACCCACCATATTTCAATCCTGTTGGCTGTCCTTTGTGTTGCAGTTACTAACTTCTGTAAAGTTACCAAGAACACTCTTACTAAAGACAGATATGGAGCAGCTTCTGAACTGTGTCAGTTTATGTGAACTTATTTGAATTAATCATTCAAAGATTTCAAGTGTTATACTATAAAACTTGTCTGTGCTACAGAGATGGAAGTAGTCTTCCAGAGGGAAGAATTGTCGGGAAAACTCTAGCAATATATTAGTGTTAGTGGAGTTTCCGCCAGGCAAGCTTTTGGCTTTCACGAAAGGGACACTGGGGACAGGGACACTCTGTAGAAAGCAAATGTCAACATAAAAGCAAGGCCAAATCCCAGGCATTTTAGACAGTTTAAAAATCCCGGCCGGATGCATTTTTTAGGTCCCAGAAGAGGACATGTCCAAGAAAAAGAGGACATACAGTCACTCTGTTATAGACTTCTTCTGGTGATATTCTTTGCTAGACACTGTGTCATGCTCTTACTGTATTGTTAGAGCATAAAGACTGTAGTTTTAATATCTTACAGTTAGTTGTATGCAAATGTTTGGACACACTGGTGAAATGACATGACATGAAGGGTCCAATTCCAATTTTTAATTCCACCTTCCACAATAAAAAAAAATCTTAATAATTTAGTCATTATGATTGAAATGAGGTAATTTGTAGTCATTTGTTGTGAAATTCCTCGGTCCTAGAGAAACTAACTGATACAGAATTGTTCACAGTGGTGGTGACATGAAGCAGATGTATGAAGCATGTAATGTCTCTACATACCCCACAAGCAATTGTCCCATGAAATGGCTGGGAATATGCTGCCTGATGTATGAGACATTGTTTTACTGTGTTTTTGAGATATTATTTTAGCCTGAATTTGACATTATTGTGGATGCTACTCTTTTACAAAACATTCATGCAGAGGAGGACATGCAGAGCATCATCAGTGTCACATTAAAAAAAAAACACTTTGTGTAGGTTCACTGTTGGTTTTGAACAGTTAATAAAATGGCTGTATTTGCATGGTAGACTTTGTGACCTCTGGTTCCCATCAAAAGAAAATCTGAGTTAGTAAGTTTCTCTATGCAATTTTTTCCTTTCTTTTTTTTTCAATAAAGACAACTTTGTCAAAATGGTTCTTCAAAGTAACTTACACTACGATACAACCACAGCAGTTAAAACTGTTAAACCACTAAAATGATTGGAATATTACTTTAATTATGTGAATAGAAAGTTACCTATTTGCATAAACACCTCAGGATCAGGATTTTTCTGTATTAGTATAGAGTTTAGTATGTCCAGTGTGAAAGGACGCACTTGTTCAGACATTTTACCCAAACAGCAGATACTTAATACGGCAAAGCTACAATATTCTAGCAAACAAAAGCGTCTGTAAAGACTGTTAATGGCAGTTTTGGCCTGGAACGGCAAAGCAGTGAAGACCGAGCCCTTGAAAAGTCAATTTCACATGCTGACAAGACAGGGCTGTTGAGCGAGTTTAGCAGAGTGATTGAGGTTATGGGGGCGGAGCAAGTTTGTATACTAATGATATAAGCTGCAGCTGTGAAATAAACAGTGAGAAATGTGATTCAATATACATACTTTCAGTATGAATTAGATATACTATAGTTATTGCCATAAATAAGTAAACTGAAAGGTCAAAATCTCTGATGTATATTTTATTCGTGTGTATGGATATAATAAACACAGCTAAATGAAGTACATTCCGTGCATTGCGTTAAGACCATCTTCTCAAGTCCTTAAACTCAAAGGAACTGTATGTGGGCCACATTTACATAGCAGTTTCGTATTTGTTACTGAATAATTTATATTAGTCACTGAACGCTAAGTCTGCAGTTTAGGGAGATAAACACTGTAGCCCAGTGTTGTGAGCTTGTATTATGACTAGTATGGCTGGGCTGTCAAACAATTAAAAAGAGTTTATCTTGATGAATTCCATTATTTTGCATAGTTAGACTACATGCCATATTTAAGTGTGTACTAACTTATTTTCACTTCGTAAATCAACAAAATATGACTTCATATGAACCGTCCTGCTGCAGCCCCAAGGTAAATATATACAAGGCACCCTTTCATGTCTGGATCTTATGTTTGTATATGGTGCTGTGTGCTGAGATTCCTCCGTTGGGCTGTTTTATGAAGGCAGTGTAGACGTGTGTTTCACTGCCTTGCACATCCCATAATACTCTATGTCGGTGCTGATTCGGTTATGAAAAAAAGAGCAGAAGGCATGAGCACTGACACAGTGGAGAACACTGCCTTCTAAGGAGCAAGGGACCTAGACAGCTTCCTTCAGTGTTAGACTGATTGTTTAAAGGAACAACATGTGAAAATGTGTTAGCGGAGTTAATCATTTATTGAGCTGATGTTGTGTTATTAAAACTTTAACTTTGACAGCACTGGATATGCTTTATTTGTGTGCCACACTTTTCAGAACACAACATATTTGCACAGACAGTGAAAACAGGGAAGGAGTAAAAGGAAAGTACATCTTAAAAAGGAGTTGGCTCAGACATTTCCCAAGACTTCAAAAGATTCCAGGTGACCCTGAAGCTTCAGGAAATAAGGGTTCCTACCTCCTAAACAAAATGGGAAAAGAAAAAAGTATAACTAGTGTTGCATCATATCAAACTGCACAAATGGCCACAAAAACTGGTAAGATATTTAGGAAACTACTGACTGGTTTACATTTTAAAGTAAATATGAACATGGAAGGGAACCTTCAATGCCTTCTAGATCTCCAAAAAAGGCATAATGGTTTTTAGTATATTGAAGTACATTAGAGTACTGCTATTGTTTCATTGATAAGTATACTGTAAGATGAAACACCCAGGATAACATTATCCAGTCAGGAATCGTTTTTCATTACGGTATGTAGATAGCAGACATGGGAACAAGTCACTAAGTTGCAAGTAACAAGTAAGTCTCAAGTCTTAACAATCAAGTCACGAGTCAAGTCCCAAGTCAATACAAGCAAGTCTCGAGTCAAGTCCCAAGTCAATACAAGCAAGTCTCAAGTCAAGTCCCAAGTCAATACAAGCAAGTCTCAAGTCAAGTCCCAAGTCTTAAACTTCGAGTCACCAGATGTCATTTCAATATTTCACATAACTGATGCAGCTGATTCATAGTATATTAAACTGACATAATCATAAATGTTTTTAAAGTTTGTATTTAGTATAACAAAAACAACTTGCATCATCTCAAACAGTTCAAACAACAAAGTGCTATTTTACTTAACAGGAACAAGTAGTGCAAATCGTTAATTAAATAATTTGAGGATTAAATAACCTGCAAAGTACTGTGCAGTAAACAAAGTACTTACTGTAATCTCTAATAGATATGTACTAAACGCAGTATGGAAAAATGAATGTGACATTATACCACAGTTTACAGCAACAAAAAGTCAAGGTTTATGGATTAAAAAAATTAGGAAAGGACAAGAATATCATATGATTCATGATATCATATGAGCTGTTTCAGTATGCTATACATTTCTGTAAACAGGCTAACAAAGTACACTACATCATTGTTTCTGAACCACTGGCCCCTGAAGGCCCACTGCCCTGCACTTTTTATTGTTTTCCATTCTCCCAACACATCTGATCCAACTAATCACCTCATAGCCAGCCCATTACTGAGTTAAAAATAGGTGCTAAAGCAGAAAAAAACAGTAAAATGTGCAGGGCAGTGGGCCTCGAAGGCCCAAGGTTGAGGAACACCACACTATAAATGAAGTAGTAGTAGAACACAAGTAAGTCAACACATACACACCTACAGGAATTTTTAATGACATCACATTCTCAAACCCATAAGCGTTAATAGTATGGACCTGTAATATATATATATCGTCGCCGTCCAATGAAAAAACATGTATCTCCATTTTTTTTGTCCATTTTGACTTTTTATGCATAATTTTGAAAAACAGCGGCAGTCGTTTATACTGTGAGATCTACATGATGAATAGACCAACAGAAATGGGCCCAAAATTGCTTAGAAAAACGTCTGGTTCCATTTCCATTGACTTACATTAAAATTTGAATGAGGTTTTTTGGCCCTCTCTTTTGAAAGTTGACCATTTTGGAGGAATACTTGTTTTTTGGACTACTCCCTCCTTGGACAGCGACGATATATATATGTTTATTATATATATATATATACATTATATATATATCATTATATATATATATATATTATATATATATATATATATAATATATATACTATATATATATATATATATTATATTACTATGACACATATACACATATATATATAATATATTATAACAGCATGTGTGAACTGCTGTGTTTGACACTTTTCTGGCTCTATGCTAAATTCACCACGTCGTGGCTGAGATGCTGTGGTGTTCCTAAAACACTTTAATTTTCAGTAAAAAATTTTCTCTCACAGTGAACGGTGTGAGAGAGGGACGAAACAGAGGACAACAAAGCTTTGTTTACATTCGCTGTTGTTTTATTATTATGTCGCTACGTTTTGCTAGCTTGCTAAACTGCTATACGCGAAATATTACACAGCACAGACTTTACTGTTCTTTGTGCAGCCTCATCTGTCGAGTTTTGAAGTGGTTGCATCTCCATCTGTGATCTTGACTCCACATGTCTTGCATACCGCAGTTCTTCTTTTATTTACTTACTTATTAACTCTTTGTAATTGAACAGGAATTATTTTTGGGATCATGTTAACTCGTCTTCTCCGCACAAATTCAACACTGGCGCCCCCCTCAAAGCTTCCCTGATTGGCATGATTGGGGGACTGCACTTGTTTGCTACGGCTTTACTTGTTTAGAGCTAGGTTACGGATCATTTGGGCTGAGCGGCTCAGCTCCCTAGCGTTACAGCGCCATTTAATATAAAATGATCCAGTTATGTGATTCAGTTTTTACTTATTCCATTATGTTTAAAGTAGGGTTTTGTCAAGTCTTTTCGAGTTCTTAAAGCTCAAGTCCGATTCCAAGTCCAAGTCAGTAAAGGTAAAGTCTAAGTCAAGTCGCAAGTCTTTAGTAATGTTGTCGAGTCAAGTCACAAGTCATCAGTTTAGTGACTCGAGTCGGACTCGAGTCCAAGTCATGTGACTCGAGTCCACACGTCTGGTAGATAGATATCTCTATTGAGCTCTCCTACTGGATACAGAGCAAAAGCCATCACTCTAGGTCATGTGGACATATAAATAGAATTGATATATATATATATATATATATATATATATATATATATATATATATATACACACATTACTGCATACATTATGCACTACTGATTAACCAGTCTATTGTTACAAATGGAAAGGAGAGGTGGCAGTCCCATACTACAGCTAGTCCCTGTAAAATTGCCACAAAGTACTAGAAGACAAATCCTAGACAAAGTCCCTGTCACAAGCTTTAAATAAAACCTGGAATGTTTTTTGATGCTATGTCTGCGTTAAATGTAGAACTGCCTTTTTGTCCTATTTTAAACAGCACTATTTAAGGTGGAACAGATCATCTGAACAAGAAGCAAATAATTTAAATACGAAAATAATGTATGTCTTCCTTAGATTGGTGTTAGCTTAGTGCTAACAAACCATCAGAAACATATGAAGATGCTAGTAGTAATTAACCCGGGGTGTTTTGTTCCTGTTTTGACATTTTGAATGCCTAGCTCTAATAGGCATATAGTGCAGGTGGTATAGACCAGAACATTACATTTATTACAACAGCTCTTATTTGTTCAATCTAATCAGTTATTGCATCAGATTTGTCAGTCACACATGCATACTGTGTAGATTTGCAGGAGCGTTGCATATTTATTAGGCATTTGTGGGCCTCAATATTCTTTCTTTCATGTTATCGACTTTTGATACTTTATAATTCAGTTCTGGGATGATCCAAACATTTTTGACCAATAATCAAAATGCAGTGTTTGTGAATCTTTATACATCCCATGGGCAATAATACACATTCAGTACCCTACACTAATTCTCAAAACATACACACTGTAGCTTTAACAAATACATTTGTTTTTTTGTTTGGTCTTGTTCCAGTTTGGTGTGTGAGTGTGCATGTGTGTGTGTGTGTGTGTGTGTGTGTGTAGAAGTAAAAAAGGTGGAGTTAGTTTTCATGTAAAGATAAAGTAGTATTGCTGCTTGTAAGTTATTTTACACTGATATGTATTTGGATGTTTAAATCAACATCAATACATTCAAATTCCTTTCATTTTTCCTTCCCATCCGTTGCCACAATAACCTCCATGCTTCTGTGAAGGTGAACCAGAAAAGTGTGTCTACTAGAATTAGTGGTCATTCAGTCAGAAGAGCATTTATGAGGCAAATCACGCATTGGAGTTGGACACTTATACGACCACTGAACACTTAATAGAAAAGGGTGTGGATTAAACACCTGAACTTAGTACTCAGGAGGGCTGCCTACGTACGTTTGACTAAATAGCGTGCTGTAAACTACAGAAACAGCGAAATAAAATGATCCCTGATTTCAGCAGCAAATTCTTGCAATGGAAGTATCCAGAGAGACCAAGCATTTAAATATCCATCTCTGAACCAAGAAAAACACACTCTTCAAATGACTTTTATAAAGAATGAAGGGACCAAAAAGGGGGGTTGAACTAATGCAACAGAAGAACCTTATTTGGTTCTATAAAGAACCTTCCAATAAATGAATATTTAAGCAGTTTTATAAATCAGATATGCAAACCTAAAGAGTGTGTATAAATACTCTTTACACAATTTACCATCTAAGGAAATAACCATACAGACCCATATGCCTTCATGCCCATGGGCCTGTAGGCCATTGCACTAGGAACCCTTCCTTTGCGATGTCAAAGTGTGTCTCTAATCTGTCTGCATTCTCAGATATGTAGGTTTTGATAACCTGGCTATGATACTTTGTCTCCATTAGCAAAGACATTACCCATAATTCCACTGAACCACTATCAAGAGGGCAGGAGGGCAAGCATTCCACAGTAGGCCACACCAAAAAGCACTCCTTGTCTGACTCTTGACCTGTTTCTCCTAGTCTCTGCTTTTTCTCCTCCATCACTTTCCAAGACTAGACTTTATTATCTTCATCAGTTCTCAAGGAGTTCATTGAGATTCCTGTGCTGTTGTTGTTTTGGTCATCTGTTTGTCTGAAGGTATAATTCTCTGTAAGCGTTTCAATGGCCTTTGGGATATGAAGCTCCCAGAGCTTTCCCATCAAATAAATCAACCTTTAGTGCTGCTCAGCCATGACCCCCAAAGGGCCTATACACATTTATAAGGAAGGGCATTGTATAGTGAAAAAATTCCAGTGCTTGGAAAATGATCTGGATGTGTAAGTATTTGCCTATGAGGTGTATATATATATATATATACGTGTATATCACATAGTGAATGATTCATGCCTGGAGCCTCCGTCCAAATTCTTGCACATTACAGAGTTGCTTTTTTCATTAAAGTCTAAGCCGCTGCGCTTCTTGTGGACACAAAGCACCCACTCCTCTATGAAACTGAATGTAGCACCTTATTGTGGGCTTACTTCATGATCCAGCCTGCTGAGGCCTTCTGATATCAGCTACGCTTATGATGCGACAGCTGCCTTCTTGTATGCACATTTCTTCTCATCTTCAAGCACACTGGCAATGTATATGAATAATTCCGTAGGTGGGCTACTAAATAATCAATGTAGGGCAGCATATAGAAACCCACCACTCAAACGGGATCATTCATGAAGTTCATGTAAGTGTCCTCTTTAGCTGGCAAGTAATTATACTTAGACAGGAGGCCTGTGTTTGCCCAGCCAGATGTGAGGTCTGTCATGGAACATTAAGCCCACAGTGGCTACATCTGCATTCATTAGAAGGCTTCCAGAGATATTAATTCAACTCTTCTATTTTTTTACAATGCCAACATAAACAGTAATAAGTGGGTAATAAAACTAGATATCTGTTGCTCCGTTTAGACAACAGATGGACCAAGAGCTGCCTTCTATTTTAAGCCTGCGTATGGAAAAAGCAAACTGACCACAGACAAGTTTAATTTCTTACAAGATATTTATAGGGAGATTAGATATGGGACTGGCATAAGGAAGCAGGAAGTCATAGGAAATTAAGTGGGAAAAAATTGAGATTTCTAGCAACTGGGCAAGATCTGGTAGACCAATAAAACTGTCACCATGTGCTCCACTCTTGCTTCAGATCTTAAAAAAATCACTGCCCATCCTTTCACTGTGAGAAGACAACTCAACACTACGAGTCTGAAAGGATGTGTAGCCATTAAGAAGCTGTTACTGAGAAAACCAAATGGACAAAAATAAAGACAACTTGTAAATCAAATAAAGCAGCTGCTGATGGACTGACCCCATAAATGAAAATTGGGCAACACCACATTTCTGTGAATAACTTTTTTTATATTTTCATCGCGTTTTGTTTGGTCTTTCCCTAACACTGAAACAAAGATAACAAAAGACCCTATGAGCTATGTACACACAATGCACATCAACCATTAATGTAATTCACCATGCAGCTCACTATGTAATTAAATATGTAGTACAGTAATTACATTTTAATAGTGCAGCTATACTGATATGACTCTTAATATCTAAGGCTTACAGGCTGTAATGTAGGCTACATGTGAAATCATGCATTTTCTGACAAGTGGTTTACATTTAGACAAACCTCTTCTTTTACGTAGCAACATTTTTCCTTACTGAATATGTGAATCCAAACATATGATCCAGTGTCTTTAATCAGCTTTGATGTGTTTTGAGTGTCTGGTTCTCGTTACAGTCATGCTGATATGCTGTACTCAGATGTAGGTGGACAACACAAATATTTTCAGGTTTTAATTCCACAAGGTTAATCATGTCTAATCTTCTTAAATGAAATCTGCTTGCCCTCAATTTGACAGCCTGCTGGTGGCAAGCAGGTAGGTCCAACTCTTATTAACCTCCACAAGCACTGGATACAGTGATGGCCTGTCACATGGCGGTCAGATTCAAAAGCCTCTTGTGCATCATAAGTGTGTGCTAGTGTGGTGTTTCTTAACCCTGGTCCAGGAGGTCCACTGGCCTGTCTGTCTCTATTATCATAATCTAAGATCCAGTTCTGCAGGTCTGCCTAATGTACCAAAAGTTTTCAGCATGAACAAATTAACTGTGCACCCAAAAAAATCTAACTGAGGACCGACAGACAACAACAGCACAGCTATAAACATTTTCACTAGTTTTCTGTCTCATGGTTTCCTTCTTCAGTTTTAGATGAAGAGTGCTTTTGAGAGATGCCATAGTACCACCACTGTGGATCTTCTGAAGATCTTCTCAGCAAATCATTCTTTACAGAACTCCTTTTTAAAAGATTAGGTGTGAGTATGAAGGAAAGATAGGTATTCCAGTTAACAAAGTGGACGAAGTACACATAGCATTTGATTGAGTTAAACTAGAGGTACCCAAGGTACACTATTGCTCTTGTCTTCAAACGTACTTAAGCATGGAGAGCAACAGTAGCATGATTTATTATGGTTCTAATGTACTATTATCATTTCCGCAACAAGACTCCTAATAAACTCATTTTAGGTGAAGAGACTCTAAGGTCACTCTCGGTCCAGCCATCTGTTAACAAAAGGTCATTAATTAGTCTGACACTTTTAGTCTGACAAATGATTATAAGCACAGAACACTGAAGGAGAACAGTTTCCATTAGGTAGAACCGAGGTCTGTCCAACAGGTTAAAACAAGTTCCACAGAAAGTGATCGTTGTACCCTGATTGGTGACTTCGCTTAAATTACAGATTTCACATAATTTAAGATAAAGTGGGATATTTAAGTTTGAAATGTAGTGGAGTTAGAGTAAGATATTGGAGTGTGAGATGTAGTGGAGTTACAGTAAGATATTGGAGTGTGAGATGTAGTGGAGTTAGAGTAAGATATTGGAGTGTGAGATGTAGTGGAGTTAGAGTAAGATATTGGAGTGTGAGATGTAGTGGAGTTAGAGTAAGATATTGGAGTGTGAGATGTAGTGGAGTTAGAGTAAGATATTGGAGTGTGAGATGTAGTGGAGTTACAGTAAGATATTGGAGTGTGAGATGTAGTGGAGTTACAGTAAGATATTGGAGTGTGAGATGTAGTGGAGTTAGAGTAAGATATTGGAGTGTGAGATGTAGTGGAGTTAGAGTAAGATATTGGAGTGTGAGGTGTAGTGGAGTTACAGTAAGATATTGGAGTGTGAGATGTAGTGGAGTTAGAGTAAGATATTGGAGTGTGAGATGTAGTGGAGTTAGAGTAAGATATTGGAGTGTGAGATGTAGTGGAGTTACAGTAAGATATTGGAGTGTGAGGTGTAGTGGAGTTACAGTAAGATATTGGAGTGTGAGATGTAGTGGAGTTACAGTAAGATATTGGAGTGAGAGATGTGGAGTTACAGTAAGATATTGGAGTGTGAGGTGTAGTGGAGTTAGAGTAGAATATTGGAGTGTGAGATGTAGTGGAGTTAGAGTAAGATATTGGAGTGTGAGGTGTAGTGGAGTTAGAGTAAGATATTGGAGTGTGAGGTGTAGTGGAGTTAGAGTAAGATATTGGAGTGTGAGGTGTAGTGGAGTTAGAGTAAGATATTGGAGTGTGAGATGTAGTGGAGTTAGAGTAAGATATTGGAGTGTGAGATGTAGTGGAGTTAGAGTAAGATATTGGAGTGTGAGGTGTAGTGGAGTTACAGTAAGATATTGGAGTGTGAGATGTAGTGGAGTTACAGTAAGATATTGGAGTGTGAGGTGTAGTGGAGTTAGAGTAAGATATTGGAGTGTGAGATGTAGTGGAGTTAGAGTAAGATATTGGAGTGTGAGATGTAGTGGAGTTACAGTAAGATATTGGAGTGTGAGGTGTAGTGGAGTTACAGTAAGATATTGGAGTGTGAGGTGTAGTGGAGTTAGAGTAAGATATTGGAGTGTGAGGTGTAGTGGAGTTAGAGTAAGATATTGGAGTGTGAGATGTAGTGGAGTTAGAGTAAGATATTGGAGTGTGAGATGTAGTGGAGTTAGAGTAAGATATTGGAGTGTGAGGTATAGTGGAGTTACAGTAAGATATTGGAGTGTGAGATGTAGTGGAGTTACAGTAAGATATTGGAGTGTGAGGTGTAGTGGAGTTAGAGTAAGATATTGGAGTGTGAGATGTAGTGGAGTTACAGTAAGATATTGGAGTGTGAGGTATAGTGGAGTTACAGTAAGATATTGGAGTGTGAGATGTAGTGGAGTTAGAGTAAGATATTGGAGTGTGAGATGTAGTGGAGTTACAGTAAGATATTGGAGTGTGAGGTGTAGTGGAGTTACAGTAAGATATTGGAGTGTGAGATGTAGTGGAGTTACAGTAAGATATTGGAGTGTGAGATGTAGTGGAGTTAGAGTAAGATATTGGAGTGTGAGATGTAGTGGAGTTAGAGTAAGATATTGGAGTGTGAGATGTAGTGGAGTTACAGTAAGATATTGGAGTGTGAGGTGTAGTGGAGTTAGAGTAAGATATTGGAGTGTGAGATGTAGTGGAGTTAGAGTAAGATATTGGAGTGTGAGATGTAGTGGAGTTAGAGTAAGATATTGGAGTGTGAGATGTAGTGGAGTTACAGTAAGATATTGGAGTGTGAGATGTAGTGGAGTTACAGTAAGATATTGGAGTGTGAGGTATAGTGGAGTTACAGTAAGATATTGGAGTGAGAGATGTAGTGGAGTTAGAGTAAGATATTGGAGTGTGAGATGTAGTGGAGTTACAGTAATATATTGGAGTGTGAGGTGTAGTGGAGTTAGAGTAAGATATTGGAGTGTGAGGTGTAGTGGAGTTACAGTAAGATATTGGAGTGTGAGGTGTAGTGGAGTTACAGTAAGATATTGGAGTGTGAGATGTAGTGGAGTTAGAGTAAGATATTGGAGTGTGAGGTGTAGTGGAGTTACAGTAAGATATTGGAGTGTGAGGTGTAGTGGAGTTACAGTAAGATATTGGAGTGTGAGGTGTAGTGGAGTTACAGTAAGATATTGGAGTGTGAGATGTAGTGGAGTTACAGTAAGATATTGGAGTGTGAGGTGTAGTGGAGTTACAGTAAGATATTGGAGTGTGGGATGTAGTGGAGTTAGAGTAAGATATTGGAGTGTGAGATGTAGTGGAGTTAGAGTAAGATATTGGAGTGTGAGATGTAGTGGAGTTAGAGTAAGATATTGGAGTGTGAGATGTAGTGGAGTTACAGTAAGATATTGGAGTGTGAGATGTAGTGGAGTTAGAGTAAGATATTGGAGTGTGAGGTGTAGTGGAGTTACAGTAAGATATTGGAGTGTGAGATGTAGTGGAGTTAGAGTAAGATACTGGATATTACTTTGTTATTGTCCTCCACTGCCAATCACTGATAAATTACCAATTCAATATTTAATTCTCTCCTCTTATGTAAAATGAGTGGTTCCTAATCTTATGTAACACTTTGGTAAGCACAGTAGGAGAAAGATTTGGCAGGCTAAACCTAACCCAGCATAATCCAAAGTTAGCAAACTGGAAGCCTGTCTGCAGCTGCCTGTCATCCATTTAGTCATATGAACTTTGTTAATTCCTTCATTCACACATTGTTTCATATATCCGTTTGTTCACTCACTTGTTTATGTGTTCTTTGATAGATCTGGTCAGTGGTTTAATGCCTCTTTAATGATATTTATTTGCTATACTTTTCATTTAAGCTTTTGCAGGATGTTAAAATAACACAAGTGTAATATCATATAAACATTCTGAATATTATACTTTGGGTTTCCCGGGTCCATAAAGGCATTATATCACTCACTCACTAGCTTCTCACTCACTCACTCACTCACTCACTCACTCACTCACTCACTCACTCACTCACTCACTCACTCACTCACTCACTCACTCACTCACTCACTCACTCTCTCACTTACTCACTCACTCACTCACTCACTCACTCACTCACTCACTCACTCACTCACTCGCTCTCTCACTCACTCACTCACTCACTCACTCACTCACTCACTCACTCACTCACTTACCTACTCACTCACTCACTCACTCACTCACTCACTCACTCACTCACTCACTCGCTCGCTCTCTCACTCACTCACTCACTCACTCACTCACTCACTCACTCACTCACTCTCCTGTCTACCCAAACTAGCCAGTTTGCACTACCAACTAGGCCTCATCCTCTCGGGGTGATGGCTAGCATGTGCTTCCTCCAAGACACGTGTAACCATCCACCTCATCTCTTTCAACTGCCACTAACACAATAACACTGGACAGCTCAACGTGCTTAGAGCCAATTATGTTATGCCAGCTCAAACATGCCAGCATTGTCTAGCATCATGTTGAGTGATGAGGGTAAGGGAGGACCGTCCTACCCACCTAAAAGGACAGAGGCCTGTAATCCTGTAATCTCCCAGCGACAGACCAACATTTAGAAGGTTGTGCCATTGCCTGTCCAAGCACCCCTTGTCAATCTGCCCCCAAGGGACCCAGAATCCCACAAATTAAGATATTTATTCAACACTATAGACTTGACTGCTGAGGAGGTGTTCTTATGGAGACACAAAGCATGTGCCATCTCATGTTTTAAAAGAAGTGGGGTGAATTTTTAAAGCAGGCCTTTTTACATAGTACAACGGCTAAGACAAGCGGTACCCATCAGCTTGTGTTTATCTTTGCATTTCTTGTTGTACAGCAATGTGTGTTTTAGAACAGCCAAAATGAGCTTTTCCTTGATTGGTATCCAGAGAGAAGGTGCTTTAGATACTAATCACTCAGCTGTGATGACATGTGGTAGAGTGTTTCTCAGTCACTGTGCGTATTGCTCCATAATGAAAAGATGCATGCTTAAAAGAGAGTTGAAAACGGCATCAACCAAACCCATACCACATGCAGCCATCTTCTGATGTTATTAATGGTCTATGTTCTAAAACAGTAACGCCACTAGCAGTAACTGAACCCCACTCAGAGGTTTATTTTCATAATTAATCTGTGGAATGTTTCTGTGCTTGACAGAACCAGACTCAGACATGCCATGGTTGCTGCTTACTCAGAATTCAATTAGAACATTGGACCCCCAGTGCCTCCATGTCTACTTCTCTCATTCTCTCTTCAGTTATCTACATCCTTGAGGGCAGATCATGTTTATATTACCTCTTTTTCCTTCGTTCTTAACCCCCCAGCTCCAGTACAATTTACTGAAACACAAACAGTTCCCTAAATTCCATGCTAGTGTCAGAGCTTCGCAATGTCCCTGCAATCTGTAACCCCCTGGGGAAGGTCTTTTTTGGGGTGGTGTTATGGGTGGGGGGAAATATTTTGCCATTCATATCATATTCCTCACTTCACATCAGCCTCTTTATTTTTTTCCCTTTTAAGGATGTATGGGCGGCTGCTGGACCCTGGGGATCTGACCTTCAGCCTGAAGCTCTAAGTCAAGTTTAGCCTTCTCCCCCCTAGCTTGGATCTTTCTGGTCTATTGCTTCTTCCTTTCAGATGACATGCTATATTTCAAACTGGACAAGCTACTGTTATAGTGAATGTGCATATATAGTTTGAGGACGGGTTGTTCTCAGGCTTCTCTATTGCTGAGAATATGGATGACTAAGTGGCTGAAAAATGTCCCTCTGAAAAACCACATCTTGCATAAAATCCTCTTGAGAGGTCTCAAGGACATTTGCCAAATTGTCATATATGAGAGTCGTGTACAGTGGTAGTCATACATGCTTCCTTTTGAATCTATTAGTCATAGATTGCTACATTCAGACTAGCACGGATAACACACGAGTGTATGCGTTTCCTGTACAACAACGGAGGTTAGCTCTGAACTAGCGTTTTACGATGGAACTTAAAAAAGATAAAATCTGCAGTACGACCTTTTCCTGAAACCGTCATACCTTGTTAGTACCACAGTAGTTAACCACCATAGTTCAAACCACCATGCTTTCAAATGTGTTTGGTCCGACTTTCACAACAGAAAGCGTGCAAAAACTCACAAACCTTGTAATATAAGGCCAAAGTATGAGTTTAATCAGTGTACATAATTGAAGTATTATTTAGGCTGCTCATATTTATTCATATTATAATCACATTTTACACCAACACTACCAGTCATAGTAATGGAAATAATATAACAACAAAATGATATAAAAAAATAATATCAACAATGAAAATAATAACAGTCATAATGTTGAAATTAATTAGAAATATAATATTAATGGATAACACTTTTTATAAAAACATTTCCCCAAAAACAAAATAGAAGAACTATCAGCAGTATAAAAAAAGCCCCATAATCAGAATGACAGAGTGGTACGGTTAGATGTGTGAATATATTGTGGCACAGTGGTGAAGCTAGAGTGCCTAAGACGGATGTGGGTTCGAAACCCATGTGACTTATTTTTTTTCCCCGGAATGGTAACAAAAGCTCTCAGTGATTAAGAACCGATTTATTAAAGCACTGTAAAGTTTTCTTTGTTTTAAACACAGATATATATCATGGCATGCATGTCCAAGCTGACATATGAAACCATGACCTATATAGATGGTGTGACACTAAGGTAAACCTTATTGTATTAAAATATATAGCAAAGAATGGCTGCTTATCAAATATTATAAACATAATAGACAATTATCATACATGCCCAAAAGGGCATCTGAACAGTCTGAGGGCAAAAGGGACAAGGGCTTATGCCCTCGGGGTTTGTCTGGGCACGAGAAGGACAACAAAATCTGAACAGACCAAAACTTTGTAGTAGTGAACTCCATGACTGGTTGAGACTGAGTTAACCCTCTCAGGTCAACAATGTTGTATGACATCATAGATGTAATACATAATGTAATAAATATCTTGGGAACACTTGGATGCTAGAGATTACTTTTATTCTGCCTGTAAGTTGTATTATTCCATCAACGAGTCAGGACCATAACCTGTGAATGGTTGAGGAGTCAGTAACCCAGCCTCTAATTAGTTGACAAGTCAGAAACACATTCTCTGATTGGTTAATGAGTCAGTAAAAGAGTCTTTGATTGCTCCACAAGTCAGGAACACAGCCTCTGATTGGTTGATGAGTCAGTATAACAGCCTCTAAATGGTCCACAAGTCACAAACACAGCCTTTAATTGATTGACAGACTCAACCCAGATTCTTTTTTCATGAATACCAATAAACAAAGAAAAAGTAATTTTATATTCTTTATAAACTAAGAATGCATTAAGAATGATATTAAGCTGTTGAGGTGACAAGTTTAAAGAGTTGAAAAAATAAAGGATTAGCTTTACATGAAGCTAACTTTGTTAAATCCTGTTTAGCCTACTGTGCAATAGTCATCAGTGATAAATTAACAGTACATTAAGCTCATGCAAGTTTACCAGTAACCATGCCGCACAGCAACCAAGAAACAATTGTACTTTGATAGCTGTAAACAACTACAAGCATATCTATCCAATAAGGTTCCGATGAGCTGTGCCAATGTGCCAATTTTCTTTCCCATAAAAGCCTTTCTGGAGGTGTGTAGTCTCTAAACGTCTCCTGAGTTTAGAGACGAATGTGAGCATGAAGACTTTTTTTAAAAAGAGCTTAATGTCAAGTCTTAAACTAACTTCAGGTGTTTCCAAAATGGGATGTCCAAACCTTTTTAAGAATGCATTGCATGGCTGCGTAGGCTCCATACTTTCTACTGAGCTTTTATCTATGGAGCAAACGGAACATTCTGGCATCACTCAGTGGTCCTTGGGCCCCTTCAGTGGAGCCTTTAGCAATAATTCAAGTGCTAATGGAGGTTGCCCCATCCCTCTTATCCACTCTGCTCATTCCATTTATCTGACTCTATGTGTGTCTCTTGGTAACAACTTATCCACTATTGTAATTTATTACCTCATTAATTACACTGATATGAATATGTGTATAAACACTGAGCTGCTTGATATCTCCACTGGATGTCTTGAAACGCTACAGCTGCATCTCATGGCCCATAGTTCCGTCTTCTGCTTTTTTGTTTAGTCTTGTTTACATTGTTCATCTACAAGTTCAAGAGGCTTTATAGTTATCACATCTAAATACAAGTACACAGTGAAATGAAACAATGTTCCTCCAGGACCATGGTGCAACACAAAAAAGAAGGATGTAACATTCTCTGGCATATTAGCAGATAGCTTAGCAGATAGCCCAGCTAAGTAATGAGCTAAGAGCTGTGAGCTATGATGAAACCTTTATTATGACTTGAGTTGCTGATGTGTGGGGTTTGAGGACCCTGGGTGTTTTATCTTCAGGTTGGAGTAGAGGATGATGGGTTGTTGTTGTTTTGGTATTTATGGTGAGCTGGAAGATTCTCAGCTGGAGGAACGGAAGAACTAAATATAGCAAGCAATGAGAAAATGAGGCACTCTCACCCGCACATACACACACATGCGCACTCTTATACACAAACACATTGTTGCCCCCACCACCCTCCAGGGCTGACTGCTCCTTCCACAACATGACCCCTCCACTTCCTGCCATATTTTTGGGGATGTGAAGAGGGAGCGTGAGAAGAACTTGGGCGCCCAAGCGACATGAGTCTCAGAACGAAGAGCGGATGTCATCCTAATTGCTTCAGCTAAGAATTGTTTTAACTCAAAATCAGTTTACTCCCTTTCAACTTGGTCTAGTTACCTGGATTCAGTCATGTCCTGGTTCAGCCCGGTTCAGCTTAGCTCAGGGTTCCTGACTCATTTTTTTCCCAACAGCTTTATCAGTCAACTTATAAAGTGTGTCTGGGAAAGTCCCACATCCTTTCTTTTCGATTCTTCCTGCTCTCATTATTCCCACACTTATAATAATGTAATTTGCGCCTCACATGTCAAAAGTAATCTTTGAAAGTGTAACTGAAAGAAAATGAAATATCTCTTTTGGGAAATCAATTTACTCGTCCTATTTGGCAGAAATGTTTTTTATGCTAAGGCTCCTTCTCTCTTAGGCATTTCATTAACTCCTTCACCATAATTTAATGCAGGAGTGATACCAGATAGGGGCACAGGGAATTTATTGGCTCCAGATGAAAAAGCTAATTAAAATGTGTTAACAGGATTCTCCTCTTGGTCAGTTTTTGGAGATACAAAAAGCATACAACCTTGTTCTCAGCAATTACTCACAACGTGACACTTAGCTAATAGCTTCCATGTGTGTAAATTAGGAGGTCCAGCAGCCTGATGATGCACACAGAAAGTGAGCCAAAATAAGGCCCTCTGAAAGCTTTTTGTTATGGATGTATGCACAGAAAACAATCTTAACTTGGTAAGCGGCGTTTACATTATGTGGAGCTTCTCTAAATTTTAACATCACTTTCTTACTGGTACATTTACATTTACGGTATTTAGCTGACGCTCTTATCCAGAGCGACTCACAAGGTTAATCATATTACAGGTAGGCCAGTGTAGTGTTAGGAGTCTTGCCCAAGGACCCTTATTGGTGTAGCATAGTCACCCAGACCGGGATTCGAAATCCAGTCTCCCACATGTGGTGGTGGCACCCTGGCAGGTACTGGTGCTACCCGCAGAGCTACACCAACTACAGCAAGACTTTGTTTTAAGAAAGACATATTGGGAGTATTTTAACTTTTTTAAGTTTTCTGTTCATTAGACTGCTCCAAATAGTTCATTCCCTGTGTGTTATTCACTATGAGCTGTAGTAGTACTTTGTTAATCTGTTTAGATCAAAAGTACTTTAGATTTTTAGCTGTAATAGTGCCCAATAAACACCTTGTTATGATGATAAGTGTGGGTTTACATGTACTTAATATTTGAAATCAGAGCAGATTTCTGCAGCAGTCATGTAACAGGATACTCTGATTGTGTAGGTTGGATTAAGGTCTAGATAACTTACAGAGAGAGCTGGATTTTAGCAATCGAGTTTTTCAGGGCATTTATATTCTGCATTTAAGACTTTTGTATGTTGTTGAGAGTGGGCATTACGCATATAAGAAATGTCAATGCTATATCATGTTATACCAGTTTCCCCATTAGCATATATATTGTGTTGCTGTCTTGTCTAGCATTTATTGTCTTGTGTATTCTGTATATATATTATCTGGTCTATTTATTGTATGTTCTGTGTTTTACAGTGTATCTGCACTCTTTATAGTCCCGTATAATGGGCTGCTGTTGTGTGTAGCACCATGGAAGCTGAAGAACAGCGTTTTATTCCAATGTACTGTATACAAAACACTTGACTCGATATGGCTTGACTTACTACCACTATACACCAGTGCTTATCCTTTCCATGTTTTTGTTCTAAATCTTTCCTTTCACAAATAGATCTTAGATAAAGCTCTTCCATAAGTGATGAGTACATCTTACAATGTGAAACACATCATAAAGTAGTGACTTAAAAGCTCAAATGCAATAAACTCCAGATGTCACCTAATGTTAATCAGAATCTATAGGATCAAAACCTTGCCTATCATGCACTAATATTGCCAGTCTTTTCAAGTGATTTCAGTCTCGCAGTCCAGTGTCAGACAATCGAATGTTATTCTAGAGCTGCAGTCTGCTTCCATCACCTTGATTATTTGTAAGTCAGACATTTCAATTAAATTAACTGTGTTTAATATTATCATCCCTTGTTAGTCCTGGTTTATGTAAACAGTGACCTTTACTTTAACTCCAATACATGGTTTGTGTTTTTGTCCACCACTGCTTAATACAGGTCATAATGAATATGCTAAATACATAGTAAATAAACCACTTAAAAGTCTCTAGACTTCCACAATATGTTTAGTGCAATAAAGTAATCCCAAAGATCGAAACACTGAATGGTTTTTAAGAGAACTCAAAGTTGTTAAATCGGGCTGAAGAACTGTTAAAAGAATGTGCAATAGAAACAGCTTGGTTCCTGCTGTTATGTTTTTTTACTCCACAGCTCTTTGAGATCCGGTGTGGGAACAAAAGTCTTCCACATGAGAAGAAAGAAATCAAACAATTTGTGGCTCTACAGGCTGGATGAATTAAGGACAACAGAATGGCCCGGAGGGATGAGGGTAAGCAGTCAAGCGCCTGGCAAGCAACCCCCACACTGGACATCAAAAACAGTGCTTGCTCTGCTCAGTGGTCCCCAAGTGGGGTCCTGTACCACAAGCAGGCGAGCAGAACAGAGCATCCAGCAGAGCTCTACATGGGCTGATACGATAATGAGTGCAAGTCGGAGGTTTTGCTGCTCCAGTTTCAGACTGTGGGTGGTAAAGTTACTGTCAGCTCTGCAGTTACAGTCTGTATTTATATACGGGCTGTAGGTCTGAATACCTTGAAACGTCAGAAGAAACACGTTTGTCCACTGAAAAAAAGTGATGCAATAAACCTCCTAATATTCAGTAACTAAAATACATTACACCAACACAGTCCCTGCCAAGAACAAGGAAACAGAAAGGGTTCTTTTAAGATTTAAACATTTTGTTTCCATTTTGCTTCCAAATGAGTGTTGCTACAGCAACTAGTGAGCTTAAATGCAACAAGCATAATGATTCTATTAAATTAAATGAACTGGACATATGAATTTAAGCTAGGGCTTCCCTGAAGACATTGAGGGGCAATTCACAATCATAAAGCTACACAGATGTTATGTCAAACTTAGCACCACCTTAAATGACTGGCACCACTAGTCAGAATTACACACTACATGGTTTTTGTGTTTAATCTAGAAAAATGGGCTGCACGTCTTGTCCTGGGTTTGGATTCTTTTATTGAGCATTCCGTTTATGAAAACCATGTGCTTACTTTTTTAAATAAGGCCAAACAAACCAGAGGAGTAAAAATGATATGAACATTATTCAATATAATCAAGATTGGCCAAAACAGGTACTGTCCTAGGAACAGCTCTGAAAGTCTATGTACACACAATGTGAATTTTAGGGGGTGCATATTGTTATTTGAAAGTGCTTGCTACTATTTCATAAACTGGTTATTTCAACCAGTTTCTCCTAGGACATGAAGGTTTTCCCCCAATTCTGTACAGGGCAGGGCTGTCATGCTCTTTTGAAAATACAAAATACACTGTGTTCCACATATTTAAACATTGTGTGACAGTTTTCATGGATCTTTTTGAACTGGCGTAACTTGCAGCCTTGACCTGAAATATTAAACTCAGTTCATAACATTGTTTACATGAATGGCTTTTGTGATGATCACAGTTTTTTTTTTTTTTTTTATTAAAGGGAAAATGTACCTCTTCAGATTAGGAGTAGCCCATTCGATTATATAAACAAAACGATCAGCCATTATTAAAGGTTTGTGAGTTTATTATTTATATACTATTATTTATATACTAAATAGGGGATTACAATAATCACAAACTTAATATTTAATAACAAACGTTTAAGGCAGGACAGAGTTCCTTGAACACATTCATTTGCTAAGACTAAAACTAGGTTTAACTGAAAACATTCAAAAATGTTATTTGAGTTATGTCATGCTGAATTGACAAAGTCAAATTTCTGTACTTCATGTTTTATTATTCCACATATTTTTGACAGAACCATGAAACTCTTTCTATACTGTCTTATGATAGTGGAAAGAGCTCTACCGTATCTGAGAGTGGATATGATGGGATCATTAATCCGTTTGACAGTACAGTTGACATTGCATGTTTCTTTCAGGATCTGGATGTGTTGTGGAGATGATAGAGTGTTCAGTGGATCAGTGGGTAGTTTAGGGAAGGAAGGCAGGCTGTGGGAGGAAATAGCAAGGCTGCAGCTTAAGTGCACTCTGTCATCACACAGATTTGTGGTTTCACCACACTCCCCACTCTGTAAAACATGTTTTTTGAGGCATTCAAGCCAGCCTATACCACCACCACATCCCCGCCATAAACCAACGGTATAAGCACTAAAGTCACCACCACAGGGCTATAGCAACATAGTAAACCATTAATACTACCATCAGCTAATGAGCTCCAAAATGGCTGATAAGAATCAGTTAGGGGTTTATAAAGCCCTGCAGCATTGGGCTGTGGAGTAGTGGAGCTGTTTTTGGCGGAGTAATGGTGCTCCATGGAATAGCTTTGGAATAAGTACCATCAGTACCATAGCTCACTAATGCTTTTGTGGTTGAATCCAATCAACTCCTCACAGCAATGTTCTAGTATAAAGCTGTCTTAGAAGAGTAGAGGCTTTTGCGGCAGCAAATTGATGCATATTTCCATATTAATACTTAATATTAATTTAATTTTAGAAAAAAAATGATGGATGCTATATAATGTATCATAAATACGGGATTAATAGGAAATGAATCCTAATCCTAATCCATCTTTCTCTCTAAATTATAAACGCTTTAAATTTACATGACTTGATGAAATCATTTATGAAAGCATTGTCAATAAATTGGCTAATTTTGTGAAAAGACAATGTGTTTGTTTCTGAATATGATCTCGCTAGTAATTACCATATTTATGATGTTCTTAAAACCTGATTCCAATCTGATTGTAATCTGGTTCTTATGATCACTTCAAGTACATACAGGACATACAGATACTGTTGTCTTCTTATCGATCAATACCTACTCATCCTCCTACTGGCTTTATGGAATATGTGGTAACTTTTCCACCTTCTGCAATAAATGCGTAAGCATTACTGAAAACTAACAAGAGCCATTTCTTATAAATGCAATACTCTCAGCCACTAGACTTTTCAAACATAAGAACACAGGTAAGACAGAGGTAGACTTTTCAGTGGTGTAATTTGTTGAAGTCTGGCAGTCAGGGGATTGGCAGCTACTTTATAAATTTTCAAAGTATGGATTACAAGGGATTACAGTCATCCATCTGAATGTGGAGCAGTTCCCTTGTTTCTCTTGGATACAGAGAGAGCGCAGCTGATTCCTCTCAGCTTTAATGATGAGTGGTGTAGACCGCACCCCTTTCAAACAGCATGCTTGTTGCTGTTAGCACAGTGAATGCTGGTTATATGGTCTTGCTAACGCAGGAAAGGTCTCGGCCCTGTAACAGGCTACAGCAGTGGGGAGTGGACAGGCAGACTTTGTCTTGGCCGTGTCTACAAGTAGTTTATAACAAGACATCAAGACCTGCCAATACCTCTGAGTTTACTGATCCAATCCAGTATAGATTTTCAGCATTCACAAGCTTGTGAACCTGAAGAGGTCATGCAGAAAGACATTCTTTGGATTTATGACATAGAAAGAGCACTTTTGAGTATCTTCAGCAGTCTAAACTCCAGCCCTGGTTCAAATCTGGCTGGTGGATAGATAATAAAGTCCATTAAAGGTAGCTCTGCAATTTTCCTTTGATGTTGTGATGACACTACCTCCTTTGACCAATCATATTTACTTTAATGAATGGATTTTTAAAAATATATATTTATAATTAATTTTATAATTAATTTTATTCTACTTCAATGTACCTGTCTTTTTGGTGACTCTTACAACTAAGCTCGGCCTGAAGTACCTGTCAGCTTCATATGGTATTTGGTAGAAGTAGCCTAAAACCTTCAGTATGACCTGTATGATGGTGGACTGAGGAATGTTCTTTAGTAGTGAATTTTCAAGAACAGAAGCACAGTAAAACATGCTCACACTTCAGTGTGTAAATGGTTTAAAAGGTTTATCATTGAATTTCCTAAGTAAGAAACTAAGTAAGCGTAAACGGGCATGTGCTACACTGATGGGAGGAAGGACGCTTGATGCAGGCATTGTATTTGCAGCAATTTATTTACTCTTACTAATTTATTTGCACATAAACCAAACAAAAGCTTCACATAAACCAAACAAAAACACCTCTCTAGAGGTCTCCATCCGTCTTTTCAGCCTGTAAGCACTTCTGTTACTGCTACTTCTCATCACTCTCTCCCTCTCACTCTCTTCCCTCTCGGCTCCTTTGAATGGTACCTTCACTGCCAAAGTCAAATAGGCTTCAGCAGGCCATCATTATAAGGCAACGTGAGCTGTTGAGCTAAGGGGGAAAGAGAGTTCACTGCTCAGGGAGCAGGTCACAGCCCTTGCTTTGTAACTTGGGCATTTGATTAAACACAAGACCTAATGCATTCGACTCACCTGGGACACGGGGTACCGTCCTCATGCCTTTTGCTGTTGACATCCTCCTCCCGCTGTAACTTGTGGCTTTCCCTGTCCCCTGTCTTAGCATCCACTAACAAATCATATTCTTATTTTATAAACCGTTAACACCAGTTTTAGTGTCCAGGCATCCACACAAAACATAAACAATAAGCTAGAATTTACCCCACTGTTGGACCATTACGAATTCAAATATGTATTTCCTGTTCACGCTTTTTCACTAACTAACTTTTTATCACTTCAAGGATGCCTGTGACTGAAAGATTATCATGAAATCATGCTTAATAAATGGTTAATAACTCATCATTAACACAGTAATACATTCTTAACACTTTTCTATGCTTGCTTATAAATAGGTAATGGTGCAAACCTTATAGGTAATGGTGCAAACCTTAAATAAAGTGTTACCAAAATGGTTTGAGCCCTTCTTTCCCCTACAGTAAACTTACACAGTGCCAACTCTAAAAGTTGTGTGGCAAAATGTATCAGTTTATCATAGGACCCTCTAAAGCCTTTCCATTATGAACGGGGGGGAGACATTGGCTGAAACATAAATGAGCTTATGATGCTCAACCTGGCATCTATTTATGGAGAGCGTTCCGCCTGTCAGTAAAAAGAGACAAACGCATTGATGTTAAAGCTACATGACAAGCCGTCTTTGTGCAATGTGCATCAGGAAACACATGTTTGGGTTATTCTACACTTTCTGTCAGAGTCTACCAGTAGATAAAAAAAAGTGGCTTTCAATTTCAATTTATATGCCTTGCCCCATTTCTAAGAAATTGGAGCCTGGTTATGTATAACTGGATATAACCACAGGAAATGTGTTTCATTATTATACCTCTAGTTCTGCAAACTTAGAGCATCTCTGAAGAGCATCCAATCTTACTTGAGCAAAGTAACAGTAACACTTATTAAAGACCTGCTTTGAGAAATGTCCCAACCCCAATCTGAAAGACTCACATAAGGATTATGTTTGGTCCTCTCACTAAGTTTGTCTGTCTGTTTGATGTGCCTAAACAACAGTACTTTGTGCCATGTGTTGTGCCATGTTGTGTTTACTAATGGTTAAGAGCATTTTCCCTGGATAAGATGTATAACTACAGCAGAGGTTGAATGAAAGTTAAGGCCATGTTAAATAATTGCTGATGACATCATGAACATAACCACAGGAGAAGGGAATGCTTTTGAACAGGCAACTCTAAAACACAGGCCAAACTTCAAAAGCCAGATGAGCATGACATGCCCTTTCCATTGACTCCTGGAGCATTGCTAAGATTTAGGGAATCAAAGATTAGGACCCAGAAATCACCAACCTGTCTTCTTTGAGGTGTCCAGACATGTATATACTTGTACACAAAGGTTAAATGACATGTTTGGTTGATTTTCTAAATGAGACTGACATATGCAATATCTAAATATATAACTGCTGCTTGTCAATGGGTGGATGAACAGTCCACCAATGCATTTTAAATCAAGCCAGAGGTCCTGTATTACACAGGGCTGCTTGACCACAGCACAGGTAAGCCTAATCATAGATTGACCTTTGATTTTATGTTAATGGCTCTGCATGTACTATAATGACTTGCTCTGTATTTTGGAAAAACACTCTGTACACATTTTTCTAAAGTTGGCAGTGAAAAGTTTTTTGGAGGTTTTCGAGTCTTCAGAGAGTCAGAAAAAATGGACAGTGCATAACCATGCTTGCTCCAGCATAGCTCAATAAATGGCCTCCCTCCATCCAGTAAAACAAACTAACGAGTCTGCCTGGGGTTTGCCCACACACTGCGTGAATTAAAAGCCTGAGCAAAGCCCAGAGATCTGTAAACTCTCCTCCCATGGGCTGTGTGTATGTGGAGGAGAAAGAGAAATGTGTGTGTGTGAGAGAAAGAGTGAACCTGTAAATATGAAATGGTGGCAGTAATTGGGTCATATATTTTAATGGGTGTTATTGGGGATGGGGCAGGAGGAGATAGTGAGCATTTTTGTGAGTGTGTCTGTGTGTGCTTTTGAATGTGTGTAGGTGTGTGTTGAGAGGTGTTTAGACCTCCCACACAGCCACGTGTGTGTGTCTATAGCTGTTGTCCAGTGGGGATGTACTCCCCTTTCTCAAAAAGTAAATAAACAGGCTGGAAGTGGACGGGTCTGTTGGAGAAACTGATGTTTGTAATACACATGGTCACAGCCTTTTGTCCAGTTGAAATGCAGTGTCATTGTTGTGAAAATGTAAAAAATAAAAACTTTGAACAGAGTTGCCTCACACTAGAAAGGGCCTGGGTTTGATTCCTGATGGAATTTGCATGTTCTCTTTGTTTACTGTAGGTGCTCTAGTTTTATTCCACAGTCCAAACAATTACATTCAGGTAAATTTGGAAATACTTAGTTGCCCTTTAGGTATGTCTGTGTGTCTGCCCTGTGATGGACTGGTGACCTGTTTCCTGCCTTCTGGCCAAAGAGAGCTGGGATAGGCTCCCGCATTCCAGATGGATAAGTAGCTTAGAAGATGAATCACTGTCATTAAAAGATTACACCATGTAAAGAGTGTCTAATAGAGTGGCCAGTGAGTGGACACAGTGTTTAAACACTACAGCAGCACTGCTGTATCTGATCCACTCATACCAGCACAACACACACTAATACATCACCACCACAGTGTCAGTGCAGTGCTGAGAATGATCCACCACCCACATAATACCAGCTTTGTGGTGGTCCTGTTGGGGTCCCGGCCATAAAATAACAGGGTAAAAGGGGTAAAAAGTAAACAGAGAGTTATATAGACTACAGTCTGTAAGAGTAGAACTACAAACTAATTTCTAAATTGTAAGTAGAGCTGATAAAATGAAGAATGAGAGTAGATACAGGGAAGAGTACCTAATGAGGTGGCCAATGTCTACATCATGTAAAGAACAGAAAATGATACTTTGTTTCTGACCTGATCATTTAAAACACGTTTTAAATCTGTAATTTGTAAAAGTTACATGCATAACATGGAATATTTTAATAAATAAATATACAGGCCTATATATGGTTATATTGTTGGTATATGTTCTGTGTATTTTTGAGTTTAAATGCTGTTTTTTGCTCATTGCAGTTGTACTCTGATAGGAAGAATTTGTGCTGCCTGTTTTTATCTCAGTACAGCCTTTGTTTTTATGGAGAGGCGTGAGTTGTTGTCACACTAGGAGGTTCTCACACTTCCCCTTTCGTTCCTCATTGCTCACTAGCAGCTCAACTCAAGTCAAGATATTTCACAAATGGTGAGCCAACAGTGCCTTAGTTAACTCTCTGAGGTCCAAACCATTTCTCCTACTTTTGGTTCTCTTGGTCACCTTCTGAAATAATGTGGGTATAACCTCAACCAATAAGTTATATACCGCTTTGTTTTCAGTATATGTAGGTTTGCAGTTATCAGAGATGAATATATAAATAAATATGTAAAAACAGTTATGTGACCATAAATACAAAAGAAAAATGAACAAGGGTTTTGCTTTTTGATGCTTTTCTGATTCTTGGTAATACATGGGGATTAACATTCTATCCAACATCAAAACAATTTTCCAAAAGAAGCCCCTCGATCTTTATTTACAGCAGACATTATTTGTGCCATGCCTCTGTATTCGCTTCATATGTCGCCTTTCTTCTGGTCTTAAATCACTTCCAGCGCTATTGTTTTGGCTGTAGCCCCAAAAGTATAGTTCTACATATACATATGGGAATGGGTTTAATCTTATGTAATTCAATTGTTCAACAGGTTATTAACACAGCCTCTGATTGGTCAAGTCTGAAACACTGCCTTTGATTGGTGGATAGACTCAAGGCATCAGTGGATGGCAAACAGCTATGTTAACAATAACAATAATTCCTTTCAACTGGCAGAAAGCCCTCTAGAACAGAAGTCTGCATGGGCCTGATTATTAATGCCTGCACCCGCCCGATTCAACAGCTAATCACATCCTCCTGCACATGCAAAATCTAGTGTGATTCTTGCCCACACTTCTCTGCTTCAAACCACATGCTTACCTAATTGTTCTCCTTTTGGCTATGGATATGGTCCTTGTCCACCCCCGCCTGTGTTGTTGGTGTAGAATGTGTCCATGCCAACCCCATGACAGGGTGTATCAGTCTTTGGACTCATCGCACATCCAGCCGCACAAATAAACCTCTCAAAATCGCAACATAGAAGTAAATATTTTATGTTTTTTTTTAGGATAAACAAATCCATGTGAACTTGCACAGAGCACCAAACAATGAGCATTGCATCATGTGATGTCACTGTTGCGTAGCACCACAGCCAAGCTAAAAAAACGCTTGGCTTCTCTACCAACACTATTTTTATGTGTCAGCATTATACTGTATATTACGCTAATTACAAGACATATACAAAGACAGCTGAAATTCAATTAGAGCCTAAACAGATGCTGAACTCATTACACAGGTTTAAAAACCACAGTTACTGCTGTGGAAGAAAATCAATTAGCTGCATGTGTTTTGTTGTTTGTAGCTGCAGCCAATAGTTGTCTAATCCCACCCTACCCAGCCAGCCATAATACTAACCCATATAAGTCCACACCCATGACCATGGTGACTCATAATGAATCATGCCCATTTTTTTGCAGATCACGTAGGATCAGCAGGTGAACTCACCTCAGGTAGACCCTTACTCTAGAGGGCCTAGAGAAGAGCCTATGGAGTCATCCACTGAGGAGTTCTTTATGGTTTGCTTCTAGGGCAGTTCTCCAAAGACCCCCTGTTTGGCTTCTTTATTTTTTAAGAGTGGGGGCTGGTGATGATTTACTGAAGCACATTAAACATTACTGACAGATTAGATGGGAATCGACCTCCACTGTCAGTGTTTGAATGAGTTGTGGTAATGTTTAGTAGGAAGTAGGGGAGAAGGGATCGGATAGTAAAACAATAGAATTGGAAAAACACTGGTTGCGAGTGCCCTCTCTGGAACATCATTAGAGAAACCACAGGTGTGATCTGCAGGGAGGACGGGGGTGAGATGACTTTTCCCAAATGTTCAAAGCAGGTAATTTGTTTTTAAAATGAGCTGCTCTGCCGTTGAGCTCTGCAGGAATCTCTCTGTCATGCTACTCATGTCAGTTTTCACAGCTCACAGGTCTGGCTGGCTGAAATAAGCTTTCCACTCACCTTTGCTCAAAGACCATGGTATCAGGATCCCATCAGCAGTGTAAAGGAAAAAAACCCTGCTCTGTGTTTAAAGGAATAACCTAGCAATTTTTTATGTAATCTATATCTACTCTAATTCATTACTTACAGAGTGTAATTCAGCTGATTTCCTCTGTACTTTGTACAGGACCACCAGAGAGCAGGTATTATGTGGGTGGTGGATCATTCTGAGCACTGCAGTGACACTGATGTGGTGGTGGTGTGTGAGTGTATATCAAGCTGGTGTGAGTGGATCAGACACCTTAGTGTCACTGCTGGTCCACCAACCAAAACTATCCAGCCAACAGCATCATGTGTGCAGGAACACATAAGCTAGCTTCATCTACAAGGTGGACCAGCAAGGTAGGAGTGTCTAATAGAGTGGACAGTAAGTGGACACAGATCCACTTATGCCAGCACAACACACTCTAACACATCACTATGTCAGTGTCACTGAAGTGAACTGTAGAACTACACAGTGCACCTGTATGGTAAGTGGAGCTGAGAAAATAGACGTATCGATAAAAGGAAGTGTATCTAATAAGGTGGCCAGTGGGTGCATGTGCACGATATGATTACCTTAAGGTGGGCTTTTGGGTGGGGGATGGGGGCTAAGCCATTCTAAACTTTTCTAAAGGAGGCTGAAGGAAATTAAACAATTTGTCTCTATTAGCATACAGGCTATTTAGCATTTATATATGGAGTCATGCTACAGCGGTATCTGTCGTAGCATTTTCATAATGCTTCATTTATTGTGCAGAAGGCCATTGTCTCAAGATTAATCTCCTTTCATTTCCATGCTGTGTGTAATATCATGGTACTCTGACATTCTCTTTCAGCCTCCTAGCTTTTGTTCATGCTAATGTTGAGTCACTGTGCAGCTGCGCATGAGACGTGACCCTTTTCAGTCTTTTTTCCTCTTTTGTTTGCTTGTCATCTTTTTGTTTATGACATTTGAAACCTCTAGAGACAAAAAAAGCTTTGTTTTATCTAATTCATTTGATGTTTTTGGATCACACTGCTGCTTGGCAGCTTAATGCATTATGCAGACCCAGACTCTGGCAGCAGGAGCAGCGGAAAGACGTAAAACAGTGTGACCTATTCGCTGTGTCAGGTCCTTAAATTGCTGTGACTCAGAACTACCTGGATGCACTAAAGTTTAAATCAGAACTGAGACCAAATGGGGTCTAGTCTGATTAAATACTGGGACCAGATAGGAAAATTCAAAACAGCTAATATTTGCTACACAGTTTGTTTCTATATATTAAAGACAATGAAGACAATGAAGACACTGAGATATTAACCTTGTAAATGACTCAAGAATGAAGTGAAGAACATTGCCATTCAGCGTGAGACTGGTCATTATATGTCCTCATATATGCATAGCTTTTAGCCATGTCACTGGTGCGGAAACCAGAAAGGCAAAAAACCCTTCCAATATTGCAGCCAATGCCGGATACTCCATAGAATTGCACCACAGGAATGTTATTTTTCCAACTCCTCCAAGCAATGAATATTTAGATCACCCATCAACACAAGAAAAACAAAGAACAAACTGCAGGTTTAGGGTACTTGTGATTCCGATGCAGCACCAGCCACAGTATTTCAGTTGCTGCCAGAGCTACACTTTGGCGAAGTCTAACTATATATATACACACTGCTGCCAGAAAAAAAACGTACAAAAGTACAGACAGCAATATGAAGGACAAAGCAGAGGTGGGTGCAAATTAGCTAACATTAGCTTGCTACCTAGGATTTATCAGTGAGTCATTTCTGGGTCACTGTAGTCAGCACTGCGGAGTGACGATATCTTGACACAAGTTCACTTTCTCTCAGTAACGCATCGTCTAACTGCTTAATCCTTCTGGGTCGTAGGAGGTGCTGGGCCTATTTTAGTGTTCATTTTACAGAAGGCAGGAAACCCTGGAAAGACAATCTTCAAACAATATTATAATGCAAAAATCTAATCAAATGTTTTTTTTTTGTTTTTTTTACTTGAGCACCACTCGGGCCTGTTGCCAGATAATGCATCCAACTAAACATCAACTACCCAGGATTTTGACTAAACAAACCCAGTGACAAATAAGTGTCAGGCAGCAAAAGACAATATTGATATTACCTCTAGGTGGACGGTCCTATAATAATGTGACGCCATGGAGAAAATAAAAACATAAAAAAAACATAAAAAGTGTAAGAAAGAGTAATTTATTATATAAATACCTGTAATTATGTAATTACATTGTAATAATATAGTAATATAGCTGTAATAACTCTGGAACTAATTTTGACTTTGTTCAGAATTATCTGCTTGCAACTTTTCCTATCCTATCCTTCTCGTTTCTTCCTCCAGAACCAGCTGTTTTAAAATAATTGTGCTTCTCATGTAATCTGTATCTTCTGTAATCATGAGTCAGGGTTAAAACACAACACTACATGCCTGGTATGATCTGTCATGATGAATAAAGTAATTCATGACTGTGCACATATCTAATAAAGGAATTGTTTCTTTATTTCTTGGCCACTTAGCAAGCTATGCTGTATTGGGGCCTAAGGCGCACTAATTCAGCTCAGATGTTAACACTAACACCATAACTGTATGACAGACATAATACTTTGATGAGCGTTGCAAGATTTTTGTGGATGCTAACATATACAACTGCTTACATTAGCTTAAAGCTGGTTTAACGCCTCTATCCACATAAAAAGCCATGTTCGCCCAATGTAATCCATCCAAGAAATGTGTCAACATCAAGGAAGTGGTTAAAATGCCTGGACTATCTCCAACATTCTGTTCATCACTTTTGTTGTAGCCTTTGTCTGGCTTAATTGAATTATCTAAGGGTTTTGAATCTTGACCTCAACAAAAAGACATCGGGGAGTGCAATGTTTCTTATCACATTACAATGTTTTGCTTATAATCTTATTCTTTTAGGATAAGTGTTTGGTTGCCACAGGCAAGGTAGTGATAACGCTGCATCAGCAAGGATTTCAACTTGCTGGAAATTCCTGGCAGTTTTACAAACAGCAGAGTACAACAGCGAACATATTTATGCTAGAGCCGAGAGGAAAATGAAGGAATTCTGGAATGTACACCCCAATGGAATGGTATTTCTACACAACATTGGTTTAAGTGGAAGAGTGTTAGAGATCCGTTGTTGAAAAAGAGAAGGAGAAAGAAGGAAATAGAAAAAACAGAGTAGACATCCAGCCAGAGAAAGAAAGAGGGAAAGAAAAAGGAGTTGGGGAAGTGAGATTGGGTTTCACTTCAGCTGAAACAATAGCACCATTCACCCGCAGTGGGACCACTCTCTTCATCTGCACTCACAGTGTGATATTTAAACCAGCGGCCTACAGGAACATCCAGCTGCTCCACAGAACATCACCCCAGTGACGAGTTGACACGTCTGTCTCCATAACTCTCAGCCACAGGATCTCTCTGTTCTATAGAGCAATCGTCCAGGGAGAAGCTCGCCGACAAGATTTAAGGGCAACACGGGTCACTCCTAGCAAACCACCGAACACTAAAGCCACAGTTCAGTAGGAAATATCAGGCATGTTTTGGTCTAGACTCATATGGGTGGGTGAGGGACAAATGGGGTGCCATTGGCTGAGAGTTCTAATTAGATTTATGTGTTCTTTGGCCTGGTTTTTATGATATGAGGCTTTGTTTGAACAGAGCCCAAATGGTAAATGGTAATGCTTTGTAATGTTGATGTCTTTCGAGTGCAGTTAATGATGGTCCACACCCATTTGGGCATCTGAGGCTTATGAAGTCATAGAGTTTGATGTACATTGTTAAAATCTCAAAAAATATGATGATTGATTTATATTAGAAGTGACTTCCCATAAGAACCACTTTAGTCTCCTTATGAATGTTTGTTACCAAAATATGGTTCTTTATAGGACTATTGGCGCCATTTATTATTAAAGGTCTTTGATAACAGAGTAACACCAGATAACACATGAACAATATGTTTTTAAATGAATGTAAGTACTGGTTGATGTGCTCACTGAGGGATTTCAGTAGTAAAGATTATGTAAACACAAATATGTATGAACCTCAGGTTTGTACTCTATATGCTATTAACCTACAATATACTCATACTCCAAATAAATAGGGGACAACTTATAACAAAAACGTTGTGGCATCCAGTCCTATCCTAAGAAACAAGGAAATGCACACTCACTCTTCCACAATGTTTCCCTTAACAGCTTTTGACTTTATAGTATGCAAGAAATGGTGCAAATTCAGCATCAAACTTCATCCCTAGGGTATCTCCAGTAGTGGAAAGCTATTCCAATGTTTAGTTTTGACAAAAACTTTATAAACTTTACCCCACGTGTCCCAAATCTAGACATGTTTTTTCTGTAACGTATGTAAATTTAATTTGTGTCTTTGATACTTTTGCTATAAGTATGTCACTAGATAACATATGGCGTTGAGCATCAGTTTAGGTAGCTGCAAGTTAACTACTTTAGAACAGCAATATATTAGCCTTGTATCTTCCAGGCATATGTCTCCATGGGATGAATGTATTTAGCACATTTTCATGTTCAGATGAACTACTTTGTTTTAGTCCTGATTTGTCTCTTCAGTTTGGAAACGGGTAGGCTGTTTAGTTTTAATATCAGTATAAACTTTAATACCCCCTGAAAATACCAGCTACAGAGGGTCCAAATGGTTCAGACATTGTGTAGCCTACTCTCTCCAAGTTACCATTGCTATCTCTCTGGTGCTGCACTTTAACATCCTAGGCCATAACATGCAGCCAGTCTCTTGCCATCTAGGTAGGAGAAGTAAGGCTAATGTTACCTATAAAGCTTTAACATGTGACATATAATAAATTGTCGTATGAAAATATGAAATTTCAAATAATTTGATGCATATTTCTGACATTCTAAATGTTTCATATTGGCATTGCCAAAGTGCCAAAAGGCTTCTATGCGACTGATGTACTGCAAAAGTTATCGATTTCTTTTACCAACACTTTCTCATGAAGCTGATGAGTCGAACCAGATAAAGGAGATGAGGAAAAATGCTTAACTCTGCGGAGCTGTGGCTCAGACCGAGGTGAGTCTACACCTCATGAACATTGGTCATTCATACACAAACATTTAAAACTGATCTTGTACCACTATGAAATAAAATAGTGTCTTATAACAGAAGCCCCAGGTTTTTGTCTAAGAAAGGCACATTTTACTAGCACTCCTCTCCCAAACTTTTTTGTTCAGGGTGTGAACAGGGTGTCTGTGACTCCATTAAAGGTTTATCAAAGACATACATTATACATCAATGCAACTCTATGTGTGTACGGTATTTTTAAGGTATGGTTTAAGTTTCATCTGAAGTTGCTATTAAAGGACTCAAATGAGGATGCCTGCAAACACTCCCATGTTAATTTATTAAAAGCACTGACGTTCTGTTTTTTCATGCATGTTAAATAAAACACTGTTCTCTTTTCAGAACAACTGGATACATGGAAATCTTCATGAAGAGATGGTTAGATGTGAAATTTTTATTTCTGTTGTATTTATGTTCCGTACATGGTGACCCTTGGATCTTGTCACTAGCACCACAAAGATGTCTGAGTTGCTACATCTTAGCCACTGAAATATGCAAAAAAACAGAATGATGTGTTCCTTAGACTTTGAATAAAGTCTAGAACAAACATCTCTTCACCACAATTTGCTCCTATTATCAGGACTATTGACAGGCAAGGAAATACTGTTATTCTGAATATTTTAGTCTTATAATTATCTATTATCATTATCTAGTGTCATTATCTATTATAATTATATATCCTAATAATTATATTATGCTATAATTTTGTAGTTTTATAATTTAAGACAGTATGTCAGCATGTATGTGTCACACACACACACACACACACACACACACGCACACGCAAGCACACGCACACACACACACACACAATTGTGAAACATTTTTCAAAATTCTAAAAATTCACACCGTAAAATGTACTATTAGTATAGTCACAATTATTTGCTTTCATTTTGAAAGTACTACAGCTATGTTTGTTTGTATTTACAGCAGGTTGGTACTAATATGGTGGGGCTCCTGTCACAAGCAAAAGTCACTAGACCTTATCCAGCCGTAGGATCTCAGTCTCTTGCTGTTTTTAATGGACCAGCTGTGAAGCAGGGCAAACTTGTTAGAGCAGCTGACAACAGTTTCTGGGCATTCTTTGTAATTGATATAAACCCCAACAGTGTGCTCCAGTGTGGGACTCTTAAGATTGTTATGAGGTTTATACTTGCCACTGCACAGTGCTGTCCATCCACGACAGGCTCACAGAATGGCAAAGTTAGAAGACTCACTTTATGAAAGAAACTGATTTTGTAAGTAACATGTAAAGCATCACACATTTCCAATAAAGTTATAAGAAAGGTGCACAATTATGATACATTTCTGATGTTAATTAAAGTACAATATGTATCATAATAAATATTAAAATGTAAGTATTACATAATCCAACAAATGTTAGGGTACATTTTATATAAGCAGTATTTTGCATGTTAGACTCCATAGATTGTATATACCAATTATTATGTTCTAGATATTTGATATAATAAACCACTACATTTTTAGAAGAAAAGTAAACTTATTATTCATGCATATTTGAATTTCTGAATTGCACTGTCGCAAGGATTATATTTTATATTTTTGCACATATTTTGCACAGTATGATAAGTGTTGGTATTACAAATGAATAGCCATTAAATATTTGTTTAATTGAACCCAGCAATACATTTAAAAGTATTCAACTGTATGGTTCATTTTTGTGACCAAACAACTGGGTCTGACTAATTACCCAATACTGCTCAGTCATTTCTTCCCAGTACTGTGTCCTTGTCTCATAGGTCCTATGGGTTGTGGAAATCAACCAATTTAGGTCCATTTCTAGCCAACATTTTTAGAGTGTACAAGTTCATTGTTTTCTGCTGCACAGAGAGTCCATTAACTACTTTTGCTGAAGCTAGAGGAAGAAGGGAGGTCCTCAGATGTTGGCGGCCAGAAAATGAGAATTCAGCTTTGAACCTTGAGGGGCTACTTCAGGCTAATGACTGATATAGTGAGGTTGAGTTGAGCCCCCAGTGGATCTCAGTAAAGTCAGACCCATGTGAATTCTTAACAAGACTAGTGGTGGTGGCTTTGATATTTCCTGAATATGTTTTGCACTAATGGATTGAGGGGCGGAGTAGAGGGGAGATGGGGTATAAATTATAATAGCAAAGGCTTTCTCTCCTTCTCTTATGAAGAACTTGGACAAAGTTATACAGTCAATGGAGCTAGTTAAAGCAAAACTAAGGTTAGTAAGGACTTATAAACTTGCATTCTATAGAATTAGCATAGGCCTTTTAGTTTGTAACAGACCTGTCAGAGTTAGTTTACTGAGTTTGAGTCAGCAGATAGAAATGTATATTTTCTAGAAACTATTTCTTTGCTCTTTTGTTCGGTGTGAGTGGTTGCACATCTTGGAGATGTTTCATTCATTCGACAAGGACAAAGTCGCTCACTGCATTGTGTAAACAGGTTCGAGGTGTTAAAACATGAGACTATTTCAGTGAAAGCTATGAAGTGAGGCAGACCTTGCTTTTCAATTTTCAGACAGCGAAGCGTGAGTCATATTTATAAGCTGATTCTGTCAAACACAAAAAAAGCCAATGTGTTCTTAATAGGTGGCTATATCAGGCACGACCAATAAGGCCTTTAGATGCACACTAACATCCAGCCTGTTTGGTTAGCGAGTTCTTTCTCCTTTTATGGTCTTTCAGATAGTATCTTAGCTGCATCTGGTCTGTAGCCTATATATTTGTACTTGACTTATTTTGTGGATATTTGCCAGTATTCCAGGAATCAAGGCTAAGGCAAACATTGCTTCTGATAAGAAGCCGTATAATGCTTATTCTACTTTTTGTCTGGCTGAAAACTTGATTGCTTATGTACTCTATATGTAAACATATAGTCCAACTCTGACTTTCTCAAAGCACTCCAAAAAGTCTGCCTGATTCAAACACATTGCTCCTTTCTGTGGTCAGATTTTCCACCTGTAAATAGTGGTAAATGGGCACTGAAACATTGACAGAAGGGTCACTCAGGCTGTGCCTTCAGTTGTCGATATGCTGCCTCTAAATTTATTGTTTTGTAATTTTGTAATTTGTATTTTCCTAATTATCTTTAAAAAGACTTTACATTGACTTTCTTACGTCTACATTGTGGAACCAGCATGGTAGGGGTGTCTAATAAAGTGGACAGCTACTGTAATGGACACCATGTTTAAAAACTGCCACTGCCTGCAGTTTTCTGCACTTGGTTCTTCTCAAAGTTTCTTCCACTTGCTCTATAAGAGCGTTTCCATCCACTGACACCCTTGGCTTGCTCATTGGAGGCTTGGACTGAGATATTCTGTTCAGCTGCTTGTGACAACTTCAGTTGTAAAAGGTGCTATATGAATACATTTGACTTGACTTCACTGCCAGTACTACACAGCATTGGCATGTTAGAAATGATCCAACATCCAAAAAATACTTGCTCTGTGGGGGTCCTCACCACTGGAGAACAAGGTGAAAGTGGTTAACAGAGCATACATAGAAACAAGCATGTGCTCCTAATAAAGTGCTTAGTGAGTGAATTAGATTTAAAGGTCTACATCACACACACGAGTAAAGTGCCATGCAGCCATAACAAAACCTTATCTAATAACATAATATTCACATAACCATTCCATTAACATATCATGGCAGGGATGAGAGGTCTATTAATATGACAGCGTAATTTTACCATTACTGTTCATTTTTATGTCAGATAATGTAATGTAAATTTAATGTACAGCAGAGACCTACCCAAAGAAAAAGAAAAAAAATCGTCCCTATATTTTAAGATTATTCAGTTTGATTTCTTTGATGTGCCTCCCTTTATTGGTAATGCTATTGTGGCCTATCACATTCTTCACTAAGCTCCACTTTCTTTTCAGAGTCCTGCTTTCCAGTCACTGCTTTGCTACAGTTGCTATCTGCTATTGCCTCAATTCTTCAATCCACTACCAGCATGTCATTGTTTGCATTACAAACTTCGGTTGTGGTTAAAAAAGGTAACCTTGGATGGTTACTGGGATAGTGAGATTCCAGCTAATAGAATATGCAACATCCAAATTTAAAACCATTATTTTCAGTTTTCTGCAAATTTGGTGGTACAAAAGCTTGATTATGTGAAATTGCCTAATTATTTAATTATCTAAAACTATCTAATGTAGTTCAATGCAGCTAAGGCTAGACCATGAGCCATAAACATTTTTCATGCCCACTGGGTCAGCACGCTTTCGCCTACCATGTATAGTTTTAGTGTTTTATAAGCTCGCTTTGCTGTTTGTTCTTGTCTATCACATCTTATGATTTTCTTGCAGTCATGTTATGTTAAGTTCTGTATAGTGCAGGTGTTGAAGTGTTGGTTGCATTAGTATAAATCCAGGATGATCGCTATTGTTTTGTATCACCATAGGCCTGAAACGTTTGAATAGGGATGATGATGGTTGGATGACAGTGAAGAATAGGCCATAGACTGATACATCTACCAAGATGATCTACTTTTTTACAAGGCTCCCCAAAAATGTATCTTGGCCTACTCCACTGATCTACAGTAATGTGATGATATTAAAGGCATTTGGACAATGAAAAATCTATAATAAATGGAAGCAGAAACTTTGATATGGCAGCCACAAATATATGTATTATTGCAGCGACCAATTACAGGCTGGCACTGGCCTCTGGAAGCTCCGGAGGTTCATGGGAGGTGCATGAAATCTGTCAGAAGGGACAAAATGTTGATAATGTTGTTTGTTAGTTTATAGGTCAGTGTTCTATACTTATGACAGAATCGTGGCCTCCCCTGTTACTTGCTCTATACTGATGCTACATTGTGTCAGCACAATTCTGCAGGTCAGCAAAAGTTTGGGAACCCCAGTTCAACTCAAGTTGAAGATAAGTAGATGTCCTCTAAAGAGAACATACATCTGTCTGCTTTAACACACAGCTGCATGTTATTTGGTACATTTCTGGTACATCAAAGATTCTTCAACCTACATATATCCATCAACACATCTTAGCAGGGGTGTCCACACTATTGCATATCCTCTAATATACAACATTTATCATATTTTGTGCCTATGAATCAAGTAAATTCAATGCATGCATACTTTCTTTAGTGTTTTTAGTGTTTAGTTACTCATAAAATCCTTATTGTATATTGCGTATCATCATAAAATAGGCTCAGTCCCTGCAATTATTAAATGTTTACATAAAAAACTCACACTTTGGTTGACATAATCTTGTAACACAATATAGTTTTAATGATAATGTCTATTACTGGTGTAGGGATATTTGGGTAATCAACGCTTGTTCCATCTAGGAATGCCACTAGATTAACATTAGAATAACAGTCTGTGCCATGTGGTTGGATTTATGGGTAGACAAATAAATGGTGGAACCCTGGAATCCATCATGAAGTGACCAGTCATAACAAACCCCAGTAGGCTGTGGTTCCTGACAGTGGCTCATTGGTCTGTAGTCAGGTTGTCTGGTTCCCACACACTGCCTTGGTAGACTGGTGAATGTTAGCAGCACACTAATAGCACTATATATCTCATTCACTGAGCTGTGAAGTATAAATGCAACAAAATAAAGATTGGGCCTTTCCATCGGTCACTGTTTATGTTTGTCCCTTCATAAAGATCTGGCTGTTCTTTGTGGCCCAGAGTTCTTTTATGGGCTGTTTGATAAAAAAGAGTAAGCAAAGGACAAAGGTTACTGCTGAGAAACTCCAGAGGTCATTGCTCAGAGAGGCCTGAACTGTGGGAAACACAGTGGTCTAGTTTATCTCAGTTGAACTGCTATTACAAACTTGGTTTTATCTTGTAATTTAAAGCTCAAACTCATTACACACTCTTTCCTCTTTATACACAGCACAAATACACAACATAATATAAGCCTAGAGGCCAGCCACTCCTTTAAAGTATAGAAATAGGAGCTGAAGTCATTCATGTAATTTCCCACTAATAGGTCCCTATTTAGGAAGAAATTAGACTTAGGAATGTGAGGAAATGGATGTTGCTGTTTCTTCAAGCTGGGCTTAAGACATGCATTTAACTTACATAAATAGTTGAGCAATGGATATACATAAACCCAGTACCTTTAAGTTGGTAGTGTAGACAAAGATCTCAGCAGCTATAAATCAAGGGTAAAACACGTTTGCTGAAGATCATAGCATGAGCATAGCCTGTAGGAAGTAGTCTCAATGAATGAAAGGAGCAATCTGGTGAAGCGTGCAAAGAGGCAAGCATGGGATTCTCCTTCTTTTCTTGAGGGGAAATGGATTTTAAAAGAAATATAGTGAAATAAACAAAGTCAAGAAAGCATTGCCCCTAAGCTATAACAAACATGAAGCTAACTTCTCACAGGAGGAGGGTGTAAGAGGCAGGCATAAAAGTCATCATTTTATTAAATGAGTTTCTTCTATTTCATATAGTAGATTTAGCATTAGGGAACACTACAGTCCCCTCGCTCCTTCAAAGCCAGTAGCTCACAGTTAATAGGCTGCTCATTAACACATTAATTACACAATGACTGGGGTTAATTAGACACTTTTTCAGAGCACTTTTATTTGTGTATTATGTTTATATTTGTGCATGTAATGCTGCTAGTTCTGTACTAGGATGGGTTAGGAGTTTACTAGAGTTTGTGTTATTAACACAATTCATGCAGACCCATGTTCATATATACTCCAGATACACTTTACATCGTCTCACCACATTAATCTTGTATTAGTAGTTTATTATTGAGGCATTGACCTGAATCAAAACAAAATAAGCATAATAGACCCCATGCTTAAGTATGGGTTGGGTGTTCACTTATTTCTACTTCTTATTAAAGTCATAACAGACAGACAGTTATTTTACCAGTCATGGCTTGATTAGTTACATGGGATTGGTTTCATCATTTTAGGGTGCAACTATTTGTGCAACTTCTTTTGATGATGAGTCTATTATTCAAATATCTAAACGTCCTAGCTAGCAACTTACTAGAGCTGATACGTAGCTGATACGTATGTAGCTGGTTAAGTAGGTTGGCTAACACTAACTAGCTAGCACATTTTGAGTGTTGCTTCTAGTTTTGTTAGATATGGTTAGATATGAAAAAAATGAAAAACAGACTGAGAGAAAGAATGAATAAAAATAAAATACAATACAATAAATAATGTTCAAAGTCATTCTTATTTATTTACTTTTATGTGGTATTTGTAAAGACGGTTGAGGAAAAGTTCTAATGCATTTAAATGATACTGAATTTCATCTTTGATATTTATTGTATCTATTGTATAACAAATGATCAAAAAAATAAAACACCATATGTCATTAGATTTCTGAATTATTAAAGATAAATGCAGGAGACCTTCTCACTGCAGAAGACCATTTAGCCCAAAATCATATTGATGCTATTTAGTGTAGGTTATTTGGATTTTGCATTCTACGTTCAATTGCACTTTAATGCATGTAAATGTTCAATATTATCTATAAACTCTGACAGTCTGTTAAATTTGATGTTGTAGAGTGATTCATCTAAAAGATCCCTGCCTTCATTTGGGAGGTAGAAGTAGAGGAATGTAAAGTGAGCTGGATCCAGAGCTTTTGCTCTACTGTGTGGAGAAGTCATCCGCAGCTGTGAAACTGGTAGTCTTCCGAGGAAGAGCAGACACACGCTATAGCCATTAGACAGGTCACACAGCCTCTGCCTGACTGCTCTCTGGGCTGAAGATAAGGAGGGGTTAACTGCTGCAGACAAACTAAGACTTCTGATCTAAAAGCCAGACACAGAGAGAGAAAGTGATAGAGAAAGAGACAGACAGACAGACAGACAGAGTGAAGAAAGAAAGCTGTACGGAAACAAACACTTGAGAGAGATTGTTCTGCTGTATTTAGGGAGGGAGTTAGATGAAATTGTTTATCTGCAGGAGCTCAGTGAATTTAGCATCAAATGTATTTCCTCTCTGAAAGCCAGTGTCCCAGTAATGTGCAGTTCTGGTTATTGTTAAACATGACCTTAAAGTATACATGCATGTATAATCTATATCATGCCGTGTATATCTTACATTTCCATATATATTCTCAGCAAAGTATAATTATTTTAGGCAAATTCAGGATATGAGATTTGTAGATGAAAGAAAGTTCCTTAGAAAGGTGGAACTATCATTTAAATGTTTAGACAGATAGCTTAGTTGTGAGATTAGATCCATATATGTAGTTTCTATATTTGAATTACCCTTCTTTCTTGTAAAGCACTTTGCATGACCAAAGCGCTATATAGGTAACTTGCCTTGCCCTCTTATGATTTTATTTGAAGGAGAAGACAACAGTGTTTGACGTTTACGGTATGTCATGTATCAAACTTTCATTCCTCAACTAGGCTGATATAAATACAGTCTACTATTTATTATAAATACAATTTAGCATACCATTTATTTCATTTATTTCAACAAATGAAGCAACAAACAGAAATAATCAAAACTTTAATTCTAAACTAAACCTAAAATGTAAATATCACATAATGAACAAACCACAGTTTTGAATCAAGTAAATGCCAGCCTCATGGCATCATGTGCCAACCAACCCCATGCACATAGGGACACATCCTTTTATTGACCATTATTTTAGCTGTTATATTTATTTACACTTATTATAATTTTCTCTTAACTCTTAAAGATTTCACATACTGCAGTGAACTTAACAAAGACAATTTTCCATTTGAGGTGTAGTGATGCTAAATAATAAGTCTGCACAATGAACTTATAATGGTGCCAGAAAGGGTTTCCTTGAAGCTACACCACAGAAGAACCACCTTCTCCAAAAACACCCTTCTTAAAAGTTTTCCTAGAACCATTTAAGTGCCATTATTTTTTAGCTTCATCTCTGAGCTAGTGTTCATTGCTTATGTGTAGTCCAGAATAAGCAAGACAATACGCAGTTTTAGCAGAGTATCTGCATGTTAGCCAAGAGACATAAGATGGCCAGCACTGCCATTGTTGTCATAACCTCCAGCTGATGTTAGGAAAATCTGAAATGAAAAGCTTCTGCTGTTCAGTAATGCCTTCAGACAAAACCTAGCAGGGCATATGTCTGTAATATTTGGTTGTCAAGTCTACTGTTACACACTGTGAGAACAGCTCTGTCTCTCTGCTGACTGCTTGACAGTAAATGGATTCATTAAAACAACTTCACTAGAAAACCGTCTGCCTCCCAGAGACTAAAGCTGTTTTACTCCATCTCTTAGTGAGCTTTAATAAACTGTTGCACTCATTTGCCTTCTCAAATTTCGTTGTTATATTTGATTACCTCTTTCCTGTGTCTATCTCTTCTCCCTGCTTTTTTCAGCTCAATCTTTCTGCCTCTTCTTTCTTTCACTTACACACAAATTCACTTTTTTCTCTCTCTCTAACTGATTAGAGATTGATATCTCACACAAATGTAGTTTTGCATACAAATGTAATGATTTGGCATGAGCTTATTACAGTCATTTTGCCATTCCAAGAGTGTGCCTGTTTCAGTGATGGAGTGAGTTTGTTACTAGAAGAGAAAACATATCCTCTTAAACTGCAGCCTTAGTACTATCGTATTCTCCTTAACCCATAAAGAGACCCTGTATTATCCAGTGACTGCGTTGTATTATCCAATAACTAAAAATTATTCAGGACCAACCATCTATCCAAGGCTTATTTCCTACTAACGCCCTATTCAAGCTGGATTAGTTGCTTCAGAGGAGGTCTGGTAATGTAATTGGATTGGCTGGTTTGTATGGGATAAAGGATCTCTGTCATTTTCCCGAATTACCCCACATACTGTAGTCCAGATCAAAACATCATTGCGCAGACGTTTACATCGGCATTATGTTACAGACACCACTCTTATGAATGATGATAGCATGTTGTGCAGCTAAACGACATATAAATTAGCATTGGGCTAGTAAAGTGGGTTCATTGAACCTACCACATGGTGCCCAACAGGACACAATGCGCCTTGTTAGAAGTTCTTTTGAGGTATTTCATGTTCATTTCATCTTTCTCTTATTTCATCTTTCTCCTTGTCATTAAGCTGTCAACTTGTCATGTTGTGGATTTCATTGGCTTTGTCATAAACTTAAAAGATTAAAGTTAATTTAGCTTCATTCTTCAGGATAATAGCCACTTCTTCAGGTTATAAAATGAATAAACAAATAAATGAGTGCAGGACCTTTTATATGGCACTTAAGTCCAAGGAAACAATTCATTTGAACAAGCACATGGTGAATAGAAAGTCGACTGGTCTTTGGTCGCGGGTTTGTTATTGCATTACTGAGACGTGTATTATTTCCCATTTTCTTAAAAAACCATTACACGTTTTTCTGTCCTGGCCACTGAGCCAAAATTGAGGAGGGTGCCCATTTCTCCAGCATTCCAACCCCCCAAACCACCCTTAGCCTTTTCTAATCAAACTCACTGTATGCTCGTCTAACCAAGCCAAGATATAAGATAGTGTTGTGACCAACTGAAACCCAACACTGTTTTTCATTCTTGTCTTGTGTCTATATGGGATTCTGTTTCTGTAGTTTTCCCCTTTTTATAATATTGCGATATATGGACGTCAGTACCACTACTCTGCAATCAGTTCACCTACATCAGTCCTCTACAATCCTGCTAATGTTGCCAGGTTGGACATGCCTGGGCAAAAAACGCATTTAGCCTAATAAGAAATAGCAACACACCTTTTGCCATATTTGTCATTTTCCAGATCCAGATTAGGTCTTAAAGACATTCCAATGGTGATTCACCATGTGTGTTGTAGCTTAGTCCAAGACTCAGCTTTACAATGCAAAACCAACTCAGAGGTGTCTTTAATTTTTAAAAATGTTCTTCACGCTTACACATCACATTCGCAAAAGTGGCTCTTTAAGAAACGTTCATCCAAAGATTCTTCAGGGAATAACCTTTTTAACATCTCTTTGTCAAAGATATTTATTTCTCTGTTGCAGATCATGTGAATATTTACAATCCTGAGTGCTTTTCAATTGCATCATGTGGCAGTGCACGTGCCTGTACTCTGCTGGAGAAGCAGCATGTGTAGCAGGTTTGAAGTTTTCCTTACAGAAGGTGAAAGTTCTCTAAAAACCTGCTGAAAAAGAAAAGATGGTGGTGCCTAAGGGCTTGTGTTTTTTCAGCATTCTAAAGTACAGTAACAGTATCTACCCATAAAAGCGGTAGCGATCCAGGCCAGCATGATGTTTAGAACTTCCTTTTGGAATGGATTCAGCCAAGATAAGAATCCTTGCAACCTCAAACTCAACCAATTATCTGAGAGGGTTAATCATCATTCATTTCACAGCATTAGCGATGCATGCTAATGATAACAGGAAACACTCATGGGAAATTTAATTATGCCCAGTAATCTTGGAGTACAAACAAAAGAGCGTAATTGCACTGAACTGTAATCAGGAATTGGAACAGGTCATTGGTTTTCCATGGGAATTGCATCCCATTTCAAAATGCAGAGATAAGGCAATATAGATTGTTCCCTCTTAAGCCAAAATCCATCAGCTATTAGCGTTTTTTGTATCTATATTTTAACAGCTTATTTTTCAGCATTATACTCAAAAATAGAAAAGAATATTAATAAAGAAAGCAGAAAGAGTTCCTTGCATGGTGCTATGGCAGAACCACTTTCAGTAAGAACTATTTGATGTGTGAATGTGAAAACTTTTTTGAAGAATTTAAACCCCACATGTAATGGTTTTAAAAAGAACCCTTGAACTGATGTAGACACATATTACATTTTGTTCTTTAAGCTTCTTAAAGCTTAAAGGTTCTTCTGACTTTTTTTTTTAGGGAACCAATCTGTGGCTTTGTGATACCTTTTTTTTATGGAGAGGGTATAACGGGAATGATCTTGTTTCTCTTATGATATCACGAAAAATTACAAAGTTAACATGTTTATTACATGTGTACAGCAGGAAAGGAAGAAGATACAAAGAACTGGATACAAAGAAAAACAAAGAAAAGCCCCTGGTTTTAGCTATTAACAGTGTTTAACAGGGCTGGAGTGGGACAAGAGCTATATAATGAAGACCACCGCACCACAATCAAAATTCTTATACTAGCTATCAATCAACTAAGCATAGAGATGCTAGTTAACTAATAAAGCTTCTTAGAAAATTTAGTCAGATTTATCTTCTTTATTCCCCCCCGCCCCCCAGCTTAAAATAAAACTCTAATTTCCATTATTTGCCACTTTTCATCTTTATATGATTAGTGTATGGAAATTGCATTATTGATAACTCACACAAAGGCTTATGCGCTCTGTAGAACTTTCAGGAATTGATTCCTACCCCCACCCTGAATTTGAGCAGGCTAAATTAGAGCAAGAACAAGAAACAATGACTCAGTTATTATTACTAACTTCAGAATTGTTTTATAAGTGTGTTCTTGTGTTTATATGTATGAATTTATATGGTACAGTAACCGTCCCAAAATGTTACCAGCCTACTGGGAATTCTCCTGACTCTCCCAACTGCATTTCGAATGGGGTAGGGCATGGCTTCCTGTATCTGTTTTCATTTCACTCTGTTTTTCCCTGTGTATTTAATTGGAACATATTCTGAATTTATCCATTATTAATCATGAAACTGATTTTGCATCGGTCAACAAGTATTCATGTGGATTTAACTGAGAAACAGCAGAACATAGTACCATCTTATTTATACTCAGATGTTTCTTTATAGTTTTGTTTGTCAAGTAGTAGTTTCAGAAGATGCATAAATGAAGAGCCCAGACGTGAGATAGCAACCTAAGCTAATAATGATCTAGCTCTCCAGATGCAGATTAGAAAATGGATGGTCAATGAATAATCCTGAATCCCCAACTGGGGCCTGTCTGAAACAGCAGTACATCAGGGCTATGAAATTTAGATCACTAAGCTTATTCTGGATCCAGATAGCTCTACATGATCAGACTGAAATATAGTCCTCCAGATTAATGACTGTCCAGGGCCACTGTGTGACAGGTAGAAGTCCATGGTGTGTGTGTGACTATGTATGTATGAGTGCGTATATGTGTGTGAAAGTTTTGGCAGCAGCCCATAGGACTGTTTTCCTGTCCTGTATGCTGAGCCAAAATTGAGGAGGGTGCCCATTTCTTCAGCATTCCAATCCTACCAAACCACCCTTACACTTTTCTAATCAAACTGACTGTATGCTCGTCTAACCAGGCCATAGTATAAGATTGTGTTGGTTCTGTAGGACCAAAAACCCAACACTGTGCTTTTCATTCTTCTATTGTGTGCATGTGGGGGTTTCTGCATTAGGTTTCTGTTAAGGTCATTGCAGTTTTCCACTGTTCCACTTCAGTATCACTGTGATATATGTAAGTCTGTAGCACTCTTTAATAGGATGTAAATTCACCTGCTTATGCTAATGTTGCCAGGCTGGACACAAACAAGGTAAAAAAAAAACCCTAATAGGTTCATTCAAGATGTGTGTTTGTCAATGTAAAATTAATTTCAAATGATATTTATTTCCTAGGCTTAAAAAGGGTCACACTGTTTGGATAAATTGGATATTGATTGCTTGACTTGGACCTTCTTTTTCTTTTCACTTCATCAGATAATATATGCCTTCACTCTCTTCTAGTGAAGTTCCCAACATGGACTTTTGCTTCCCATAAATTTTTTGGAATGGGCAAATCAAGGTTAGGAAATGTGTTAAAAATTGTGTAGCAGACGCATGGCTTTAGCTGTGTTAGCTGCTTGGTGGTTGTTACAATGTCCCAGGTAGTTGCTAGAGTACTGCTACTGTAGTTGTATTATGATAGCATGGCATTTTAAGCTTACGGATCAACATAGACATAAAGATTAGGCTGAATGGGATCTTTGCTGACATTCTGTAAAATCTGTCCAAATTCACAACAGTAGTTCAGAAATAATTTATTGGTGAGTTGAGCTAAATCAAAATAATTATCGAACTCGCAGCTGGTTGCATGTGATATAACAGTCCATAGACAATTAATTGTATTCATAAGAATATAATTCATGGTTTCTGAACATAAGACATTAATGTTTGAGCTTTTAACCTCTTGTTGGTGCATAGGATGATGTCATTATTATCTAAAAATTTATCTAAGAGCTAGTTGACTTTAAACGTTATACATACGTGACTATTCACCCCACTTTTCCATGCAAAGGGCGTGCTGACATAACTAAACTGCTGCACTACCATATCTCAATAAATCCAGCAGCAAGAAACATCTGCACCCATTCTCCCATCATTTTACTCTCGCATTATTAGGCTTCTCATTTGACAGGTTCTTTTGTTAGAATTTTAATTTCAACCATAAATAGTGCAGCACATTTACCTGGCATTTACCTGGGGCACCAGATTTTAACTGCTGAAACGTTTAAGGTCACGCTGCAAAGTTCAAACAAGAAACTTGCTAGTAGGAAGCTCACTTTAATTAGCAAGGTGACAAAGTGGTTAGCAAACATGTACAGGTTTTTGCCAACTGTAGTTGGATATGGGTTTTAACAGGAAAATCAACTAAAATCAACTAAAGTCGGAATCCCATGTTTTACATCTTGACAGCTAAAAAAACACCACCAACAACAAAAAAAACAGACCGTGCTGTCTTATTTCAGAGACTGTGGGTTGGTTGACACTCCAGATAAACAAACGTATGAAACTTTGAAATTGGTGCTACAATTCTCACAGCAAAGTGGGACTGAAGTGTTGACTGAATTCCTATAGTGTTGATTTGTGTTTGGTTAAATGAAAACCACAGGTGTTAATTCAGCACTGTGGGTGTTCATTTAACACTGTGGATTTTGCTGAGGGCATGGTGAAAACACGGTTATAACTTTTCAAGATGTGACGCAAAAGAGCTGGTATGCATGCATGACATTTAACCTTCTATAGTCACAACATTTAGATAAGAAGAGAGGGAGAAAGGGATATGCACTGTGACGGACGTGTTCCCTTGTTAACGTGATGACATAAACTTTTCTACCTGGATCAAAAGCCTTCCCGATGCTCTAATCCTTGAATGAGACAGATGTTACACATGTCGTCTATGCTTGGTAATTTGAACTGAGCAATGTTTGGACTGTATGACCTCAACTTAGTGACTTTGGGTGTGTATGAAACTCATGACCATGTTTACTTGTTCATCTGAACTGGATTTCAGACTAATTTATTTCAAATGAAAGGTCTTAACTCTTCACTCTGAATGTAGTCCTGCCAAAATATATAACGACAAGAATGACAGGTCCAGACTGAGTCACTCCTTATACACTGCAAAAAATTATATGTTTGTGAGTACAGTTAACTTATATCTAGTTGATATATGTTAAAAATCTTATTTTGAGATTGTTGTGAGCTTATTTTACTGTTAATTATCTTATTTTCATTTTAGCTTGTTTTAGGTCATTGTGGAAAGTGAAGCTTACTCACTATATTGACGAATAATTGAGTTTATTTTAAGAAACATAGTAAAAACGTTTGGCTTTAATAAAATCACTTAAAACATACATGTTAATAATGACTAGAAAAGTCAAACTGAACAATTTGAGAATCTCAGAACAACATAGATCTTTGTTAAGTTTGTTAAGTAAGTTTAGTTTTAACGTATGGACTGGGCAGTTAATGTATCTGTTTTGAAGAGATGTGTGCTTTGCCAGTCACAGTACATATTACACCAAACTATTCAGCTGTAAGCTATGGCCATACTATTCACTTATTTGTATTCTTCTGGTCAACAGTAATTCATGCTGTTGTTCTGAGAGAAATAACACACACACGTGGGCTTTCAAAGGCTTCTAACGTCACTTCACCTCCAACCCTACCACAAAATCTTCAGGAATTGCGTGAGAATATTCAAGCTGCATGGCATGTATTATCTCAGGACGCCATTAGGAACCTCTACAACTCAATGATGAGATATTAGGGACTGGCAAACAGACCCCAGACTGAGAGACACTACTTAACACTGTGATCCCACACTTCCTTCTGGAAGCAACTATATATATATATATGTATATATGTGTGTGTGTGTGTGTGTGTGTGTGTGCATATTTATGGTTGTCGTATGGGACAGCTTTAACATTGCTAAAATACAAACCTGTAGAGGGTGCAGACACAAGCATCTGTGATCTCTTTTAAAATGCAGGTTTTGGTATGTACATACCCTTTTTAGCTTTGTCACATGGAGGCATGCTGTCCCATCTATTTTTATCAGAATAGGTTGTTACATGAAAACTGTCATTTGGCTATTACTCAGTAGTTAAAAAGTATGCTCATGACGTCTATAGAATGAATTTCGTTCCACCTCCATTCTGTTGTCTCTCTGTCTGAGAAGTGAGCAATGAAGGGAGGGGGACAAACTCAGAACAAACAACAGATCATACCCCTTCACTAGGTTGTAATGAGTTACAAAACAACTGCAGCTATCTTCATATTAAACGTGTATAACGTACACAATAAAAGCATAAAAACTTTTAAAACACTTATTATAACAAAAATAGCTTTAAAGAAATATATTTCAGCAATATAATTGACAAAAGATGCAAGGGCAGACGCAATATCTTTATTTACAAGATATACTCTTTGCAGCTTGGCCCTCCCCTTCAGCCTGACTACCAGCGCCATCATGGGATAGCGAATATGCCTTTAAATATGCCATGTTTTTAAACATAGACCATACCGTGATACCCTAACATCCTCTCAAGTCTGAAAAGAATACACAATAAACAAATCTTATCATATAGTATTTCACACACAATATGATCTGTATAGAAATCATTAAGACTTGTTTAAAAAACTGTACATTGTGCCAGCCAGCCCCAGTCTTTACTATCTACCGGAAGAATCAATCTACATCAAGTACAGCTGGCGAACCCCTTAAGTTCAAGTCAAGGCAATAGATGAAGCTGCATATGGGGCCACTGAACAGCATGAGCAGCAGCAGCACTGCAAAAACATTTTAAAAATTAAATTTCAATTCTGAGCAAGCAGCATTTTCATGAGTTTCAACTACATCTCATTCCAGTCTCCGCAGGATGCCTTCAATCAGTCATCTGAGCATGTCTCATTACCCCTCTACCTCACAAAACCAACAGATGTTCCTCAGCATCACGGAAGATAGAGAAAGTGACTGATTTCAGCAGGCAGGTTCAGCGAGTTCAATCACAACAGAAATAAGGGGATAAAGGAGTGGAGCTCGATACCCCAGAGCCATTTTGGACAAGGGATCCTAAAGAAGGAGAGAGAATGTCATTAACAGACCATAGGTGGAGAGCTCCAGGAAAAATAAAGGCACATTACGGGGAAGATTATCTTGAAGATTCTCCAGGCTGGCCAGATGACTATGACTATAGATTATAGAAGGTTTACAATTTGTGTAGAATGGGGTGAAGCTCATACAGGAGAAAAGAAAAGCTGACTAAAAGAACTGCAAAGTGTTGATTTTGCAGACGTGAGAAAGACCCGCCACTTTTTTAAGCTCTAGAGAACTGACATTCTGTATCCTGATTAAGTTTAGGGTGCTTACTTCAAAAATAGCATCCGCTCTTTCTAAACACCATGAAGTGCTGACCTATAGGCATAAACAGAGAGTTGAAGGGACATAATCAATCATAAATCACCATTTCAGCTAAAGGGGCGGGTCTGCCACTGCTAAACTAATATTAGATTTTTGCTCTCTTAGCTGAAGGAGAGTACTTTACAAGCAATGTTCAGGTTTAGTGCCATTTACACATTTTCTGGGGACATGCCATGAGCGTCGGAGAAAATTAGAGATATTACCCGAGATGCCACAGCCCCTCCCCCATAGCTTTGCATGATACTAGTCAACACATGTGTTTGCTAGCCAGTGTAATACAACTGCTAGGTAGTGTTGATCTCCAAGTATATTGACCGGTCCAGTGACATTGTGTCAGTGCAGAGAGGAACCCGAAGAACATGGATTTATCAGATCTTCAGAGAACATCTACTGAGTTCCTGCGAGCTAAAAGATCACCTCTCTGTGATTTTTAGTTCATTTGTATACAACAGGATCAGGGTTATATTTAGACAGTACTATGCAGATATTAATTCATTTACTGAATCGCTTATCCTTCGGAGTCCTGCTGCAGCCTATCCCAGCGCTCAAAGGACAGAAGGCAAAAACACCCTGGACCCAGTCCATCACAGATTACAGCACTAGTATACTTTCTTTGTTTTGGACAGAAACAAAAGGGTTACATTTTTAAAATACCTAGTAAATAAAAAAACAGGCAATTCGTATTATAATATATATATTTAATATTTATATTTAAAAAAACTATATATAAATATATTTTAAAATATATATAAAAAATAAATATATATAAAATATAATGTTTTTTTCTGATGCAGTTAATCTAGATCTCTGATTGGTTAAGACTTCACAAGATTGCGTTTTTTTAAAGGATTTGCAGAATGTTTAAAAAACTCTTACAGCTCAGTTTGGATACCAGGTAATGCACTTTTTACCATTTAGTTTTTTGTTATATGATACTTAGTGAACTGCATGCGAGTCTTTGTGTGTGTGGGAGAGGGGGTGGGGTAATATTCATGTGTGTGCATGTGTGTCTGGGTGCCCCATTAAAAACCATTTAACCTTTTAACATTTCCCTAAAAGTCGAGGTGAAGTCTTTGTTTTTTATTATTGCACAACAGGGGACAAATAGGCAGGTCAGTGCTGTCTCAGGTTTTACAACCCTGCTGCCAAACGGCAAGGAGTACAAAGTCAAGATACGCACACATGCACACACACACACACACACACGCACGCACTCACAAAAACACACTCACACACACACACACACACACACACCACATACCACACACCCCAACTTACTGGCCAGTATATTAACTCCTGGTGGGACGGTCTTATATCAGCTTCCTCAGATACTGCACAGTGTGTAGAAGGAGTTTTTTATTGAGCTTTCACGAATCCAACTATTTCCTCTCCAGGCTGCTGCACAGTTACCCCCTGCAGCCCCTGATCCCTAAAGGTTTCATGTGGAAATGGAGCTTTTAGTGGTCGTCCGTCTTTGGGTTTTTTTTTTTTTTAGCAAATCTGGGCTCCATTTCCAACTTTAGGGCTGAAGACAATTCAGCTTCCCAGCTAATACTGTTGTGTTGCCTGTGGACGGTATTTGTTGCATCCAGCAGTTTTCTATTGTCATGCGGGAAGGTTATATAAAGGGAGGCTTGTCTAGTTTTACATGCCAAAATGTCTGCAAGAAATTCTGATAGAAACAATTGTTTGGCCTTGAATAGCATCATGCATCATGTGCTCCTATGCATGCACATGCACACATCGCTGTCCATTACTGTAGTGTTGCTTTGCCTATTCCTGCTCCCCATTCTAACTCTAGTGATGCTTTACATCTTTTAGCTTTATAAATGAAAAATGTTTTACGGCCATTGTGTGGACTTTTGGTCCTTTGTAAAGATAATAGTCCAAACTCTAGATGAACTTTAAAGGTAGCTATATAAAAACTTGACTGGTGGTATCCGGATAAAAGCTCAGCATTAGTGTCAGGATAAGAGGATGGGCTCTTGGCATGAGCACTTTGTGGTCTATTGTCTTTTTCCTGAGGACACCCTTCTTAAATAATGGCCAAAAAATCGGGTTTAGAGTAATATAACCGGGGATAGACAGAGAGTTTGGTGGGGGAGGATAGCTGAATGGGTGGGGTGAGACAGGGGGGTGGTGGCAAAGTCCCAAAACATTTCCATACACGTACTTATGAGAACCATACGGCACACACAGAGAAAAAGGGAGACTGTTACACCTCCCCCAGTTTTCCAACACACACACTCACTCGCATACACATATGCGCACACATATCCCTCCCCCATCCCTGCCTCCTCTGAAAACATACAATTCTTTTTTTTTGCAACTCTTCCCATCGCTCATACAACCCCCCCTAAACCAACCCCACTCCTCCTCTTTGGAAAGTTAGGGGACAGACTGCAACTCAAATCCAGGCACTAAAGCTCTATTAGACAGGAAAGAGAGAGGAGGGCTGAGACAAAAAGTATCGACAGAAGAGTTTAGATGAAGTGGGAGTCCTTAAATGTGAAATAGCTATTGAATTTGTTAGCCATTCACTTCTAGAGGACAAAACAGTGGGAGCCCGAGAGAAAACGAGAAGCAGAGAAACAGAGAGAGAGAGAGAGAGACAAAGAGAGACAGAGAGAGACAGTTGTAGAAAGAATGGGCTCTCCTGTGCTCTCCGGTGTGACTCTACTCTCTGTACTGCTGTATCTCTGTAGCGTATGGACTCAGGAGTTGAGGGATCGAGATGCACTGTGCAATGAGAACAGCTGTTTGGTGCTCTACTGGCAGCGCAAGATCTTCCTGGAAGCCTGGCGCAGCTGCAAGCGTGAAGGTGGCAACCTAGTCACCATCAAGAATCGAGAGGAGGCAAAAATGGTGGAGACTCTCTTCTCTAATATGGAACTGAGGGAAGATCAGCGCATACGTATATGGATTGGTTTGCAGAGGCAGCCCCGCAAGTGCTCCCCCACCCGACCCATGCGAGGCTTCTCCTGGGTCACTGGAGAACAGGACCTGCAGTATACCAACTGGGAGCAAGAGGAATCCCCAAACACCTGCTCAGCTTCCCGCTGTGTGAGCGTAAGTTATACTACTGCTGCACAGGAACGCCACAACAACTTGAAGTGGAAAGATGGACCTTGCTCAGTCCCACTGGATGGCTATGTGTGCAGGTATGCTTACCTTGGTATGTGTCCAGCTATTAGGAGTGAGGGTGGTGGGAATGCACTGTATACCACCCCATTTCACCTGGTGTCTGCTTTCTTGACCCACATTCCATTTGGCTCAGTAGCTACGGTACCCTGCCCTACCAAGGATGACCAGACCGTGCTATGTACTCAAAAAGAGGATGGCACTTTGGGTTGGAATGCAGATCCACCTTTTTGTTCTGTTGATGCCAAGACAAGCTTGTGCCACAATGACAAAGGTGGATGCCACCACAAGTGCATAGAGGATGAAAGCCATTACTACTGTGATTGCAATGAAGGTTTTATCCTGGCTGAAGATGGAATGACTTGTGTTCAGATGGATCCCTGCCAAGATTCCCCCTGTGAATTTGAGTGTCTGGCAGTGATGGACAGTTATCGCTGCGCCTGCCCTGAAGGTTACATGTTGGCACCAGATGAACGGGGCTGTCTAGATGTGGACGAATGCCTGCAGAGCCCGTGTGAACACATCTGTGTAAATGCACCAGGCACCTTCGAGTGCCACTGCCGTGATGGCTATCAATCTGATGAGGAGGGTACTTGTGAGGATGTAGATGAGTGTGCAGACTTTCCATGTGAGCATGATTGTGAGAATGTAATGGGTTCTCACATTTGCCACTGCCGCCTTGGCTTTGCTCCTCTGCCAGAGGATCCAAGTCGCTGTTATGATGTTGATGAATGTCAGTTCAAAGAAACCTGTGAGCAGATGTGCATTAATTACAACGGGGGCTTTGAGTGCTACTGTAAAGAGGGATATGAGCTCCAACCAAACAGCTATTCGTGCACACCCATTAGTGAGGACAGGCAGTCTGCCACAGTAACTCCGTTATACCCCTGGATCACACAACTTCCAGACTCTATGTGGGTCCCCCAAGGCCATGAGTACCTCTGGACCCAGGAGCCTGACTACGAGACTGAGACTGAGACTGAGACTGAGTCTCTGGATTTGCTCACAGAGCCTCCTAATATGCAAACTGTTTCCACAGACTTGCTGTGGCTCACTGATGCTCCCCAGGAGGACCCTGAAACCACCCCTCCAACTGAAAGCCCCTCTGGGAACCCTAATGAAGAACTGATAGACTTTGGTCGACAAACTGTTTCAGTGGAAGCTGTTTTACCATTCACTACCTCTACCCCACCACCTGAGTATTATGAGGATGAGAGAACCACCGTATCTACAGCGCCCCCTACCTCCGCTATAGCAGATGATGCTTTGATGTGGTTCAGCTTTACTCCAAAGGAGCATGAAGAAGATTTTTACGACTATGAATCAACAACTCATGAACCAGAATTGCCAACCACCACCCAGCCTCTCCCATCTACTCAGGGAACGGAAGAATCTGCTAAGGATGTCAGTAACAGTGAGCAGACTCAGAGTAACAGCTGGCTGCTGATTGGATTGTTGGTACCTCTCTGTATCTTCATTGTGGTGATGATAGTGCTGGGCATTATCTACTACACACGTTACACTGCTAAGCCACAGACTAAGAACGCCACTGACTGTTACCACTGGATTGCTGGTGCTGGTGACAAAGCAGCGGCAGATATGTCAGGTGGTGGTCTGACCAAGGTGTAACCAAGGTGTGCCAGGGCAGGGGGATAAACATGTACATAAGGTTCTGGATTTTCACAGCAGAGGCCAGGCCAAGGACATTAGATGAAGATCTGTCTTGTGCCTTGCTTGTCCTCAATGACATTTATTATTTGAGGATATTCATGTGGATATATATCAGTGGTGTGGGAGGGGACACGCAGGAATTGGAAAACCACTAGCACTATTTCTCTGCTGTACTATGAGAGACAATAGGACGTGTACTTCTATTGCTCACCCTGATCAGGCCTGTGAAATGGTTGCTTAATCACTGCTATGCAGCAACTACAAAGGCATAGTTAATGGGAAAGGACACTTTAGCCTTTTTACATATTTATTTCGGGTTTTGAAAGAGCATTCCGGGAGAATAGTGTTCTTTAGTCCATGCAGGAGACAGCCTTGAAGAAATGTCATTTGCTGTTTGTCAATTTCTCCTTTGGTTCTGTAAATATCAAGCTTTACTGCCTGTTTCCATTCTCTGAGCCAGACTTGGTAGATTCTGTTTTGTTGTTCTGTATCATTTGTTGGCATCCCAGACTTACTGCCAATAAATCCAGAGATGGGGACTTTGTGCTGTACTGTATGGTTGCAAAGGCATTAACCCTCACACTTTTTCTGAACAGGGTTTGTGATCGTGGCGTCACTATGTTCCTTACTGTGGTGCAGTCATATTTAACCGTCAGCTATTAGAGTGTGGTAAGACTGTATGACTGCAGTCATTTGCATTTGGGGTTATTAACCTTATACATATGCAGGCATTCTCAGAGAATCAACCCGCCTCATGAATTCACATACTGTATGCGTGGGGGTCTTTAATTAAGGTTGGCTTATAATTAGTCACTCATTTTCAGCTTTTTCATAAAATACTCTCAGCCATGTACATGGGTGTCATTATTCAACAGAGCTGTCCAAACACACAATTCCTGTCTCTTCTTTGGCCAGATTTGCATGGCTAAAGGACTACAAAAGCAGCTGAAAGAATAAACCAAATTAACTCTGGGAATGCTGAAGACTTTTGCTCCTTGTTGAACCTCCTTTTACAGCTTCTTTCTCCTTAGCCTCTGATTCCAATTTGCTAGCTATTTCATGGCTTAACAAGCTTATATGTTTTATAGAATTGCAGTTACACAACAGCAGCTTGCCAATGAATGACATTTCCATCTTCTAACACCTCTTAGGCGGCCTCAGATCAGAACAGTGACCCTGTGCTATGTGTAGTGCTGGGAATGTCCCACTATAGGTTGTCTCTTATGTGTGAGTGAAGGGTGACAGCTTACACAGCTATCTGCAAACCTACTAACTTCCCAGTGTTTTCACTGAATCAAATAAGACTGTATGTAATATACACATCTAGTGTTTATTGTCATGGCCAAAACCCTTGCTATCAGCATCAACAACAACATTTTAGGTTGCTTTAGTGTAATTTTATTTTCCCTGTAAGTACTTGTTTTTTCTTTAACAAGACTCCAAAAAAATATGGAAGCTCATTCCCAGTACAGGGAAAAGAATCCTGGTGGTTTTTGCTTTCTCTGTTTCTGACAGCAGTGAGTTAGCATCTTAATTTAATCCCTTTTCCTGCAAAATGTTGACATTGCATGTTGTATTTCATCAAGTCATCTTAAGAAAATGAATCGGCAATATACATTCTACTCTGTGAAGCTCATAAAAAAGTGGCAATAGGCTTTAATACATGTATGTAATAATACGTTGGAAAATAATTCAGATTTTTAGGTCTAAAATGAAAAACTCAATGGGTCCTATTCACCATACTTTCACAAAAAATGTTCTTCTTAAAACCCACTTTGGCAGTTTGTCAGTATATGATTCTTACATTCACCAGTGTTTTCTTATTTGTTATTAGGTAAGAACACAGCCAATGTATAAACAAGGGCACATAGGTGCAAACGGTTGGTTTAAGGTTTTCTTAGGACCTTTCACATGAACTGATTTAAGAAAAAAAGAAAGAATGAGGTCCAATGTTTTTACCCCTCATGACCATCTACCACAAGACTGTTATTGTGATTAGATATAATAAAGTTCATGTTCATGTGGTAATCGTGGGCAGGCACTCTTCCCAAGTTTCCAGCAACTCTTCATTACTTCAAAGTGTTGTGGGCAATTGATGCAAACCTCGACCCCAAAATCTTTCAAGTGACTAGTGAAAAAGTGCTGTGAGTTATTCATAGCAGCAGAAAGCTGTTCTGTTTCAGCAGTACTGTGTGAAATAAAGGCTTTATTTTAGTAAAGCTATGGGTGGCCTCTACATTTTGGAGCAGCATGGTTGATTACTATGTTTGAGGTTAATAGAAAAATTGTAAACACATTCAATCACATTCAGTATAATCATACACCAGATGCATGCAGCTGCAAAGCTGAAAGTGTATTGGATGAGTTATTAAACGCAAATATTATTATTACATAAATTACATGTTCCTAAACTACTGTTAAAATGAAGCAAATATTTGAACATTGCTTATATATATGTATATGTATATATATATATATATATATATATATATATATATATATATATATATATATATATATATATATATATATATATAATCTATATATAATTATATATATGTATATGTATATATATATATATATATATATATATATATATGAGAACAAAGAACATTTATTATAAAATGAAACTGCTTTAATGCAATTTTATCAATATTTATTTTTTGTTTCTCTGACATGTATTCAGAGAGCCGCTGTCGGTTTTGACGCAGTGCTCTTTGGATGTCTTTGGATTTGGATCTGGAGTGTCCCAGGGTGATTTCCGCTTTCAGCATTGAACCCCAGTCCAAAATACAGTCCAAAGAGTATGGCCATGTCTCACATAATATCATTCTTGGGCCTCAGAGACTTTGCGGGAGATGTTTGAAATCTCGGTGCACAGTTTGACTCATGTGGTTCATTTCATTTTAAACACATCATTGCTATACATTATGTACAGATGATGTGCACTACTGTAGCTGAAGCTTTCCTGACTGACACAATGTTTTACTGAGCTGGAGACATTTCTGAGTAACGCTTTACTACAAATGTGCTTCACAACACTGAGATCACAACACTGGTTCCTGTCATGGGTTGCCACTACAGATTATGTTCAGTTCTTTGTCAACATTGCCAGTAATTGTCATGACAGATGCCATAATGTTTAATGTAATGACAGTTTATGTCTCAGGCTCATTTTTGATGTGTACTGTAGTGGTATGTAGTTAGAATCCAGCTTGGTTCTAACTTATAGCACATTTGCTGCCCTAGCACTTTCTTACAGTACTGCTACTTTAACTGGGAAAGTCTGGGAAAGCTTGCGTCAGGGCTGTACTTGTAATCTTTTCCCGGCGGGGGGTGGGGGTGATGCATCTTTGGACCACAGCAGCCCATTGATTCATTTTCGACACTGACACTAGGCCCTGTGTGTTTCTTGTGTCAGATGACATAACTCAGAGCCAAAAATCGCTATCTCAGAGTCAGACCATCACCTACTCCAGGTGGTCACTCAGTTAGTCAGTGTCAAATAGTGCAACATAATCTATCAGGAATTGTTTTTATAGCTAGCACAGTTCCTTAATGCATTTGCAGTTTCAGCTGACTCTCTCTTTTACTTGAGTAGGGCGATTGTGTACGTCATGACTGTGATCATATAAAAAATGAGCCTTGCTTCAGTGATTGGTTACTGGAAGTATTCGGATATGGGGTGAGAAAGTGAATGGATAATTTCAAATAGTGTTTCATGTATTAAAACTAGCATTCCATAAAGAAAATAAGGGGAAAATGAGTGTGCCGTTGGCGTAGAAGATACAGGAAACATAGCACTTTAAACGAACACTCTTTTATTGAAAAAAAAAGCAGTGGATAAACCACTGCCCAACGCTACCTAAATAGCAGGCAGGCAAATATGATATATGTCAGAATGAACCATTTGGAATGCGTTACATGAATCAAATACACAGGCTATTCAATAGATAGGACTGGATATTTATTCTGCACCTCTGTTGCTGCTGTGTGGCCTAAGAGGAGTCATTAAAAGAGGCCCTTGACCTCGGGCTGCCTTTCCATTTCCTGTCAGACTCCAGGGGATTAGTATTGGTTAGGTTTATCATGCCTGAGCGGAGTGAAGAGGCATTCTATACCCTGCTTCTTATCTACCTCTCTGTTTTTCCACCCTCAAATTTGGCAACCCATGCAGTTAAAAGGTGCAGTGACATTAAAACAAATGATGACATGCATAGTTTAGAGTGCTGGAATGGATATTGACCTGGTCTTGAGTAGCCATATGTTGCTGTCTCGTGTTTCAACTCTTTCAACATCTGGGATGTTTCATCTCTGAGCTGTCTTTTCTGTGCAGGCCAACCACGTAGCTTAATGTGATTTGTGTAGCAGTCATATAATGAGTCCTGCCAGTTTTGCTTCACCAAACTGCTCTGCAAAACTCTTCACTCCTCTGTTCACAAATGCAAGTAAATCGCTTTCACGTTAATGGATATCATGTTTACAATCTTGATGCTAGGAAAAAACACATTCGATTTTGGCAGAAGGTAGTGGAAGCTGTTTTGACTTAACAGACAAGGAATACAGCATTTTCCCCTCAGTGCTTCCCCCAATGCCTCACTTCAAAACATATGTACACATGGCACAGAGGCTAGAACTATCTAATGTTAACACTGTTGGAACACGTTCTTTAGAGCTCAGAGCTTGCTTTGTTAGCTTCAGATGCTTTGCTAGTTTTAGTGCTATCCACAATATTTAGCTGTTCAGCAGATGTTGAGCAGCAGAGTAGAGGAAAAACCCTTCTCTCTACAAAAATGTATACATGCCATTGATAGATCTTCAAAATGTTTGTCATGGTGCATCTTTTCTGCCAGCCGATCCATGAAATAATTTGTTTCAGGTCAAGTAGGCTACTGATTGAGGCATTCAGAAATCTCCAATGCTATCAGAGAGTCAATCCAACAGTGTTTCACCCACAGCTCTGTAGATTCACAAAATGTGTAGTTTATATTTTGGAGGCATGCATGGTCACCCATAAACCCCTTCTCTGCATCTCAAGACAGATAAATGTATGCCCCGCTTCACAGAAGTGACTATGCTTGTTGATCATTTTGATACTGTTCTGCTCTGGCATTATTTCCTTGAAGCACTTACCATATCTTGCAATGTGTCTTACTAATCTGATGTCTACAGTCAAACAAGCCAGTGGTAGGATGCTACATAGCCCCCTGTTTAAGGGCCATGCCATACTGATGATTTCACAAAGTCTAGAGAGAATCCAAGCAGAGTCGCTGGGGCATGCTGATACCTCTCCTTAAACAGCCTTCTTATCAGCAGGGATTTTGTAATATCCCCTGTCTCAGCAAGCAAACATGTCCTGGTTGCCAGTCCTCTCTTTTGTCACAACCACATCCTCTTCTTTTGAACAATTTGGAACTGCGTTGTGGTAGTTCTTCACTGGGCAGTCATCCAAGTGTCCATGTTGCTCACTCTTTCTTTGTTCTCTGCTGGTTCTCAGAGTCATTGCTGTTGCCTTTTCTTGCTGTGCTGCCTCTTCTTGTAGTCCTACGCAGGGCTGTTCTTCCCTACCACCTTCACCACCGTCTTCTCTTCTCTATAAGTTCATGGTAGCAACATTCCCCTCCAGATTGCTAGCAGACAGTCCAAATTCAGACACAATATGTGATGCCTTGATAAAGGAGACATGAAAAACATAGCAATGTTTATTGAAGACTGGAGCAGTGAAGCAACCTCCACTAGTCCTGACACCATATGTGATGCTTTGGTTCAGAAGGACCCATGAAAAACATTGCAGTTCAGCCAAATGCTTTTTATTGAAAACAGCAGCAGTGTAGCAACCAGTGCTAGCTGAGTGGCCGAGGTTGCAGGTAAGTCATGGCACAAATACCCCACAGCCCAACACAGAATACTGCAAGTGTAAACACAGTCATATCCACACCAGGAAATGCTTACATGTTTGAAATCTTTCTGTGAGTCTGGCACTTTCCATGAGTGTCTGGGCATCCATGGTTACACAAGCTCATAGCAGAATGCTACAATATCGACAGCTTTTGAAATATGAGAGCAGCAAACCCCTCTATGGTTGCTGTATCATGAAGATTTCTTGAGATGTTAATCAGAATCAAATTGTATAATCCAGTTGTAAATCCAAAGCTTCAGTAAGTATAAGTTATGTGTTTTACTTATGAATTATAGGCTGTTATTGGCCACAATGTCACAAAAGAGGCAAGCCCCAGTACTGCTGGAATGGGCTATACTAACAAATCCTGTAAAAAACACATACTGCAAATGTGACAGGATGTTTAAGCATGATCTAAACAAATTAAGCCTTAATGCCTTTCAAGTCTTGAAACATCATCATTGTAGTATTGTAGATTGTAGCACTAACTGAAGTATAGCATATTAAAATTCATTTCCAACAGCATGTCTCCTCTTCTGATGTAAAGCCAAAGTCAAAGAGTCATGCCCTATTTTCTCAAGCACTTGGATTACCCAGCGAGATCACGGAATTCCCTTTCAATAGTACTTTGAGCCAGCATTAGTCTTGTGTTTCTCTAGGTCAGCAGGGGTCTGGGAGTTTGTTTCCCATATACAGTGCTTCTACTTTTTATTAACGCTGTAACCACATCTGTGCTGCTCCTTATTCCATACTTACAACAATATTAACATATCTTAATATTCTTTGTTTACCAGGGAAATAACAGATAATAATGACTAATATATATATCTAAGTTTTTTAATGGCTACACATCATACACAGTGGTATTTTATTAGGTTTCACAAGCCGCTACCCAGATGTGCAGGTCATGGTACAGTGCTTTCCCACACCAACCTCTTTAATCTCTTGCACAGTGTTTTGACCTCAGGCCTGGTTTAGCCATCGCTTTCTATCTGCGAGTCTGTGTCAACACAAGTAAGCTGATTTATTAAAGGAACATTTTGTCATAAGTCCAAAATATTATGTGATTTTTTATCCAAAATACCTACTGGAGGATGTCATTTTTTAGTCTCAGGGTAAATCTCTATGGAAGACAATACATTTGGTTTATTAACATTTTATTTAAGGGTTACCATCATGGGGAATTTATAACACATAAATTGGCAGTGAAAATCTTATCTGATGAGCAATGCTTATTATTAGTATTTAGTATTTAGCATTTAGTATTTATGATCAGCTAGTATCACTGATAGCCAGTAATCACTGATTTGTGAAGCAAATGACAAAGCATTGCCATAAGGTGCCCGAAACTGGTGACAGACATTTGTTCAATTTATAACACAACTGTTATAAACTTTTATAAACAAAATGAGCTGGCATTGCTTGTAAGAATTTTATAATTGCATTTGCGTCTGTGGCCCCATATTGTAAGAATTTAAGGTTAGTCTTTTCAATTTCCATGAGCATGCCAGAAAGCTCCCAAGAACAAGCTAAAGTCGTCCATACACACTTCTCAACAGAATGTAAGTAAATGACTATTTTGCGGAGGGGAATATGTCTCATGTACTTGTGCAGGGTTCAAGATGTCTTACTGAGTTAGGAGAACGGCACTGTATGAGTCATGAAGGGAGAAAGGAACGGACACTATGATAAATGAGGAGAAGGAGAAGGAGGTGGACCTGGAGTGACTCCAGACCTTCTGGACATGTGACGCATAACATCAGGCTGTTCATCTTCGTGCTGACAATGGTGCCTCCACACATGGATTCGTTGGTCATCTCCACCAAGACTGCCATTCTGAGTTACTCCTTGACAGTCTGGCATGGCAGCATTGCAGTCTTTGGTAATGTTGATGTGGTGTTAAGAGCAGTCATTATAGTGGTCTGAGTGCATGTAGTCCTGCTTCATTAAGTCACCTGCCAATGGTGACTCATGGAGGGCATCAAATTACAGCAGATATGTGACTCTGTTGATATTCAGGCCACTAAAAGGTCATGTCAGATGTCAAACTTTAAAAAGCTTAAATGACTATTGGATCACTAGTGGATATGGAAAGAGTGAACCCAGTGACACTTGATGATTGGAGAATTCCACAGTTTATTTGTGGCTAATGCATTTTGGCACATAGACCTTACTCAGGACTGTGCGTTACAAGTTTCATTACTTGGGATACTTGACCGCCAAAGGACAGTTTTGCCTTTGCATAGTTGCTTAGCATTTAGCATGAATCAAGACTGGTACCAACAAAATAATGAGTGATGTACTTTGTACCATAAATAGTACTATCACTTTTCATTTATTCTTAAAAATATCTCACAGCAAGTGGCTCTGGTGCTCGTGCAGTATACATAGAACCACAGTTTAACTAGATTTCTGATTAATACCACCTGACTGATCTAAGACAGACTAAACTAAACAGTTTGCACACAAAAGTGGCACCCCTATAAGACGATGCTCAAATGGCCCTAGTAGAGAGGCATACTGCATTGTTTGGAGTGAAGCACTGGTCATTTTATAAACCAGTGCAATGACTTGAGCTAGCCTTTGCTTTGAGAGTGGTACACCAGCTGTGTGGCTCCCAAAGCTAATGAAGAGCAGGTCAGTGTAATGGATAGACCCATTCATTGACACATAATGCCTGAGTGGCCAAATAGGGCATAAACACATTTGTTACTCATCATAAATGGCCTTGTGAGCTGAAAGAATGAATTATGCCACAAGATGATACCATCTGAACCTTGGCTTCCACTACAGACAGGCAGTGTTAAGAGAAAGTAGATATGATTCAACCGAAGACTATTGCCACTTTAAGCCCACTTGAGGCAGTTGTTCAAAAGTGGACGAGCACAATAAATCCAATACCCGGTATAGGTCCCACTGATGAGTACACGGGGCCGTGACTGGTGAAGGTGCCATATCCTGCCCCCTATTTGGAAAAGAAGATCTGTCCTCTGGCACAAGGAAGAGAACTCTCTTGTAGAAGAGAGTGAAGTAGTGCAAACCAAAGTCTGGCTGGCCATTGTGTGGCTACCAACAGTACCTGATGGGATGCTGGCAGATTCGGACTAGCACATTCTAGAGGAATGTAATTGAAGGAATGCACGGATTAAGCAATTTGGCCAATCATGTGCCATGACTGTATGAGAGAGCCACTTTCCCTGATGACAGACGTGTCTTTGACAGAGCTCACATTAGTGTCTATGGTGGGCATGTGTTCTAAGCCTAACTCGGATGCATCTGATGTTCATTATGGTATGAGCCAATAAAGCAGTGGTCCTAATGTCAAGAATGACTGCATTACATTTAGAAATAAGGACACAGTCTGTATCTAAAGTATCAGCAGTATCTGACGGTAGTAGTAGTGCCACTGTCTCTAAGAAAGAGCCAACAGTGCTCAAAAAGTGGTTAACAAGAAACAGCTTGTTGTGCCATCGTCTGTCTCATCTTGAATAACTGAGGGTTGAATAACTGAATAACTGGGAGTAGCACCTGGTGAGGCTGGAGCTGAACCAATGATGCTTTCATACGAGTAATGGTATTGGAAAGATCATCTACTCTTTTACGAGTCTTAGATCTTAAATGTATTTTAGATTTCTGTTTTGGGTAACTGTGCTGTCACAGAGTGTGGAGCTGTGCCTTTAACACCACTTATGTTAGCGGACGTTCCCAAAAGGGGAAAAGCATTACTTTCCCACTTGCAGTAACTGGACAGACAAGACTGTAGTAAAGACAAGTGTTTTTGAGAAGCGCAGTGTAGCTAAAGTTGCTGAAGATGAATATAAGAAAAAAGTACATATTGACACATTTTATGTTATTATATTTTCCTTAACTGAAGTATTAGTGTTCGCAGCATCAAAGTTAGCTTTTGGTTGCATCTATTTTGCATACGAGTCTGGATTTGTGATTCACTAATATTTCTATTTGCCAACATTTATTTTTTTCAGATGTTTTGCCAAACCTATTCAGTAATATTGCAGTTTTCTCCTATTGGTGCTTAGGGTTGGGACATTTCAGATTTTAGTCTCATTCTCAGTAAGCTAAATTCATGACTAATAGGGTATAAATTGGAAGATTGACTTGGGCAGTCTAAAACTTTGCACTTACTTCCTTTGAAAAACTCTCTTCATGAATTGGCAATGTTTTGGACAATTAGTGCACTAAGTGCGCTGTCCATTAAGTCTGGAGGTGGGTATTGGTAAATAGGCACACAATATACTGTTGTCCACTTTAGGTACTGGAGACATCTTTAGCTACATTAGTGATGACAATAACAACAACAAACTTTCTCCTCCTGTTGTTAGCTTTATTTCTCGTCTATCCTAATAGTGTTGATTAATAGCTTCATCTCTGTATGTTTACCTAGTTAGTCTCCTGTTTCTGGTTTGGATGCTCTGTAAAATTACTTTATAATTTTATTTGTGAAATTGTCTAAGAAAAGTAGATCATGAACCTTGAACAGTAAGTGTGTCCAACTCATCATTTTAGCTCAAAGAATAATTTATAAACAAATGCTTTTTATATAATTTACAATAATAAAAAGTTCTAGAACTGCACCTTCAGAGGTTTTGTAGAGTTTAGGCTGGTTAGAGCTGTTTTAATAGCATATGGAGGACCAATAGAATGTTAGCCAGGTGGTCATAATGACCAATTAAAGGCCTGAAACCACATATGGGCCTTGCGTTCAAATAAGCTCACACATTCAATTGGATATATTTATGGGGAAAGTCTGAGGAAACACTTGAGGAAACTACAGTTTGGTATGGCTTTCATAGTGTGTTAAAAGTTGATGGATGTGTCATAGAAATGATAAAGATAATATTCTTTCTGGTTTTATTCAAGAAGCGCAATCATTTACAACATGTTTTGGTAAAGCCAGTAAAATTACAGATGTGAATTTTAAATTGGGCTAATAAAATTATTTGGTACATAGTGACTGGCAAAAAAAAGTAAAAGGAGATTTACTGGTTTTGATCTTGAGTTTTTGTGAGTGTGTCTATTGGGAGGGTTAAAATCTGAGGTATGCCTGATTCAGTCTCATGACTGCAGAGTCTTTGATATATATGATTTATATGATACATATGATTTATGATTTATGACTTCCAGACAGAGGTGGAGCAGTATTAAAAATCATAATAATAAAAAGTTGCATTCCATCTGGGCTGAGCTGAGAGGTAGCTGGCATGCTGCCTTTGAATTCCTCAAGCTTACCAGCTCTGTGAAGTGCCACTGCCTGGCTGATAAAAGAAAAGGCCTGACACTGTTTGGATCATTCATTGTAATTTTATAACATCTGGATGATATACAAATAACGGACTATTGTAGAACAGAAAGCTAAAAACTAAATTTATTAGATAAATGCTCTCCTCCCTATAGATGGCAAATGACTTCAAATGATGACTTTATGCAAGATTCATTGTGTGCAGTGCAGAAGTCTGAGGTATTTTGGAGGACAGGAGAAGACTCTTGTAGAGTACTTTAAATTCTCTGCAGGTGTCTTGGCGATACAGCTCTTCAGCTGGGATTCTCAAGTATTTTACAGCTCAAGTCAGCCTAATGCTAGTCTTTGTGTAGGTACTATTATGCCAGAGAGAACCTTTTACAGACAAAGGCATACTACTTTAGAGAAAAGCATTTGCAGATTAAAATAAGGTACTACGTGTACGTCCATCTGCTTATATTTATCCTCTAAGTCCTACACAAGGTGTAGCTTTTTCCCTCTGCTTATATTTATTCTCAGTGAAAAAGTTTTCAGTGGCAATATCTAATAACCTGTTGTAATTCAAACTGAATTACTTCTTGCTCATAATTTTCTATAAAAAGCAGACTATCAAAAGCAGACATTTTTTTTCAAATGGAAGGGGAGATATTTTAATACAAAAGGCATTATTGGCATTTTTTAGCATTTTGCATTGTGATTTCCATATATTAAAATATATTCTTCATTAAAGAAAACATGAAATATCGACTCAAAGCTGTAGACAAACACTGCAAGATGAACGCAAAACTATACAGTACAATTACATTTTGACATATATACTATAGGAAAATGAAATTTAATATCCTAAACTACCTTTACAATGGAACATCCTTAAAAATAAAGATTCCAGAAAGGGCTCTTTGGTTTATCGTGGAAGAACCATTCCCTTTAAGCTACATTATGTATATATGTTTTGGGGATTTGGAGACCTCTCTGGTCGAAACATGTAATGCATACATTTTGTAACATTGCCGGGCTGTTACTCTATGTGGATGAATCTGGTAATTGGGATTGTGGATGCTGTTAAACTTTGGGTAGGTGTTTTATTGGAATTAAGATCAGTGGCTAGGAAATTCTACTCCTACTGAAAAACACTGAACTCATTGTCAAGGTCATGAAACCAGTTTGAGATGACTTGCTTTGTGACAATGTGCATTATCATACTGGAGGTAGCCATTAGAAAAAGCCAATTGTGGCCAAGCACATGGTCAGCAACAACACTCAAATAAGCTGTGGCATTTACACAATGATTGATTGGTATTAACGTCCTAAAGTGTGGCAAGAAAATGTTTGCCACACCATTATACCACCTCCACCATCTTGGACCGCTAATACAAGGCAGCTTGGGTTAATGGATTTATGCTGACTCAGCAGTATGTGTGACTTTCATCAGACCAGGGTACATTTATCCAATCAATGACTGGCCAGTTTTGGTGAGAGTGTGTCCAGTGTGGCCTCAGCTTCTGTTCTTGACAGAAGTGAAACCTGTTGTGGTCTTCTGCTGTTGTAGTCTTCTGCTGCTGCTCCCATCCACCTTAAGGTGCATTGTGAGAGGCTTTTCTGCTCACCACCACTGTACATAGTTGCTGGCCCATATCTGCATGATTTCTTGTACCACACTGCTGCTACATGATAGGTAAAGTATAAAACTGCATAAATAAGTAATGTACAAGTGTTCCTAATAAGGTGCTCGTTGGGTGCATGTAAACACGTGTATCTGCATACCTCTTAGGAAAAACTAGCAGATGCTATGTAGCCTTATCAAACTGAAAAATAAGTCATGGCAAACAATATGAGGCGAAACACATGTTGGAAAATGTGTATACAAATCAAACCCACCTTGACTTAACTGATTAATAACACGTTTATGTACATGAGCGCTTGCAGGAAAGTGTTGAGTAATACGTTGATGGCAGGTTGATGGCATTTTCTGCGTGTATTTGAACACCTGCCCCTGTCAAAGTCTGTCTCATGTGTCATTTTTATTCCTCCCGGCTTTGCTTATTTAGTTCCAGCCCATCAGTGAGCACTGACAATGAGGAGGCCGTTCTTGGATGCAGCGGGAGACACGAGGTCAGTAGATATAAGAACCAGATGTGGACAGAGAAGCCAGGCGTTTCCAGAAACACACTATACGTTTGCTTTTGTTCTTGTAGTCAGGAAAAAGAAAGGAGGATTAAGCACATCTGGGGAAAGGGCAGTTTTGTTTTTGTCTCTGCTCAACTGTCTTTAGTCAGTGCATTCTGCTCCCTTGTCGGCTTTTTGATGTTTCCGAATGCCTTTACTCTTTCCTGCACTGGCCTGTCTGTTGGTGTTACTATGTGATTAGTATGTGATTAGTGTTATTAGCCTGTCTCTCTGCACTCGTCTGTGTGTAAATTGTTCTGTCTGTTTGGCTTCCTGTCTAACGTCCTCTCCTTCTTCTAACTGCACGCCTGAGACACTGGACCCTACAGATAACGTATTTCTCCATAACGTTAAAATCAGTGGGCCTAAAATAATACCTAATTAACATTTCACGTCATTAGTTTTCTCTCGATTGTCTCGAAATGCAATGATGGGCTCTATAACCTTTCTCTGCTGGCAAGCAGAGGTGCTGAATGAATTCCATTAGACACACTTTGCGAGTGAAGGCCCATGGGACAGCCCTCTGCACACACTGCTTACCTACTGGCTTCAGCTATTGCTACAGGTATGTGCAAACATTGGGCTCTGTGGATAAACGATATGGTGTGGAAACACTAAAAATATTATATAAAATATAATTTATAAAAATTAAAAAATATAAATTATAGATTGAGAAGAGGTGGTACAGTGCAGACTTGTTAGATGTGAGGAGAATGGGTCGTATAGCAGATGCTAATGAAGGTCAAAAAGGAGTGACTGCATTTGGGTGTGCCATAGTGTGAAGGAAGTAGCTGAATCTGCAGGTGTATGGAAGCGTACAGTCTATAGAAAATTCTCCTCAGAATTGTGGAAGGGAAGCTATCCACCAAGTCTGGCCCAACAGCGCAACTCTTTGATACAAGAGTGTCTGAACATCGAATTACAGTTGCTTGTGGAGATTAAATTAAATTGAGACTGCTATAAAATGCCACATTGTTAAGTGACCGTGTGTCTCAGTTTGCATAAAAGTGGAGGCAATTTTATTATTTGGGGGATTGACTGATGGTGTTATCTGATGCTGAAATGTGTTAGCTAAACACTAGTCAGCTGTAAACATTAACAAATGTATGTTTAATGATTTTGAGTGTAAAGTTCAAGATAACAAGTCATTATTTTAACCAGTCATCATCTTAGAGCGTAAATCTTTTGTTATGATTAGTCACAACCTTGAAAACATAAACCATATTCTTTTCAGTATAGCAGGCAGCTATGTTTAGAATTAGCTAGAATCTCGATAACATAAAATATTATTTAAACATAATCTTTCCAAATTATGGAAATCTGCTAGAAACAGATATGGGGAAAAACAAGTGACAAAAAGACTTTGTCCTCGGTCAGATGGCTTCCTAAGGAATGGTAATGTGGTCTTCTGTTCTGGGTCTAAAATATCACTCCAAAAGGAGAAGCATATTTATGAATCTCCTCTTCAGGAGGCTGATAAAATGATACCTAAAATACAACTTTGTAAACTCAAAGTTCACATAACAACAGTGTGGCTGCACATGCTCCTCTTGCTCCATTACTCAGGATCCTATACTGCTATAACAGAAGTACTTTGAGAGTGGCAGTGGTGCCATGCTGCAAAGGTGTAGTTTGCACATACAAAATGTTTAACACGGTCAGCTGTTTTTCAGGTAAATGACTGTTTAGCATGGTAAAGATAACAATCACACCTTCTCACAACAGTGTAGTACTGTTCAGTAATCAGACTATGAACTGAACAGCACAGTATAGCAGATTTAAATAAATTTATGCCATCAAGACATTTAAAGCACATTCACACATATCTTTAAAGTAAGAAGGAAATGTTAGAAAAACGTAGAACAGAAAATAAAGAAGATTTCTCAATATTAACAAAAGCACATGGGATACTGGGAAGCTTAGATTCAGAGACAGACTGCACAGTACCAAGTACCAGTACACTTCCCCATATGCTTTGCAAAGTAGTAATAGAAGAGCATTACTGTAAAATCCAAAATTTTAAGCCTGACTTTAAGCCTCACCATCCTTTACAGCAATCAACTGTATTTATGAAATACACTACATACGGCACATTACTGCAATGAGTCTGCTGCAAATGTCATGTAAGTTGAAAACAATTTTTACTATTCTATAAAGCTCATCCAACATTGCTACCATTGCTATGGGTAGGCCAATCAGCTTCTCTCTACCTTCTCATCTAACTCCCTAATCTTCCTGAACACTGCATACATGTATAATTACTTAATGACTACTTTATTAATAACTTATGGTCTAGACTATTAAACTGGTGTAAATTTTTTCCTGCATATATAATTTTGAAATGTTCTGTTTTCTGTTTATTCTTTTCCATGCTTATATCACTGCAGTCAGAACAAAAGCATATCTCCAAAATGATTTTACAGAAGAAAAATATACTTTAATGTAAGTCAGTGAAACCAGATACTTACAAATTAAGTTCATTCCATTTCTTTTAGTCCATTCATCATGAGATCTACTTCAATGTAAAGGGTTATGTGCATCTTCAATTATATCAAAAAGTAAAAAAATATAACAATACTGGAGAAACAACGTTGTGTTCTGACAGCTCTGTTTCTGTTGCTGTTGCATCCATGTGAACTAGGCTATATGCTAGCCTAGTTGACATGGATGTTATTAATAAATAGGATAAGATTATGCACTACTGTATGAATTCACTTCTCAGTCTCTCATCTGAGCCGCTGCTGAGCTGCAGCTGTCCTCCAATAGTAAAAACAGATACTGCACTTGGAGTCTTCCTGCAATTGGGAATTGTAATGAATAACAGGAGAGTCAGGAAGCTCTGCATATATGAAGGCTTTTCTAACCTTCACACAAATTTCAAGGTTCCTTTTTCAATTTGTTTTTTTAAAAACAGAGCTAGAGAGTTTAAGCCCTTGGGAAAACCTGCTAAATATCAAACAGGGCTGTGCACTGGAGACACCTGAATTGCTATTCCAAGGGATGCAGCAGGAAAAACTGCACTGGCAGAGATTAGTCAGTGGAAGTTACTTCAAAACACTTGTATTTATTTACACTGTTTCAGGCAGCAGACTTGCTAATTTAACTTTTAATCTAATGCTCCATTAATAGTATGCTATTACTTATGCTTTGCAAATTAAGTATACTGTTTGCTTTTATTAATTCTAAAACACACATGCAATCCAAAGTATATATCAAATTGCAACACCACAGGGGAAAAAAAAAAAAGAGAGAGAGAGAGAGAGAGAGAGAGAGAGAGAGAGAGAGAGAGAGATCCACACTTTCTGCTTAGATAATGGCTAACTTTTAAAAACTGCGGAATGTGTAAATGGACACATCAGCCTGGAATATCCGAAATCTGAAGATTCCTGTGCCTTCAGGGTAAAAGTAAGTGCAAATAAATAATCAGAGGATTTGTCAAATACATATATATATATCAGAATGGAGTGCTTAGTGTTTAATTCAGGGGAAATTGTGATAAATGCACATATTGAATGGACATAGAGTTAGCAATAGAGTTTCCTCATTCTGCTTTGTTTACCCTTGGAACCAAAGTGAATTATTTAGCATGATAGTGTGTACATCTGGTGCAGTGATTTAGTTGCTGGATGTTTATAGTCTTTCCATAAACAAGATGCATCCCAATCACACATTGGGTTTATTAAATTTAGTATGTTTATGAATATGTATGAAGAACCCCATAAACTGAGAACAGAAATTGTGTTTAATACAGAACTGTTACTATGGTGAAATCAGATATGCAGAGCATCAGCAAAGTGCTTCAGTACACATAAATATACATCTCAAGATGCTTTAAAAGAAAGAGGTAGAAGGATGGCATTTCCTATTAGTTCTTCCTAATGTTCTTTAGCCAGGCAGCCCCTGTCAAATTCCTCCTCTGTGCACCATGGCAATTTTATATAGCAACAGAAGAGTTGAACTGGGCTGTGGTATTTTGCACAGGGCCTGCCTGGCCATTGTAACCGCTCTGGTGTAATTATATTACAGAAAAGCTTGTTCACCACTTTCTGTATACAGCATCATATGCCAATCATAATCCTGCTGAATTAAATACATAAAATCTAGGAAAGAACTGAGGGACTTTTCAGTTTATCCCTACAAACGACAGCTTTAGATCCCTTCTTCAGTGGCGTCCTTGGTTTGTCAAATTCATTATTATATATAGCAAAGTGACACTTCCTTTCTAAACAAACTTCACCGTAAGTACAACAGACTGTAAATATAATGTGTGTGTTGGTATATAAACCTACAAAGACATTTATGGAAAAGAAATAGACTACAAGAAACATTCGGAATGTAAGGTCCTTTAAAGAACATATATAAAGTTTAGAGCACCTCCAGATAATGCAAAGTCTCATACAAGTTAAAGGATTATATTAGAACCATGCACCCAATCCAAGACAAATATAGAAACATTTATGTTTAAGAGTGTATGCTGCTAAGGATGGCATTTGCAGTGGCTGGAGGCCAGGTTTGATAGCCTAACTGCTATGAAGTGGATGGTATAACTGCCAGAAATATTTGTATACTAGACAAGAGCTCCTACTTGAGGTTTATTCCAATAATATTTTTAGCAACCATTACCTAGTTAGGACTGTGTATAGAAGAAGCCCTGAATAACTGATAATGCTCCAGAGCATTGTGATTGTGATAAAACTGGATAACATGCTGTTGACAGAGTAACAATGAACTGTTTGTTGTCAACAGATAATTGATAAATGCTGTGCAACATTTTTCATGATAGTAGATTATTATTCAAATGATGATGCACTGATAGAACGTCCAATCACATCTTTAGTAAAAACTCACTGTGTGGGTCACCTTGTTACCAACCAGTCCTTTTCCAGACCATTGTTTCACCAGTAGGTGTGAGTTAAATAAACAGTAGAAGACCCCAAACAGCTATATCAGAGCATTTTCTGCAAACATCATTACCATAACAAAGACAATGAAAGATTAGCCAGGAAGACAATTAAAAAAGAAAGAGTGCCCTAGCTGTGACCTGTATAGAACACAATTTTCTGAAGTCTTTTGAAGTGTGAAAAATATCAGTATAATAAAGCAAAGTATCATGTAGAGGAGAATTAATGAAGAAGAATTAAAAGATGTGAGGGTAGTGACAGAAAATTACTATGCTGACTTTTATGCACTCCAGGTTATTCTACTCTCATTTGGACTCATTTTGCTAAGCTTGCATAAGTGCTTGAAACGGCATACTGTGTATGCATACAGCATACAACACCGGTATCTACTGTATATATACTTCACACTGCTAGTAATGCTATGATTAAGATCATCTGCTGTGCACTGTACTATGTGGTCACATGACCTAATAATGCTATAATTAAGATCATCTACTGTGCGTTGGACTATGTGGTCACATGACCTAATAATGCTATCATTAAGATGATCTGCTATGCATTGTACTATGTGGTCACATGACCTAATAATGCTATCATTAAGATCATCTACTGCGTATTGTACTATGTGGTCACATGACCAAATAATGCTATCATTAAGATGATCTGCTATGCATTGTACTATGTGGTCACATGACCTAATAATGCTATCATTAAGATCATCTACTGCGTATTGTACTATGTGGTCACATGACCAAATAATGCTATCATTAAGATTATCTGCTATGCATTGTACTATGTGGTCAAATGACCTAATAATGCTATTATTAAGATCATCTAGTGTGCATTGCACTATGTGGTCACATGACCTAATAATGCTATCATTAAGATGATCTGTTGTGCATTGTACTATGTGGTCACATGACCTAATAATGCTATCATTAAGATCATCTACTGCGTATTGTACTATGTGGTCACATGACCAAATAATGCTATCATTAAGATTATCTGCTGTGCATTGTACTATGTGGTCAAATGACCTAATAATGCTATCATTAAGATCATCTAGTGTGCATTGCACTATGTGGTCACATGACCTAATAATGCTATCATTAAGATGATCTGTTGTGCATTGTACTATGTGGTCACATGACCTAATAATGCTATCATTAAGATCATCTAGTGTGCGTTGCACTATGTGGTCACATGACCTAATAATGCTATGATTAAGATGATCTGCTGTGCATTGTACTATGTGGTCACATGACCTAATAATGCTATCATTAAGATCATCTACTGTGTATTGTACTATGTGGTCACATGACCAAATAATGCTATCATTAAGATTATCTGCTATGCATTGTACTATGCGGTCACATGACCTAATAATGCTATCATTAAGATCATCTAGTGTGCATTGCACTATGTGGTCACATGACCTAATAATGCTATCATTAAGATGATCTGCTGTGCATTGTACTATGTGGTCACATGACCTAATAATGCTATCATTAAGATCATCTAGTGTGCATTGCACTATGTGGTCACATGACCTAATAATGCTATCATTAAGATGATCTGCTGTGTATTGTACTATGTGGTCACATGACTTAATAATGCTATCATTAAGATCATTTGTTCTATATGACCTTTGGGAGTGTAAGAAATTTAGTATTTCTCAAATTTTGTGATATGTTTTGTAATACTGTATCAATTCTGAATTAATAGTTTATATGCAAGTTGCAAGTTGGTAGAGGGCTAGAATTAATTTTGTGTTCTGTTTAAACATCTGACCACTAGACTACAGGGTTGTAATTATCAGTCATTAGACTCCACGCCATTGTAAAGTAACATAAGGTCACCGCTAGGGTTAGCATAAGTAAATCTATGCATGTGGTGGTCTGTTTTTATAGTATGACAGTTTTCCTTTTCCTATTAGACTTAATAATCAATATAATCAAAATAACAATATACCATCTTCCTTACCGTATCATGATAAAAAAGAAAATACTGACTCTCTAACCCCTAACATGACTCATAACATTAAAATGTTTCATTTCACCAGGATCTTGCCAATATACAGTCCTAATCACCACCAGATGGGCAAGTTCATGGTAGTCAGTGATGAAAATTGGGAGCGATGTTTACTAGGAAATCATGTGATTTAAACCATATGTACCGTGTATAACTAAAATCTTTCAAAATCTTCTCATTCAAAATCTCCTCTATCACCTACATAACCTGTGTGGCTATACAGCAGTGCACCAGAAACTGCATAAATTAAAACCACCTCCTGACACCACTGAAAAAAAATATCATAGGCTGGTACACATACACTGTGGTGGACTAAATGGAAAATACACAAAATCATTATTTATAGAGTTTTCCTACCCCCAAAATTTCAAATTTCAATTGACTTTTAAAGATCAGTTTAAATTATTTCAAAACAATATAGAAAGTAACATTTTTTATATAACAGCCCCGCATTTTAAAGCGGGAAGTGAGAATACATACCTGTGTGTGTCCCAAGGTCTGAAAATCTAAATTGTCATTAAACAGAATTTCTGCAACAAAGTAATTAGTGTTATGATTGTTAATGATACAAAAAAAAAACAATCTAAGGTATGAAGTATCTCAAAGCAAATTACTTTAGTTCAGATATTATACTGAATGCAAATTTTGGAAATCTAAAAATATTTTGCAAAATTGATCCACCAAGTGGTTTACTGTTTAGATTAAGAATAAACTATTTTTGTTGTGTATGTATGTACTTCTTGTGGTTCTCATAATGTTCTTTCTAAAAACATTCTGTCATCTCACATCTTAGTTATACCCGTAAAACGTTTTCTGAATGTTATCATGTAACATAATCGGCGGCCCTGACAATGGCGGCCCTGACAATGTCCTCCAACCATCCTGCAGTTAAAGGGTTCAAGCTTAGTCAGCATTTAACATTATAGGAACATTATTTGAAATGATAAATCTTTAAAATGTTTTTATTTCAACTCTATTAGAACTTGTAGGTTAAGTTCTGGGAAGTGTCCTGGGTATATGTTATAATGTAAAATCTTTAGCTTACAGTCAAAAATGTAAAAAGACATGCCCAGCCACAAAATAGCCATGGACAATAACTTTTTCTCTAGTTTAGAACAGCTTCATTGGCATAACCCAGCCAAAAATGGCATATCTATTCTGAAATTCCACTGTGGAAATTAACAGTGTTTTCACATATAGTTCTTTTTAAATGAACCAAACTCAATTCTATTAAAGTGAACCTGAAAGGGAACCAGATGCAAATGACCTCAGTTCTTTTTGTGTTCAGATTGTAAATGAACTATAATGAGGACTGAGTTCTCTTTCTGGTCCTCTTTAGCACTGATGAGATCTCAGACCACTTTCTGTTCACACTACAACTCTTTGAGAACTCAGACCCCAGCTATGTAACACTGAATTATGGGCAGTGTGTTCAAAATGGCCACTTTTCATGTTGCTGCAGTTTGGCTGCTACATTTTCATGAAGCAGGGGAAAAAAGAGAAGAAAACAGATTTGATATGATTGTTTTGCTCTGATTTTTTCACGTGTATTCATGTACTCATTTTCTTTACTTTCAAGTGGTACTGCAGTGCCATCCTGTTGTATCCTCTTTTTTTCATGCTTTCTGAAAACAACATAAAAACCTTCATATTTTTATGCGTTGAGGAGAGCTGACGTTTGATGTGGTCCTCTTTCCAGATATCCAAATATGCTGTGGTCTCTTCCTGAGACCACACAATTCCACAAGCAGCCATTTTCTCAAGTTTTTAATTTGTGAGAATTGAAACTGGTTACGGCAAGCCTTGGGGCTCTGTGCTGGAAACAAAACGCGAAGCGGACTCGGGCCATTGTTTTCACAATGCACATTTTAAGCGGACCATGAAATGAACCACAAACGAACCGAACTGAGACCACCTCCCGAGAAGGTCTCAGTTCGGTTCGTTTGTAGGGCCATTTAGAGGGGTCTGAGTCCGTTTGCGGTGTTCACATATGCAGAAGAAACCATGACTCAGTGGTCTGAGTCCACTTTAGACGCTGAAACGGCCCAAGTGTGAAAACGCCCTAAGATGCCTGGGAAAGAAATCAAATCTATGCTTGTTATTTAGACTACATCTGAATTAACGCTGTCCACACTAAACTCATATTGTTACACACACATAGTGTACTGGCAACCTATCCATGGTCAGATTCACATATAAATACATATATAGCCACACAATAGGTTTTATGTTTAGTTAAGAATAAGCTTAGGGTTCAGTTCCATGCCTAACTCACAGCAGTCAAAACCAGCAATCAAAAAAGCATGTTGTAATTGCATACAGATCCATACGCAATCCTTTATGTACCTAACTAAGTACAAAACTATCTACTCTTTTAAATTGTGTATTCATGCTTTAATAAAGTTTCAGGAATTCATAATAGAGGAATGAGAATAAGTCCAGTGGTCTCTATTGTAAGGCCCTGAATGAAAGATTATACATCGGTTTAGGTTTCTTTTCTCTATTGTCAGTGTCATGGTTTACTGCTTATTGATGGATTTTCACAATGTCCCTCCTGGCAAAACCTGCAGCCAGTAACCCTCATGCGCATGCACTAGAATGATGAATGAAGAATGATGCCATATCAGCACATCAGCTGATAGAGTGTTCCTCACCGCCCTAGCTCGTGCTTTTGTCATCATTTTTGTCACATAAAGAACTCTATAGTCGGGCACAAAGGCCAAAACACAAATGGAAAGCCTAAATAAAGGTTTCAGTTATCCATATTCAACTTACCCAATACATTGTAGCGGGCTCTTTCATGGCCACACAAAGGCCTGCATTGGTAAAAAGACAGAATTAAATGAATCTGAACACAGGCATTCATGTTTGCTCCATAGCTCCGCTACAAAGACCAGAATTCAATTGTTGATAGTAGTTCTAAATGTGCAGCGCCATGTTGTCACTGCCTGTGTCTACGTAGGTCATTTATAACAGGTCTGTTTGCTTTTTGTGTACAGCAGAGCCCTGCACTGACAATATCGCTCGCTATTACATAGAAAGCAGACAGATCATTTCTATTCATGCACAATATAGTTCATACTATACAAAAAGGACTTAATAACTTCTGTACATATTTTACTTAGAATGGCTTTACATAAACAATCTTCTGCTTCCTATTCCATATGAATCTGTACATTAAGTCTATTAAGCACATTTATATTGTGCAAACAATTACAAAAAAGTTGGTAAATGCAAAAAAAACAGAAAGCAATGATTTGTAAAGTTTAAGATCAGTTCAAGAAACCATTAGGAGTGAGGATAGAAGAGTCCCCAGAAAAGGCCTCAACATTTATGAGCAAGGATGTGTCAAGGCTCGCAAAGAATACATCAGAAGATTATTATGAGGATTTTTGATTGTTACGCTCTCTACGTTGCATAATATCAGCAAAAGGGTCAAGGAAAATAATAAATATATATGTTTGTAAAAAGCAAGGTCAAAAACTTCACCTGAATGCCTGCGACCATCAGGAAGCTCCTGAGACAGAGATCCCTGCATCAGACAGAGTCCCGCAAATGCAAATGTTAATACTGTACTTTGCACTGTGGAAGCTGAATGCCAACAAAGTCTAAAATGATTTTGAGTGCAAATGGACTGATGCACAGTGGAAATGTGTATGGTGGTCTTACCTTTCAGTGGGTGTCCCAAGATCATTATTAAGTGCTGTTAGAAGGCGGTACACATGCTCGTGTCTCATTCTGTGTGGAATATGTTGCAGAATTCATGTTTTGAAATAAGCAACAAAGTTTATGATTTAAAACATCAAGTATTGTGTCTTCACAGTACATTATTGTTGTACCTGTTGTTTGAGAACTCGACTGAATAAGGTTGTTCCAGGAGTTTATGTGTAGGTTCACTGTGTTATTGGGCTAAGGTAATAAAAGTTGACCTTTAGGTTTTAGGTGAATGGTAAGTATTAGAGCTAGAACTAGATCTTAAGTCACAAATCTAAAAAATGTGCTGGTATGTTTAGGGGATTCTAGTGGAATGCTACATTTTTACATTTGGCAATTCAGAAATAAACACAGTCATTGACTGGTTGATTCTGATCATGATGATCAAAAGTCACTTATGCTAATTTTGCACTGGAGTAAAATACTTATAAGAATACCATGTGCCTGGTGGGTCAGGTTATGTGTCAGGTTATAGTTCTGCTTTTGGTCTTGCATTATATTTAGCATCCATCTATAATTTACTTTAAAAAGATGCTACACATCGTAGGATCCGATCCATACATGATTTGAATAATTGATAATTAATAGAGATTTGGCTTTTCTTTTTCAATGAGGACACTTTAGATAACTGTCCTTTTAAGCCTTGCAGAGTGCAGAGAGTGGTTATAGTCCAGCCGCTAAAGGTCCTAAAGCTAATGTATTTGCATAAGTTCATATGCTGTTGTGCATGTTTAATTTTTTCACAGGCTTTACAGCACAAAGGGCAACCATTTTTACATCCATATATTCCAAGCTTTAGTGGCAATGTCTCCACTGCAGGAAGGTTCAATACGTGTGTCCTAATTGTACAAGGAAACTTTGTGTTATTATAACTTTGTGTATACCACTGTGATCATACCACACACATACATACCATGCTCTAAACAATGAAAGGAATTACGGAGCTGTCGAGCATTCTGTAAAAACAGAGCAGCGAATAATTAAAAATCAAAAACCAGTATGCCTCGGACTTAAAAAGTCAAGGTCAGATTTTAAGGTCAGATAATGGCATTGTGGTGAATAATTTATCATTTAAGACGTTTCGAGATTGCTTATTTTGAGTAAATTCCTTTCTTATTTAAGTAGATTATATCTAACATCCTCAGAAATGATCTGTGAGTGCATCAAATGTGTTATCCAGTCATGTGTATATGTGTGCACATAAAGGCCTGCACAAATGTTTGTTGTATGTATCTTAGTGTACAGCATTTTTTTAATCAATCAAGTTGTCAATTATTTGAAAAGGATGACAAAATAAGCCTCTCTGCAATGAATATATGCTTTCTAAGTTTCATAGAGGCTGAAGGAGAGCACCAAAACTCTCCTCATATCCATCAGATAATCACTACATGAACCTTTTGTATTATATATTCTATATATTCCAAAGCAAGGTTTTACCGCATTTCATCACTTGCAAATGGCTTGGAACTGTGTGGTGTTCTTCAATCTTAGCCATCACTCATATCCTTGAAAAAAATTATTTTACTAGATGAATTGTTCTCCCTTTCTCCCTCAGATTGACCCCTTTTTCATCCATTTTATTTATTTCCCTTTTTCAGACCTTTCCACTCATTTATCAGTGTTTGGAGCTATGTGTCCTCACTATTGCCTTTGCGCATTAGGACGGTAGCATTAACAGGGAGTTTTGCATCTGTGTGTATGACTGAATAGTTTTAGATGATTTAAAGCTGCTAGTTAACTCGTGGCTTTGAAGGTCAGTGCGGTGTTTGCAAAGTAAATTAAATAGCAGAGTCACAGGCAGATGCGGGGTAATGGCTAAAACATGCAGGACATAAACCATGCATGCTGTTTCACATTCGCTAATTCATTTGGGAGCATTCATTCTTTTCACTGTGCTGCAGTGAGTTTGGGGGCTGCAGGGGTGAGAGAAGTTCAGTCAGTAGCAGCGTGGCCTAAAGGCAATGTGATAATACAGAGAAGAATGAGTCCTCTCTGGACTTTCTGTTGTACAGCTGAGGACTTGCATTATGGAGAAAAGCAAAAATGTGCTTTGCAGTCTGGATCAGCTGGGCAAATAGTTTTGACTCAAGAATTTATGAAACACATTTACTGACAAAACTTAGCAACTGCATAATGGCTCAAAGAATTAGTGAGTGAAGGGAAAGATGAATCGTATACTGCAGATGCAGCAGATTAAATATACATGAAATATGTATGATTTGTTTCTGTTATTTGTTAACACTTATAACTGGTGTTCCTTTGTAGACGATTAATAAACTCGAAACAGAGAATCAGTAACACATCAACACATATGAGTGAAGTGCCAGTAGTACAACGTCTGGATACACGGAAGTGAAAATACTGAGGATGTGCTGTTTATACACTACCTATAGTAAGTAGATGTACTGTTGTTGTTAAATTGAGTAGTCTTAATATATTACCCAATACATTCACCCAAAACCCAACCCTAACCCTAATCCTAACCCAAAACCCATCCCTAACCCTAATCCTAACCCACAACCCATCCCAAACCCTAATCCTAACCCTAACCTCAACCCAAAACCTAGTACTAACCCTAACCTCAATCCTATCCCAATCCCATGTCTATCCTCAGTTCAAACCTTACCCAATACCCAACCCTAAGCCTAATCCTAACCCAAAACCCATCCCTAACCCTAATCCTAACCCTAACCTCAACCCAAAACCTAGTACTAGCCCTAACCTCAATCCTAACCCAATCCTATGCATATCCTCAGTTCAAACCTTACCCAATACCCAATCCTAACCCTAATCCTAAACCAAAACCCATCCCTAACCCTAATCCTAATCCTAATCCTAACCCTAACCTCAATCCAAAACCTAGTACTAACACTAACCTCAATCCTAACCCAAAACCCATCCCTAACCCTGATCCTAACCCTAACCTCAACCCAAAACCTAGTACTAACCATAACCTTAATCCTAACCCAATCCTATGCCTATCCTCAGTTCAAACCTTACCCAAAACCCATCCCTAACCCTGATCCTAACCCTAACCTCAACCCAAAACCTAGTACTAACCATAACCTCAATTTTAACCCAATCCTATGCCTATCCTCAGTTTAAACCTTACCCAATACCCAACCCTAACCTATCCTCAGTTCAAACCTTACCCAAAACCCAACCCTAACCTCAATCCTAACCTCAACCCAAAACCTAGTACTAACCCTATCCTCAATCCTAACCCAATCCTATGCCTATCCTCAGTTCAAACCTTACCCAATACCCATCCCTAACCCTAATCCTAACCCAAAACCCATCCCTAACCCTAATCCTAACCCAAAACCCATCCCTAACCCTAATCCTAACCCTAACGCTAACCTCAACCCAAAACCTAGTACTAACCCTAACCTCAATCCTAACCCAATCCTATGCCTATCCACAGTTCAAACCTTATCCAAAACCCAACCCTAACCCTAATCTTCCTCACCTCTAATCCTAACCCTCACCTCAACTCAAACCTCAATCTTAACCATAACACAACCCAAAATCTAATCCAAATCTTGACCCTAACTTTAACCCAAAACCTAGTCCCAACCCTCACTCTGGCCCTAATCTAAACCCTAAATTTAACCTCAACTCAGTACCTAATCTTATTTCTCACATTAACCAAAACTGAACAGTTATAGGACATTGTTGTAGCAGCATGCCTATAACAGCTTGTTGAGGATGCTCAGATGGTCTGTATTACACCTGTTACAGGTTCAGTGTCTTCTCAGATGAACATCTACAGGTATGAACTTGGACACTCCAAATAAAGTGATAAACATCTGAATTCAGCAGATTTTTAATAAATCTTATTTACACAGTTCATTAAAGTCTACTGAGCGTATTTAGATGATCTAATGTTGCTACATCATTGCTATGTTGTTGTTATGTTACTGAGGGTGTTGAGCATCTATTTCGTCTAAGAAGGAGCACTCTAAATGAAGTCACCGTAACTTCAACACTGTCGGTATGAAACGCTTTCTCATATGCAGTTTTATTGTATAAAATATAGTCATGCTGTCATGAGTCACAGAGCACAGCTTGATAATGTCAACGCTATATTCTCACAAGCCACTCTGAGAAAAACATGCACTATTTTATCTAAACTGTGAACGGCTCCTTGATTACTTTTTGGTCTGAATCATCTGTTTTGCTGAATTACACTCCTTGACATTTAGACTTTCGCATATGTAGAAGTAATCTCTCTTCCACCGTCTCTCTTTCCATTGTCTTCATGGAAAGACTGAGTGCCGATTGCGACATGTGCACTTGATTTGTGTTTTCCTAGGGGCTGCAGTTTGTTCCTTTGTTTGTTGAGGATTTGCTTTATTGGAACCAGTGGAGCACATGGTAAACTCCCTCACAGAACTCTTGGAGACTTCCAGCGTCTTCCTTCTTCTTAAGGGCCATTAGCTTTGTGAGATATTCTTGTGGTGAAACATGAGATTTGAGCAGTGTTGTGGGACCAATAAAAAGCTGAGAAATACTGTACAGAGTGTCAGAAGTTCTGTGTGATCAGTGATTAAAGGAATCACAGCTTTAAATGGAAGCATCTGCTTGTGAGCATTGATTGTGTATATGTGAATCCCTTTGTTTGTAACATGATCAGATGCAGTGATGACACTGCTGAAAGTTACCATGTGAAAATGACAGTGATGGTTCATATGCCCTGAAACAGTAACACTACAGGTGTCCTTTTTCTTCTTAGGGGCCTTTAGGGAAGCTTTAAGTGTTTTGTCCAACAACTGAAAGTTTTCTACTATACACTTTTCTGCTATTCCACTGCATTTCTACTGTTTGTACATCTGTAAAACTGCTTGGAGAGCTAAGCTTTCATTGTTGCCTTTGTCTGTGCTGCTCCCTTTGCCCTGTGGAAACTTTCCAGCATCATTAGATTGTGTTCACTGCCATTAGTTAATCAACAGGGCGGAAAATATTGGCTCCGAGGGCTGAGCGGCTACTGTTAGGCAAAATGATCACTCTGAGTTAAGGAGCTCATTGTAAATCCATATAAGAGAACTCATGCTGAAAAATTATTATGTTAAGCGGACATAATTCATGCTTATTTTAGAAATTGACCAGTTTGTTGCATATTGCCAAAAGGGTTTATTCCTGTGTGCTACTGTATTTTCATCTTAACCCGTTTTTTGGCTCTATAACTGCTATATGTATTTTGATTGTTATTAACGTTCAGCTCTGCAATGAAAAGTTAAGGAAGTCTCTTTGTATGTACACTCTTTGTCCAGTTCATCAGCTCCATTTATAATTTAGGTGCATTTTATAGTTATACAGTTGCAGATTGTAATACATCTGTTTCTCTGCATACTTAGAGTGGTTGGTGAAGCTCAGCGGATAACACCACTACCCTCCAGAGAACCACCACATGTGGGAGACTAGGGTTCGATTCCTGGTCTAGGTGACTATGCTGTGCTACACCAATAAGAGTCCTTGGGCAAGACTCCTAGCACCACATTGACCTACCTGTAATATGATTACCCTTGTAAGTCGCTCTGGATAAGAGCGTCAGCTAAATGCCATAAATGTAAATTATACTTAACCCTCTTGTACCCTGTTATTCAATGGTCAGGATCCCCACAGAACCACCACAGAGCAGGTATCATTTAGGTAGTGAATCACTCTCAGGACTGGCGTTGGTGTTACTAGAGTTTTAAAACCTGGTGCATATGGCCTTTGGAAGTGACTCTATATATGACCAAAATGCGTTGCAAAAATATTAGAAGTCTTTTGTAATACAAGATAATTTTAGTACTACTTCTGACTATTTTTGCTAGAAATGCTGAAGAAAACCTCTCATACCTCTTTTTCCACCAACAAAATGCCAGTGCTCGCGTCCACGCTGGTGCTGGAAACCAGGCTCTGCTGAACTCGTTAGGAACTGAGAGCTGAGTTTGTAAGCAGACGTCAGTAGACAAAGTTTACTTCTTGCTACAACCAAATGAGCTATTTATAAACCTTACTTTATTAGAGCATTTAATTGACAACAGTACCATAGCTTGTTCTTTGACTCAGGATGATTTGGTTGAACACATGAAGCAAAAGAGTATAATAAAGGTAATTTTTGCCTTAGCAACACATAAGCAAATATACATCACACTGCAAAGTTTCATGTGTTGGTGGGATTTGTTTACTCCAGTAAATTTCAAATAGTTGACACTTAGATTCACAAACTCATAGCCTGTTCATATTTTAATATAACATTAAACAACCTACAACACATTGTTCATGAGCTCGAACTTGGACACCTGGCAATGAGAAAACATTACTTAAGCAAGAACTGTGATGTGGATATGGCTTTTTGTAGCTTATTGATAGTGAAAACATGCTAAACACCAACATTTATACCTTCTGAACCGTAACTCACAATGTGATGATTTCTCTTAACATGTACTGCTTAACAAGTTTCTTTTCACATCAGGCCTAAACAAGCTGTGATAGGGTGAAGGACACCAAAATATAGATGACAGCCAGTTAGCATGACATATTATGAATGACCAGGCAAGCATCAAAGTGTTATCTTTCCTGTCTGATTCCAGCTTCAAGTTAAAACAACCCATTCGTATCTAAAACCTTATGAATAGCTTTATTTTCTGGATTTAGCCAGAGGACCGTATGATTTATGCCTGACTTTCACAAGGTGGTGGTACGAGAAGTACATGTTCCATTGCGAAACACCATATCAGAAGCTAAGCATTCCTTGGGAAAGTCCTGTGGCCCACATGTTGTCTGCCGTCGTAGGGCCACTGCGTAGTAGTCCACCTGCTCTGTGTCCAGTCCATTCTCCAACCAGCGAAAGCAGACAATTCGCTGGAAGGACCGCCGGAAGTTGTCAGACACAAATCCATATAGTATCGGATTAGCACCGCTGTTAGCATAGCTTAGAATAACAAACAGCTGAGTCACCATGGGGTCCGGTGGCTGGCGGAACACGCTAATTAGCTGAACGATGTAGAAAGGCATCCAGCAAAGAACGAAAACTGCAACCACAAGCAACACCATGCGGGTGATCTTCTTCTCAGAGCGCCGGCGCTGCATCCATCCTGCTTTTAGCCCTACAGCTCGCATTCGCACCACGATCAGGCAGTAGCAAAGGCAGATAGCTGCCACAGGCAGCAAAAAGCCCAACAGGAACGTGTAGACCACAAACGCCTCTGACCATGAGGCCTCAGGCCACAGGAAGTTGCAGTCTACTCCCCCATCCTGTGCTGGGACTGTGTCAGCGAAGATAATGATGGGCAAAATGACAAGAAGCGATAGTCCCCACACACAGACGTTGACCACTTTAGCAACGGTAGGCCGACGGTAACGTGCAGCCTTGATTGGATGCACTACTGCAATATAGCGGTCCACACTCAGAACCGTCAAGCAGAAGATGCTGGTGAACATGTTAATGCCGTCCACGCTGAGGACCAGACGGCACATGAGAGATCCAAATGGCCAGTGGCGCACTGCGGCTGATGTAGCTAGGAAGGGAACGCTTAACATAAAGAGTTCGTCAGCAATAGCAAGGTTCAAAATGTAAATATTGGTGGCTGTTTTCATCTTGGCATACTTGAGGATGACATATATGACCATGGCATTGCCTATGATGCCCACACAGCAGACCAGGGCATAAATGGAGGGGATGATGATTTTGCTAGCATCAGACTCTGGCTCAAAATCCTCGTAATCGGCAGTGGTGTTGAAGGGAATGCGTGTTGAGAACAGAGTGTCTTCAGTGCTGTTATATTCCGCTAGTTCGGCCATTTTGTGCTTCTTTTTGCTAATCTACTCATCAAAGCTTTGTTTGATATACATTCCAATTAAAAAGTTTTCCCTCAACTGCTCAATTATAATTTACCAATTGTTTATTTGATCCCACTATGCACCAGATATGTCCCTATGTGGGTAAAGTTAAAGCAACAGCTGAGTTCTTAAGCTTTGCTGCACAGCCCTTAGGAAAGGGTCTCAAGAACTCATCAAAAAATTACTCCTGGATCTTTTTGGCAGTACTTACAGCAAATAGGAATCGCCTGGCTGAATGGTCTCATCTGTGGAATTTCCAGCACACACATTCCACATTCATTCATAAATAAACCTATGCTCCTATAAGAGAGTACTGCAGGTGTTTGAGGGCTAGGCTCTCTCAGAGGCTCTCAAACACTCAGGCTTGGCAAGGAAAGCGCATTCCAGCTGTTAATCAGGAAACTAGGTCTGTGAATCAAAGCGTTATGAGGTTACCCTCTGCACTTGACAGAAAGTTCCTGCCTTTAGAGAAGCTCCTCCATGAGGCATGTACTCATTGCTGAATTCCGATGAATCCAGTCATGTGATGATGGGTTCTTCTGGATTCCTCTGGATTATTGCCCATTGTGTCAGGATCCACAGATATGGCAATACCATGGTTGAATTTGATTTCCTATGTTGTGATATTCCGTATATTGTACCTGTTAGACCCAAAAAGAGACAAACACATCATTTCAGCAGAATCAACACACTCTTTCAGTAGCATATTAAACACAGATCAGTGATGTAGCAGCGGTGAAACATCTGATTACATTATTAATATACTTTTGGTTAACAACAGAAATACAATATAAATACAGTTTGCTTGTTTTGATGTTTAGCACTTTATTTGGAGTGTCCAGGTTCAGACCTTCTCAACATCCTTAACAAGCTGTATCCTTAACACCACACTGTAACAGGAGTTTAACATGACCTCACCAAGGCTTTTAGTAGCAATGACTGATGTTGAAGGATTTTCACTGTGATATATTTGTAGTCACTAGTTTTACTGATAGTTTTAGTCAAACTTTCAGTTTCTCATTGCCACTCTGATAGGATGATTCATTCATTGGTTACATTCAATTCAAATAACTGTAAAATTGTATCATTTTTATGTTACTTTTTTGTGTGTATTAGAATCCAGTGTTGACCAGAGGAGGATGGGTTCCACAAGTCATGGTTAGTCTCCAGGTGTTCCTTTTGTTCTGAAGAGGTTTTTCCTTGCCACTGTTGCCCTCGGCTTGCTCACTGGGGCTTGGACCTGGACTCTCTGTAAAGCTGCGTTGTGTCTGTTATAAAGTTGCTGTATAAATAAACCTTTATTGGACTTGACTTGACTTGACTTGACTTGACTTGACTTGACTTGACTTGACTTGACTTGACTTGACTTGACTTGACTTGACTTGACTTGACGTAAATGCACCACTAAATGCACACTGATCTTCGACGAACATATCTCTACAAACCAATCATTGTCAGGTATAGGGAGGCATGTAGAGGTGCTTGTAAGTTTGTAAAGTTTAGAACCTTTCTAAATTTCAGCATAAATTTGAACTTCTTCAGATTTTCAATAGGCCTACAGTTAGATCAGGAAAGCCAAATTAAAACAAACAAGCCAAATATATGAGAGCTGATCATTTATTTATTGAGGAAAATGAAGCAATATTACATATATGAGTGGCAAAAGTATGTGAATTTTTCCTTTCAGTATCTGGTGTGCAAAAACTTCAACCAAGCATTTCTGGTAACTGCTGATCAGTTCTGCACGCCAACTAGGAGTGCTTGTGAGCTTAGAGTCGTTGCCCTGCTACATGACCCACATTCTCTTGAGATTGAGCTCACTGACAGATTTTGCTTTATCCTGAATTTGCTGGTATACTACAGAATTCACTGTTTCATTTAAAGGTGAGAAGTCACAGTCCCAAAACAATGTCACTCAGATGGGATAAGACGTTATTGCTGGAATGCAGTGTTTTTCTTTTCCCACACATATCGCCTCTCATTTAATCCAAAAAGATCTATTTTGGTCTCATCTGTCCACAAAACATTGTTCCAATAGCCTTCTGGCATGTCCATGTTATCAACTTGCAGACTGGCAGCAATGTTCTTTGTCCTTGCAGCCCTGCCATGCACATCATTTTTCTCCTGATGGTGGACTCATGAACATTAACATTAGCCAGTGTGAGAAAACTCTGTGTGTGCTGAGTGCACTATTACACGCCTTGCTTGATCTTTGTTAGTGGATCACTCCAGGGGAGGGAAGAAATGGTCTTGAGTTTCCTCCATTTGTAAATAGTCTGTCTGACAGGATTGGTGGAGTCTAAACTCTTGGAGATGGTTTCGAAACTTTTTCCAGGCAAAACCTGGACTGTCCCGACATACTCAACACACTCACAGCCGAGGCAATGTGACTGTGCAATGTAACTCTGCAACGCTGTGTGGTTGTGAGAGGATAAAAAAGGCATCGGAGGGAAGCCTGTCACACGTCTGTTTGTGTATCTGTCGCGCGCATTGACCTTGTGTTCTCAGCCATTCCCCTGTTAAATCACGATACTTGACGACACAGCAACACCTTTGACACCAATTTTCGAATCCTTCATGGAGCAAACACACGACGGGGGAATGGACGAGACGGATGCTTGCTAAATAAAAATTGGATCTGAGAAAGGAGATGAGAAAAGACTCCATTACCCCACCTACCCCCTGCCACCCCTCCCCCCTCTCAAAGGGACAGACAGCGGTTCAGCCCACAAAAATAGCAAATACGAGGTTATTAGACAAAAACACAACACTAATTACATCCGTGGCTGGAATATGAATGGGTTGTATTTGCATTAGAGGCGGTCTAGGGGAGAGGGTAATCACAGCTCATTTCTAAGCTGTGCTGCTGTGAGCAGAATCTTGAGAGGAGGATCAGGACATTGTTAAAAGCTGTCATTGTTCCATGTTCTCTGCTTCATCATATGTTCTGATTTTTTCTCCATGTGACAAAGACAGCTGAAATGAGGTTTCCAGGGGGTGATGGCTTTTGATGGAATATTGGAGTTGGCTGGGTGGTTGGCATGAAACAGTTTAGTTCAGATTAGATAAAGGCGAGCGCTCGGTTTTTGTTATTACTGATGGTAATCTGCGTGCTGCAAGTGTTCATCTCGTCTAAGTACCTGAGATGCTGATGATGAAATTCAGTCCACAAAAGGTCCTGACCATGCTGAGATATTTATGAGATATTTATTTTTAACATTAAAAATAGTAACCAATTGGAAAAAAAATTGTTCAGGGGGTAAACAAATGGAAATGGCATTATGTATTTACACTGGAACACCAATTTTGACTCAACTGAATAAACTACATGGATCTGTGTTTACTTTTTGTCAGTACTCGTGTTAAGATACCACTATGCCAACAAATTGGCAAGTATGATGTTTTGATGCAAATCACAATTATAGACACCTAATAAAAAATAAAAATAACACATAAACAGTTGTTCTTGACTTTGATTAAGCACATTGATTGATACCCTTAAATCTATTAACATGTTGAAGTAATCATCAACGTTTCCTACAAGATGCACAACAGTAAGGGGGAAATTTGGACCATTCCTCCCTACAAATTTGTTTCAGTTCAGAACTATTTCTGGAATGCCGTTACCAAGGTACATACCACCACATGTGGAGGTCAGGACTTCATCTTTTTTGACTATTCCTAAGTTGATTTTACTTGTGTGCTTTGGGTCATTGTCTTTTTGGATAACCCAACACCTTCTCAGCTTGAGATTATAGGCTGCTGCTCTGTAATGTCCAAGCAGGCAAGGCAGATGAACATGTGCAAAGAGTCCAGGGTAACATCACCAGGAGTGAGTGCAGAGGGGTTTATGTCAACAAAGCATTACACACACACAACAGAATATATACAATACAGAGCAACACTGGCAGCAAGCAGAGGGGTATATAAACACAGGGAGTGACAAGAAGAACCTGGAAAAAGGAGGAACCACAAACTAGACACAGATGAGGAGGATCAGAGGAGTAGGACAGTGGAGGTGACAGAGACCAAAACAAAAGCACGTGTCAAGACACACAGAAGAATGTAAACATGAAATGGAACCAAAGAAAGACAGTTGCAGGGCTAGATAGGATGTTACATACTCTCCCGTTCACCTGCATGATGTTTTGATACACATTTAAATTCATTGTTCCCTCAATGACTGCAGGGTGTTCAGGCACTGAGGCATTAAAGCATACCCAAACCATGATACTCCTTCCACCATGCTTCACAGTTGGTGTTAGCGTGCTGTTCATAGAGCATTTTCCCAGACAAACTGTGGAACACCCAGATAGATAGATAGATAGATAGATAGATAGATAGATAGATAGATAGATAGATAGATAGATACTTTATTGATCCTGAAGGAAATTTAGCAGTCAGTAGCGGTTTCACAAAAGGTGGTAGTGGTTGAATTTGATACGGGCCATGAATGTTTTTTGAACAGCAGTGGCTTCCTTTTGCCCACTTCTATATAGAGTAGCATCAGCCCTAAATTTTCTCCAAGTTGTCTAACTGTGGATTGATGTACACTCTTCAGCAATGCTTTTCTAGCCTTTTCTACCTTCACGCATCTCTATAAGACACCTTCTGAAAGCTGTGTGCATCCAGGCATGGCTCATTGTAACCTTTCTTGTGAGGAACAGGTTTGTGAGTAGTCAGGCTCTGTGCGGTTCTTTTATTTAATGGGCAAAGGACCTGAGAAACCCACACTTCCAATCTCATCTCCTTGAATGAAACACCTTTTACCAGTCAGCTTTTTGGAGAAGTCATTAACACAGAGGTTTACTCGCTGTTTCCAGGCTGCTCTCTGGGCAATGTGCTCAATAAAAGACACAAAAGGTACAACTGGTTGTGTGTTATTGGTTAAGTGGTGTTTGTCTATATTAAATCCAGATAATTGCAACAGGTTCACATACATTTTCTCACAAATGTAAAACATATATTGACATACATGCATATGTAATTCAGATATAAAGATAGAAAGTCAGTTATACAAGTTTTTAAGTTATACCTCTCTGTGCAAATGACTGTTTTTTGTTGGATTTTAGATAAAAATAATTAAAGGTAAACTAAAAATGTTTCCATGATTTGTTTTATGGTACGCTTGAACTAAAAGTAATGGATACATATACACTTAAAATCAAAAAAATAGTTGCACAAACAGTTGCACCCAGAAGGAGCCAACCAATGGCAATGACACTTGGTGGGTTTGACATTGTGAGATATTTGAATAATTTGAAAGGCTGAAAGTTTCACATTTAACCGCACATGTGATGCAAGCAATTAGCCTTATCGCTGCACCTGACTAACCCAAAAGCCATGACTATGGACATTCAACTAGCAGTGATGCCCTGCATGAGTCATCCTGTTGATGGCTGTGTGACACAGGACTAAATGCATACAGACTGCTACGACAACTGCCCTAAGCACCACATCAGTATTGCCAGAGACTGCAATGGTGGCATTCCAGACTGTTACAGAGCTACTCTGCAGCGAGTCATCTTAAGTGATGAATCCTGCTTTTGCTTTGGTGGAAACAAATCAATGTCTGGAGGCCTTGCACTCAGGGCCAATATGTTTTTATGGTTTGTTAGCACGTGTCACATGTCCAGGAGCCCTGGTGTCACTCGACGGCTCCAGTGTGTGACTGTGTAAGAATATTCAAGCTGCATGGGATGGATTATCACAAGACACCATTTGGAACCTCTACAACTACATGCTGAGATGTCTGGCATGTTGCATTAGCAAACATGGCACCCTGATGCCATACTGAGAGACACTACTTCTGAATGTGTAGCTCAATAAATATTGGCTAAATAGGAACTAGATTAACTATTAGAAAGAAAGCACAGGTTTAGGTTTCCTGGCATTTTCTACAGGGAACAAACGAAAATGTATATGGACATATCTGTCAAGTTTACTGCATGATTTCTATTTATGTGACTGTCACATACTGGAAATAAAACATAAATGTGCAATTACTTTTGCACAGACCACATTTCATGTTTTTTCTGCTGCGTTAAATTAAGCAAATAAACCATCTTCATTTTTCATGGGTCATTTGAATTAGACTGTCTTGAGGTGACAATTAGAACACATAACATACTGTGAAATCTAATAAATTAAGTCTAATTAAATATTAAAAAGATAAAGGAATAAGACATCATCCCCCAGTCATTCTTATTACTGCTGTTACTGCAGACTACAGTGAAAGGGAGTCTGTCTTGAACAGAGAGTGAAACAAAGGGGGGCTGGACACAAGCAGAGAAATAGCAGGAAGGCAGAAAAAGGAACAGGCAGGGACAAAGTATGTGTGAGAGTAGGCGAGTGAGAGAAAGCAAGAGCTAATGGGAGGCAGACAGTGAAAGTGCAGGCCACAACTGTACCATCTCACACATGAAACCAAAGTGAATTACAGCTCAGCAATGAGGCAATGATGAAAGCGGGAGTGGGGGAGTGAATAAAAGTGAGAATGGTTCCCGCAAGGGAGAGGGAAACTCCATCACCCTCCTCAGATATGAAGCAAACTCTCCTGGATTTCATTTCCCCTCTCTCTCCTTCTAAGCCGACAATGATGTCTTTACTAGCAGCACAATGCAGCACATTGAGGAGGGAACAATGTACAAGTAACCTGAATCAAATCTCATTCAAATGTTTGTTTTCTCTTTAACATATTCTGGAGTCATAAAGAAAAGATCTGAGACAGTAGCACTTTACCTGCTTCAGGATACAAAGAGGCTGTTAGATCCTCAAGGGAGATCAACTCTATGAAATTCAATATTTTTTAGTTTTTAAATGCTTTTTTAAATTTTTTTTTAGTGCAATATAAAACGTCTGTTAAAATGTTAATTTCCTTGTTGTAAAGTCTGTCTGTAACTAGCCCATACACATGGACCCATATTTATCAAACACCTCAGAACGAGAACACTGACTGGTTTGGTATATACATAGAAGAGGCTCACCAACCTTATCCACAGAGGGCCAGTGTAGCTGTAGGTTTTCAGTGTTTCCCTTTAAATGGATGTTTAAGCATCAAGCTTTTATTCCAATTCATTTTAAACTAGTCTTTCTTGTTTTTCTTTTTTTTTTACTCTAAATAAAGGGCATCTTTTGGAGTATATGTATATATATATATATATATATATATATATATATATATATATATATATATATATATATATATATATATATATGCAGTCAAAATGATTTTGGTTATATATTTGTTATGTCTGTATGCCATAGGCTGTATTATCTGATCTATCTCATCCTATTGCTTCTGCTTTATTCTCTTCTGGAGTGTTCGTATTTTGGAGTATAAACTATTTGTCAGTTCTTTCCAGGCTCCTTGTAAGATAAACAAGATGAGGTGAGTATACTACAGAATATCCATTGCTAAAAATGTCTGACTCACAAGAATAGCAGAGGAAAAAGCCTGCGGACGTGAAGCGCAGTCTAAGCAGAGGTCTCCGCTCCTCCTCCTGTAGATCTACTTTCCTTCGGAGTTCCAACCTGCATCTAGCACGCCTCCCCGAGTTACACTAAAGCATCTGATCCATCCAACCTGAAGTTCTGAAGTCATTATTTAGCTGGAGCTGAAGTGGCTTAGACTAGACTAGCAGGGGGGTATATGTCCAGAACTATGGTTAGTGACAAGTGGTCTAAGGTAATGTAAAGTAATATAAAGTAATGGTATCACACAGTTGCTACGAGGGTTTAATTTGACAAAATATAGTCAAAATAAACCAATGGTCAAAAATACCCTGGAACTAGTATTAGGTATGCTACTCCCTTAGCTTGAAAACCTGCAGCCACACCAGCCCTTTGTGGATAAAATAGGTGACCCCTGACACATACTGATCTCATAAATATGGGTCCTGGAATATGGGCCTAGTAAATGGCTAGCTGTTAACTACTTAGTCTTGCTAATTCATTCCAGATTACTTTCTCTGCAGCAGTAACACAACAACACACTCCCCTGATTCTGGCAACGTGAAAAATTCTTTTAATGTCACTTTGACTAAGTAGATACTGTTTATTTGTGTTCAGGGTGTGAGCTAAACTGAGTAATTGCTATAATGAAACATTTTTACAGAATAGCTCTTCATGTTTGGAAATAGCAACTTGTTGTGTTTCTCAGCCCTGTCATTAGACAAGCTGTAAAGCTAACATTGCCATATTAGTTTGAACAAGAGCGATTCTACACACTGCAGAGGCATTCAAAACTCAACGTAGTAGGTTCCAGAAATCACTAATGAAGGTATTTATGCCCTGACAACTTTAAAGGACAACTGTGAATTATCTGCATGCAAGCTTGAAGCTGGCCTGTGCTCTGCCCTGTAAGATTCCTGACCTGGTCTCTAGGGGAGCTTACTCCATCCTCAGCACGCATTTATGTATCTGCATACAAAACAGCTATTCTTCTAGCATGTGTCTAAATCTGAAGGACACCTGAGCTTCAGTCAGAAAGAAAAGTCCTTTTTGCAGGGAAACAGAGAAATCTGAGTCATCTTCATTTGATTAGGAGATTACATCATATATGCAGACTACAGAAAACACAATTAATGCACTATTCAATTTGATATTTTGGGAATAAATACAACTGACACATTTTAGCAAATATTTGTTATTGCAGACAATATGTAGGGAATTGACAAAACATGGATTCAACAAGGAACTGAGGGTACTTAAACTGTGTAACATTAGCAGTATTCAAGGGACTTTACACTGTGTGCATAAACTATCAATAAATATGGGGACACTGAACGATGGTTATCTTGGTTGTATAGTCAGACTCCAGCCAGCTAAGCTCCACTGTAGTTCTGTTTTACATTCACCCTTTAACATTTAAACTAAAGTGCAACAAATGTAACGTCACTGTCCCAGTATTTATAGAGGGCGCTGCATGACCCTAGGTTTCATTTGGCCATATGGATCTGATCAAATGGAAGCAGAAGCAGGACGGCTACTCTGAGAGAGGCTTGATGGATGCAGGCCCAGTGCTGAGAGCCTCTTGTTAACAGAGCTTTTCCCTGAATTCATCATGCATAAACTAGAGGCAAAAGAAGGGGGCGATTCAGAGATTTAGTGTGTTTTGATGGTAATGGGCACTGCGACTGCTGAAAATCCCTAATCATTCGTGGAGGCAAATCCTACACTCTATAGAGGCTAAAGTGAATGTATGCATCTATATTACATTTGACAGAGGCAGGAGGAGAAGGAGTGTGTTCACTTGGGGTAATGAAACTAAGCAAATCCAATCAGTCACTGTGCAAGTAAGAAATGTAAAAGCGCTTCCACTTTTTCTCCTCTTAACTTTTCTTGTGCTGTGCATTCTGCTGTCAGTGCTGGTTAGCTCACTCAGAGGAGAAATGCTGGAAGGTTAAATATGTCTTGTGTATGTGGTGCACGAAACAAATTGCTGTCAAATCTACCATCTTAGGTATAAGCAAGTTAGCTAGTATTTGTCTAGCAGTGATTGCTATAAGAATATTATAATATTTCCCAACATATTTTCCTGCATACATATTCAGAGAGACCATGCACTGTCTGAAAAAGGTTCTGTCCAGGTACATTTGGTTCCTCAAGGCAGTAACAATATAAATGTACCCTCAAAGGTACAATGATAGTTTTAGGGTCCAACTGTGGACAGAGGAATGCTAAAGTTTGGGCACCCCTGGCCAAAGTTTCTTTTTCTGGGAGTGAAAAAAACATGACCTAATTTCCAAAACAGAACGTTAAAGATGACACACTTCTTAAAACAAGATTACTTTTTCATTTCCATAAAAAGGGGCTTGAAGGGCTTGTGATATTTTGGCAAGTATCACAACTTGTAAACACTTTTAGTTTGGGGGATTTTCATCCGTTCCTCCGCCTCTCGTTTTGTGAGATCTTTGGGCTGTCTTGTATGCAGTGTTCTTTTAAGGGTGTGTCCTTAGGTTTTCGCTTATGCTTAGGATGCAGTGGGAGTGGTGGCAAAACCTCTTAGGGTCATCCCTTGTGGATTTTAGGAACATTACCCTGTACAAGTCATTCTCTTTTCATCTTCACCTTGTTTACAGACAGTGTTATGCTTGCTTCCAGAATTTGCTGGTATTTAATTGAATCCATTCTTCATTCCACCAGTGAATTGTTCCCAGTGCCACTGGCTGCAACACAAGACCAAAGCATGATCAATCTACCTCTGTGCTTAACCGATGAAGAGATGTTCTTCATTCAATTCTGCTCTCCTTTTCCTCCAATAATATCCTTAATTTTTACAGCCAAAAAGTTCACAGCTACATCAGTCCACAGGACTTGAGCTCAAAACACATCAGCAACTCGTTTAGATGTGCTTTTACAAATATCTGACACTGAATTGCGTGGTGAGGATGCAGGAAATGTTTTCTTCTAATATCTCTTTCATCTAGGTCATATTTGTGCAGGTGTAGCTGCACAGTAGAACACTCTTCTTGACGGTCTTTAGGAGTTAAATACGATTCTGATTTGCCTTTCTAGCAGTGCTATGAGGAGTTCGGAAAGCATTCTTGGTCCTCCAGACCTCAACTAGACTTTCATCATTGCTGTTAGTCACCATTTCTTAATGATATAATAAACCGCTGCAACAGCTAGTACGTGAAAACGCCCTGCTATCCTCTTACAGCTTCTCCTGCATTGGTGAGCATCAGTTATTTTCAGAGTGCTAGTGGACCCCATGGCCACTGATTGTTGGAATGAGTTTGAGGAGTCAGAGTATTTATAAAGCTTTGAAATATGCATTACCTTGTCTTATCTAAACATGGACTGTAACAAACTAATTGAAGACTGAGAGGTAAAGCTTATCCGAGACCTTAAATTCTAAATTCTGAATTTTGAGGATCAGTTCATCTTTGCTCACTTAATCCCTTTGTCGAAACAACTTATACAATCATCACTGTCTTATGGCGTTGCTGTCTATTTCTTGTAAATAGCTTTTAAGTAAGTATTTTCTGCACAATGTAAAATCTCTAGTTACCCTTTCAATTCTGAGAATATTCGTGAGGGACAGACCAATAGAATTAATCCAAAGTTGCTTATAAAAAAATCTGGTTCATCCTCCTGTAAAGTTCCGTATTAGAGTTAGATGACTGAATAATTCCCTTAGTGATACTTTACAGTTTAATGTCTTCACTTTTATTCAAAAGCATTACAGAAAAAAAAAGTATACCTCTCATGATTAACCATGTCTAAACTTTTGACCGTGTGCATACGAAAAAATTCTGTGTTGATGGACAAACAGATGGTGACGAATGCAACAAGAGCAAGGTGGACATAACAGAAGGCCGAGACAGAGTCAGAGTCAAGAAAGAAGACATCAAAACCAGGCAAACAATTAGACCAGCACAAGTACCAAAAGGGTGAGTAAATCAGAGAATCAGCATAACGCCAAAACCACAGCAAACGAGTAATCACAGAGAGAAACGCTCGGTAAGCACAGAGTGGCAATACTTCACAGTGGGTCAGTGTGAGAGAGGAGTACTTATACAAACAGACTAAATTAACAACAGGTGTGATCAATACTCGGGAGACTCAGACTTAGAAAACAGAACAGGATTGGGAGATGGCGGACATGTGAATGTGACGCCATTGGGTTGTGGGTCACGGGAAATGGAGTCCAGAAGATCAGGGGTGAGAGAGGAGCAAGCAGGCGTGACAAAATGACTGTATTTTGCAACTTCGCTTCATCCCTTAAAATCACAATCTTTTTCAAAAAAAAAAACAAAAAAACAATTCACTCCCTACTCTGTGCAAAAATGTATCTGCAGAATTATCACTTTTTAATGTTTAGTTATCACTGAATTATTGCAGTTTTATGATGTCATAAAAACTACTGCCTGTTTAGATTTCCAACCTCTGGTTATTCATTTCCTTGTTGGTTTTTCTTTGCCTGGCACTTTCGTTTTGTTTTCCGTTGCTAAGTTCTTCTGTTTTGGTGGCACCTCTCTGCTCCATCTCTATGTATGCCCCTCACCTGATCAGTTTCCATCTGTGCCTAGTTCCCAGTGTGCCTATATCTACCTCTGCAGTCTTGTCTCTGTTATACATTGTGGTTGTTTATGTGCCTGCTGTTCTTGTGGTTGTGGCTTTTCTAGAGCTCTTAAGTGTAGTTCCTAACCCTGTCCCTGCTCCCTGATCTCCCTACAGTCGAGATGCCATGCTTAGTTCTGCTCATGGTTTGTTTACCATCTGTTTGTCTTTTTTTAGCTCCCAGTTATAATCGCTCATGTTCATAGTTATTCCTTATTTTATGCTGGCTTCATTATAGACTCTATTCTCAGTAAACCTCTTAAATTTGCATCTACATGCTGGCGCCATGAGTCCTGCCTTTTCTTGTTGAACCTTTAAGAGTCTGTTGGCCAGGACTGCTTTCCGAATTTGGTGCAATACAGGACCGCCAATTAGAACAGAGGTCAAAGAGGCTTGGAAAAGAAGTTTGGTAATAGTGAAGGAGAAATCTAAAGCAGATCTCACACTAGAAGGATATTGTCACTGTTTAAAGAAAAACATGTATTTCCATTTTTGTTTATCTTTATTTTTATGCATTATTTGAACACTCTAGCTGCTGGTTTCATTGCGTAACGACATGGTGAATAGACAGACAGAAATGGCTCAGAACTGCTTGCAAAAATGCTTGTCACATTGACTTACATTAAAATTTAATTAGGTGTTTTCCCCTTCCTGTAAAGTTAGCATTTTGGAGATACTTGTTTGTCTTTGGACAGTGACGAAATGTAGAACATTTAAACTATTAAAAAATAAATAAATAAACTATATAAAATAGATTCGTTCTTATAATAATAAAGTAATCACAGCATCAGTCTCAGGAAAAAAATGTGTCAGGTACATTTAAGAGGCTCGTGCTTGCCAATTTTTTTTTTTCAGTGTAGTGCACTACACATCTGCAAATACAGTGTGGTGCACTATCTACAGATACGCAGCCTTGTAAATACATGGCTGCTTGCATGATGGTGTTAAATTGTCCAGTACGGATGCTTTTCTACAAGATCTCTAGGGCCATTCTGTTGTGCAGATACAATCTCTATTATAATGAAACCAAACGTCCGTTGAGATCCTCCATCAGGCATTGTGCTCTTGTCATCTCAGGCATTACTGCAGTAGTAGGGCATTGCACATAGAGGCCAGAGTCATTTTGACCAATCTGCACCACCCCCCAACACCCCCCCACACACACACTGAGTGACCATTAAGGCAATGCAGGAAACAACTACCCATTTCTGCAGTGGACGTTCTGTGCATTCGAGGTCTTCCAGTACATTTTGTCACAACTGTTAATACAGGCTTTAAAGACCTTATGGTTTATGGAGCTTTGTGGCTGCTTTGGGCAGCAAAACTGAATGTCAGGGCAGTACAATTCTGGTCTGGTATCTAGAGCTATAAGCAGCTTCACAAATCAATGAATGTCAATTTCTTATTATAAAACAAACAGCCTGTCAGATCTGACTGGCCAAGGCAAGTTGTAACACTCTTAATATGCATCATCAATATTTCCTATTAGACTGTGGGAGCACGGAGTTGCTTTCACTGGCTTCATTAGCACACCCTCTTTTAGCGATCTGGGTCTCTTCTATGTATTCCTATGATATGCATGTTAACCCCACATGTTTATAGAATTCCATAATGGTTAATGTAGAGGGTTAATGTGCTGAAGCCCAGGAGCCCTGAGTTATTCAGGGCATTGTTTGGCCGTTCTCTTGCCCAGGGTGATCACAGCAGAAGTATTGTTATTTTAAAAAAAAAACGTCAGTTTTAATATGTTTAGAGAATTTATCCCATTGTTCTACTCAGACTCACTGTTTCCAAACTAAATGGCATGAAGGAGGTTGAAACTGGCTTCTTATTCAAATGCTCCCTGGAACAGGGATAAACAGGAAATTTGATAAAGAACCTGGCAAAGCAAACTTCAAGTACTTATTTTAAAATATCACATTTTGTTTTAAAAACTTTATAGCCTCTCAGGGCTGTGGTAACATCATCTTGCTTGTTGCCTTATTTTACCGTCAAGCCATTCCTGGAGACGTTGTGTTTTTATAGAAGCCTTAAGGGGGCACTAGAAGCTTCATTCTTCCTTTTGCAGTCGGTTGCAGGATATTTTACAGATTAGGTCATATGAAACTGAGGATATACTGCTTTGTCATTTTTATTGGCTACTGAAACCAAAGCGATGACCTCACTGAAGTTAGATGCAAGATCTGCTTAGAATTGGAGTCGACATTTCATCTAAAAATGATATTTTAGCAAACATTTCCGGTCCCTTTTGTCAGTTTAAAGTTTTAACTTTCTATTATATTATATATATATATATATATATATTACAATGTATTATAGTCCTTTTTATCCCACATGGAAATTTGCATTATTACAGCAGAATATAGAGTAAACAGATACAGAGCAAGAGATAGACGAAAGTGGAAGTTATACAAACCATTAGAAATGATAAAAATAAACAAATCTGTATTAATAGACGAATAATTAAATAAATTATACAAATGAGCAATTTTACATGTGTAATTGCACAGATATAAATTGGACAGTGACTAAAAGATATTATACAGATATTGTATAGATATCTCACAGTTACTGCACAGTTAATATTTATTATTAAGTTATTGCACAGTTTTAAAGTTTTATGTCCTGGTATAGGCTAATAAATATAATATAATATAATATAATATAATATAATATAATATAATATAATATAATATAATATAATATAATATAATATAATTCAGTTTAGAGCTAGAGGACGCTGACCCAGCTGGAGCTTACAGTGTGAAGTGTACTCACTGGGAACTGAGTTAGCTGATGTTAATGCTGTCGGTTTTTCTGATCACTGTTAGTGGAGGAGTCATGATAAGTATGGCTCTAGTACATTGTTGAGCCATGATTTCAGACCCTTAGTGCTACATCAGTACTACATAGTTAAGTAAATTTAATAGTGCACTTAAGTTGAGTTTCCTTAAGGATCCATGATGATTCTGTAACAGTCTGTGAAAGAACAGCTAGCTATTTGGATTCTTTGGATATAGAACCAAGAGAAAGTACACTGCAAAGATTGGGCAGTCCCTGAATTTCTCTGACTGTCATCTGTGATACTTTAGCCAATTAGTCAACAGCCTTTAAAGGGTAAACAGGCTATACTAATTCCTCTGTACTCACTGACATCTTTTTTTACAACAGTCCATCACATCAGTAGATGAGTAAGCCCTTTCCACAGGTACACCACTGACTCACTCCTGTACTTTCTACCAATTTGTACTTTGGCCTTTTTCTTCCTAGTGCTGATGAGTGTTATTCAGCCTGCGGAGCAGACTTCATTATTATGTATATAAGCCCTTTGTACCTGCATTTCTGAGAGTTCCGGAGATTTCTGTTGGAAGTGGTCCTGGTCATTATTCTGTGATTAAATCTCTGCCGTCGCAGTTTTTAAGACATCGACACCGTTTGAACTCAAGAATGTTCGGTCTGATGGGGAGTGGTGCGCTTGGAGCAGCTTTTTGATCAGACATTTGGTTTTTTATGATTAATACAAAAGTTTGTGCACCCATAAGGAGCTCCCATTAACTATGTGGAGAAACATAGAAACCATCTGGCAACACTTTAGCAACCACGTAAAACAATATCGTGACGGCCTGCCAACACCGTAGCATCCGTTCTCAAATTGCTTTAAGGTGACCAATCTCTCTGCCTTTCATCCGGAAATACACTCTTCCAGTTGCACATATATTATTTCTCACTCGTAGCTCATTGAAACAAAAGGGGAAATTCTGTTGGAGGTGCAGATCCTAATCCTTCAAACACTACCACATCTGTGTCTGCGGGTAAAACAGGAGGTATTTTATTGTGATGTGAATTCGATGACAAGTTGTTGTGTACATTATGTATTTAATTACATAGTGCCTGTTAATAACTGTCAAACTAGTCACTGAAGATGTGGCTACATTGGAATGGCATAGTAAAAAAAAAAACCCAAAAGTAAAAACTTGAAGTGACCATTTATCATAATACACTTAATACATAATACATTTATTAATATATGAATTTTTTCTCTTTCTTTTTAAAAACATTATTGGGTTTGCCATGTTAACAGAATCTTCTTTCAACATCCTAACAGCTAGTGCTTCTTTCCTAGACAGTTTAGTTTCATGGCCTACTGGTTCCTAAACTAAATCTAAAGTATGGTTTGAAGGTTAAATCAAGCAATGCACATTCACATGTGCACACTAGTTGAGTGAGCAAAGAAGAGCAAAGAAGGATTGGACCTCATTGTCCTAATATTCAATGCAGTGGAGTCTTAATTAATTACTAATGTCATCTCAGTAATATTATAGAGTTTGTTGAATGAATGGATTGGAAAATGGATTATAGATGAGCACCAGTGCATACAGCACAGAGAGCAAGGAGAGAGAGAGAGAGAGAGAGAGAGAGAGAGAGAGAGAGAGAACAGCTACCGTTATTGGTTGTTTATTGGCTTAATGCCATTTGATGTATGACAACACACTCTGCAAATTGAAGCTGTTGGGAGGAATATTAAAAAAGAAGCCTTTGTGCATTCATATGCCCCTCATGTCTCTATACAGTGCAATGCACTGGAGTCATATCTTCTCCTATCACACTTTATGGCTGCATTTCACACGGGTGTCAAAAAACTGATCAAAGCGCAGAACAGAAGGAGCTTCTCACATCACTGGTCTCACATCACTGGCTGCCGGGGCCGAGGCTTTAAACCTTTACACACTGCCACATATAAAACAGGATTATGAAATTATGTCAACATATGATGCTGGTGTTGAAATACTGTATGATGTTCTTTTATGTACAATAGCAAACTGAATAGCATAGTGAATACATTTTATGCCAGGAAATAAATCACAGTGTTTTTCTGCAATTAAAAAACTTAATGCGAATGTTTGTACTTAACCATGAGCTACTGTCATATATCCCTCATGTTAGTCACTGCTTATTTGGCATTTACTTATTTCATTTATTTTATTCCAACCATTCATAAATTAAATTACTCTTCCATGAACTGCTTTGTATAAAGCCCCGAAAGTGACATGGTGATTATCTGTTAATCAAGCATCACCATATTGAGACCGCATTACTATTATTTCATTGCAGACCCCATGAACCCAGGATATTTTATGTTTTGTCTGGTCAACTTTTCTTTTATTTGTTAATATGCATCCATAAATAAGACGTGATGTTAAACAGATGATGTTAACAGGTAACTTTAATCCTGTTTTGGTCTTTAATGAGCAAAGATGGCCAATAGATCTCCAGTTTGTCAACAAATATGTGATATTGATATGTTACAAAACAATGTCTCAAAGAAAGACTGGAAAGGATTCCTCCCTCTACAGTGGATAATATGAACACCTTTGATCTCCAATCCTTTAAAAGGCCTTGTATCAAGAATCAACATTTGACAATAGCTCATATAACCACATGGGCAAGGGGTTACTTTGTCTAACCTTTATCGAGCATTACAATGTGGAGTTCATTCACAAACGCCACTTAAAACTTTACTTCATGTTATGTTGACCATGTCCAGAAGCGGCGTCAACTTCTCTGGGCTCAGAGCCCTCTGGAATGGTTGTTAATATATATTAACAAGTATTGTGGTCTAACAAATTAGTATTCTGGATCTTTTTGGAAAGCTGGCAACATTAACCAGACCAAAGATGAAAAAGTCCAAAAGCCAGGTCTATCATGATATGGAGTCAGTGTGTCAGTGCCCTTAGCAAAGGTCATGTATGCAGATAAGCACATTGAGATCTTCGAGCAACATATGCTGCCTTCAAGAAGACATATTTTCCAGGGATGTCCTGCATTTTTACAAGACAATGCAAAGCTGCATTCTGCACACATTACCAAGGCATGGTTGGGGAAGACAAGTGTATGGACTGGCTTGCCTGCATTCCTAAACTGTTCCCATTCGGGAATGTGTGGGGAATTTTGAAACAAAAAATGCAGCAATGACAAACTCGTGCCGTTGCACACCTTCAACCAAGTTTACATAAAGAATGGAACACACAACACCTGAAACACTTCATTGATTATTATCCAAACAGCCCAAAACATCTTTTAAGTGTTGTGAGAAGGAATGGCAACCTTGAACAAGTGGTGAATTCTTTACTCTCCCAATTTTTTTTTAATGTGTTGCAGGCCTGAAATGAATAAATATATATTAACACATAAAATTAAGTGGACCAGACAAAATATGAAATGTCAGGTTTATACTGTCTGCAATGAAATAAAAGTTAAAGTAAATATAACTAGCACTGCATTCTTCTATTTTATTTGTATGTTTTCATCTTCATTTCATTTTTGTTATACTCCAGTACTTGCATTTTCCACACTGTCCAGACTTATCTTTGTTGAGGCCACACATGACAAAATTAAGACTGTAATTTGCTGTAGTGAGGCCACAAATTACAATACTGAGGCCACAAGTTACTATATTGAGGCCCCAATTTACATAATGTGGCCACAAATTACTATAGTGAGGTCAAATATCAATCTTGCGACATTGCTTTAGTAATTTGTGGCCTCAATATGATAGGGCCATGCCTTATTTTAAAATAATCACCATGTCATATTAGGGGCTAAGTAGCTTCCACTGCATTTCGATTGTTTAATTTTATTTACTGAATGTATTTTGTTTGTTTTATTTACATACTGAATTACATATTAAACACTTTATACTGAAAGTTCCAATTGAACATTTCACTTTGGATTAAACTAGATTAGGTTTTATTTACTCAGAGTAATTATCTGGACTCTTAATGTGATAATAAATTTAGTTGACAAACAGCAAATGCAGAATCCAATCCATAACTTCCTACATGTAAGCATGCTGTATTTCTGTGTGATTAAACCACAATTCACCCTCACACTCGCGCTCACACACACACACACTGTGGTTAATAAATTTCCATGCTCATTCTGAGGTCAGTGGAGAATCAGTTGTATCACTGGTGACTGGATATGGGGTTCTGTTTCCAGTTTAACCCTCAGAATTGAGAAGAGATGTGAGTGGATACAACATAACATGCTCAAAAGTATGTGCATTTGCTTGATTCAAATATATCATTCACTCATAAGTAAAATGTATTGCATTAGCACTATGATTTTCATTTTCCATTAGAACTGTGATGTCTGTAAAACTGGGCTTTGAACATTAAAGACTTAAAAAGGATGTGCTTCTTTTAAAATGCAAATCCATCATAATGTTAATTGTTGCTAAACCTGCAGTATTACACTGCAAGACCATGCACTGTGGGTGTCTGTGCTCAGAAAACGTTTCTGCAAATACATAATGAGATCATACTCCACCTTGTGGTAATATCATGATGTTTTCAAATTAACCTCCCACCCCAGCTTCTTTGGGATGGGTGGGTGAACTTTCAGCTGCTGATCAAAGAGGCATAAAACTATTAATATTTTCTTTTTAAAAGATCCAATTCTTATATTATTTATATAAGTACATGCAATATGAAATATCATATTCTGTGATGTGTTTGAGCTCAGTTTAAAACCTTCAGTGGAAACATCAGGTCTCCTGGCATTTTTGTTCTGGGTAATATTAAACAGCCAGTTATCTGGTAGGTAAATGTGCTTGTAAACCCAACGTAGTTTTATAATAAATGCTAACAAACATGAATACAGAAACCAACACTCCTGGGAGAGTTTAATGTAGCATTAACTAACCTAACAAGACATTGCAAGATAAATACAAATATTACAGGGTTTCCTCAGGGAGAAGCTAGGTAATGGTTAAACAAAATCATTTACATACATAACGTTTTTGTATTCAGCTTTTGTATTAATTGTATTTGAAATTTGATATTATATAAAGTCCATAAGAAGCTTTTTACCTGTAAATTATTTTTAACTAAAACTTTGGCAACCTACATGATGTCCACAATATTTATAGACCAGTAGAAATTATGTAAGTAATTACCTACATCACGTTCCATTAACAGCACTAATGTTTTTCCTTCTCATATAAAGTTACAGTTTTGAACAGTGATGATATATATATATATATATATATATATATATATATATATGATATATATCTGAAGTTGTGGAGTATGTAGGCAGCAGCATGGCCAATGGATGATTTGCCTCTTTTTTTTTTTCTTTTTAGCAAAACTGGGCTTTAAAACAGTCTGACTATCCAACATCACAATATGACAATATCTTGCCTCAGGGTCAGCTAAATGACTTGCAGGTTCTTTCCTTTTCCTCCCAGTAGCACTGGCATTGCAGAGATGGTTAATGGGGTTATCTTCAGGCCAGCATTTGAATTTATTCTTGCTACACCAAAAGGAAAGCATAACATTGGGTTCCACGCAGTTTGTGATAGTAATGAATTCTCTGTTTTCTCTCTCCCTTCCCCCCCTTGTCCCATATCCAGGTTCCTATATATCAGCTTCTGCTTGCCAATTTGTCGAATGTGGTCTAAACATTTTCTCATAATTATAGTCACAAGTATAGATAAACACAATAACATAATACCACATTACAGCTGTACTATAGTTATATCTTGGACTATAGTTATATCTTTTATTAAGCACTTTAAATAACATCCACAGTGCAGGCTACAAATAGTAAGTGAACCTCTGTATGATATGATTTCCAACTAACTTGCTATTTGCTCAAGATGACACTGTGTAACGTTTGCCATACACTGTGAGTGGGTGTGCAAAACAACATCTGCTGGCTAGTAGCACACATTGACAGTTTGCACGCCTTTTTGCAGAACCTGCCAAAGATCAGTAATGTACAAATTGTCTCACACACCAACCTTCCCATATTAAAAACTGAGGTTAAATCAAAGATGGCGTCATTCAAGATGCATCATATGCAGTATGCATTACACTACTACTTCCGGTTGGTGTGGAAACTGGTAAGGAAAACAAAACTGTCTGCCATCAACCTTTGATTGCAAGCTACTGATTACAAATCAATATTGTGTTTTTGAGAGTGTATACAGTCAATAGTGTTTTTAGGAAACAATACTTTCTTAGATCTCATGTCTAAGGTCAATGTGTAGTACCAGCTATATGGCGGCAGAAGTTATATACATCGTGCTTTTAGCAAAAGTTACATGGTGCCATCTTGTGCAATTAGTCAATCGACAAAAGGTGCTGTAGTTGAGATGAAAGTTACAGGTTTCTCAGGTGCTTTGCCCATTAAATAAAGGCTGCATACACAGCCTGCTTACTGACAAACCTGTTCTTCTAAACAAAGGTTAGTGTGTACCATGTGCAAACAACTTTCAGAAGACCTCAGAAGGTGCATTATAAAGATGCATGAAGCTGGAAAGTGCTACAAAAGCATTGCTAAGATCTCTGGGTACCTCGGTTCCCCTAGCCCTGTTAAGATCACTCCAAAAGGACTCTACAAACTGCAAAAGCCTTTGTTCATGTGTCCACTATTAGAACAATACTGAACACGAATCATCTTCATGCAGGGATACAATGAAGGCAGCAAATATGAAAAGAAATAAACACCACACACCAACACCAAAGCCTCATTCCACATGTAGAGCATGGTGGAGGGAGCATCATGGTTTGGGTCTATTTTGGCCTCAGGGCCTTGGAAGCCCTGCAATCATTCAGGAAACAATGAATTTAAAGGTCATCAAAACATTATACAGGAGAATATAAGGGCAGTAGTCCATAACCTCAAGCTAAAGAAATGTTGGGTGCACACATTGGGATGGTCCAAAATTCCTTTTAAACATTGTGTAAATCTTATTTCCAGCAACAGGAAACCTTTGGTGAGGGTGATTTCTGCTAAAGGGGGATCTACAAGTTATTCAGTTCAAGGGTTCACTGCACTGTGTATATTACTAAATGAGTTTTGTAAATAACAGTAAAAACATTGTTTTTTAGCAGTTAGTTTGAGCTCTCAGTTTTTGTCAGAGGTAATCAATAATCCATAACATGGGTTGGACAATGGTTATTTAAAACTACATAAGGATCTTATATTATACCCACAAACAGCATTAGCGAACCTTGGGGGGGAATAAAACATATACAAAAAGAAATATAAGCTAGAGGCTCTGTAAAACTTCCAACAGAAGCCCAATAGAATGTCTGTCAGGTGAAGTAAAGTAGAAAAGGGCTCTTGAAATCTGTCTTCCAAAGAAAGCAGTATCACACCGCTGGTGAGCTTGTACATTGACCAGAAAAGTATGCCCTATTTCCAGCACCACTACTGAAAGAATCTTTAGAAAACTTCAGAGGACAGACTCAATAGCCAGTTTGAGCTCTTATTATATAAAGTCTTGGGATGTGTGGAGGTGGCAGTGACATTCAACACGAAGGCTAGTTAAATGGAGCCAGTCACTCACTGTTCAAGGTGAGCGCTGAAATACTACTGCTTTTACTATCCAGTTTCCAGGCAGTTGAATCAAATACTCCAGGCAGGTAATATTTGATTCAGACACATACCTGACCCGATTGTGTCTACATGTGGGCTGTATAAATGTGAAACCTTCAACATTTATTCTAGCAATAGCAATCAAATTTTACACTACATAATTAAAAGATAAAAACATATGCGTATGACTGTGTTGCTATTGAGTTGTAAATATCATGACCAACCACTGGCCTTCAGAAGCTCAAAACAGAATAAAAAGCCAATGGGCTTGTGCGTAAATGTGAGAACTAGTAATGTTTTATATTCTTATGGTTTTTTAACTTAGTGTTCTCAGTTACAGCACCATGAAAATGTCAGAGACCACCATTCATTAGTTTAGTTTGCAGGCAAAACAATAATTAAGTACATGTTATTATTTTATGATGAGATCATCAACTTATGGTGTATGTAAGAAGAAAAAAAGGAAAGAAAAAATAGTGAATAGGACATTCCAAAACTGGACTACGAATATGATGATGATTAAAAGATGTGGGTAAAGTGAACTGTGTTGGACCTGGTTTAGCCAAAACTCTCCACCATTAGATAAACAGGGCATAAAGCTTTCATCTTCAAGATGCACTTACTGTACTATATTATACAATGTATGAATAGAAATTTGTAGTTTTCCAGTGTTTCCACTAACTTAATACTGTGGGTCTGAAGGGATGTGTAGCTAAATGTGTTATGTGGGAGGCAGAAAAAGCAGCCAACTTCTAAGACTGAACTTTGCATTGCAGGCATGAAAAATCTCCTTGTAAATTTGGAAACTGAAAGTCTCCAAAAAGAATGGAGTCTTTGATAAAGACAAATGCCTTTCAAAAAAAGGTATTATGTTTAATTGTTCAGGCCTCTGTGTACTGTACCGTGAAACATATATTTCGCTGGTGCTTTAAAGTGAAAAACTGGTACTTAGTAGCTGTTTTCCAGTACTCTTAAGATCTGGAATCATTTTGCTTTGGCAGTTAACGGAGCAATAGACAATATGTAAATGAAGATTTCTGAAGATAAATTCTGTCCTGTCACATTACTGACACATTACTGCAATCATTTGCCCCAACACCCCCACCCCCACCAAAGCACCAATGCCTTTCTCCACATTTCATTGCTTTGTCCTTTGCTGTCCAGGTGAGTCACCTGTGAAATGTGGCCAACGTCCAGCTGGCCGCTACAAATACATATAACCCATCAGAAGTGGATTAGAAAGAATGTCAACATCAGCCAAATCCTTACTAATCTGAATAACATGGGTATGCAAATGAAGTTTCCGTTAAGGCTTTGTGACTTATTAGCCTAATCTGTTTGTTAATTCCAGTGCTAAATTGGGAGGATTATTACGGCACAAAAGTTTGCTGCCCGAATGGGATTATGATCAACAACAGTAGTGCGACGTCTTTCACGCCCTGCAGTTATAAGGGTAGGTTTGGAACCTGTAGACAGCTATAAGATATAAAGTGTTCTTTCATTTCCTGCCTCCTGTCTCTAGGCAGCTGAAGATTGATTTGACAGCATTACTGGACTCATAAATGCCCCTCTGATAACTCTGTCTGCCACAATAGATGGCAAAAAATAGAAACACAGAAACCCATCAAACAGCAAAATAAGAGTGTGTGTGTGCAGTATTTCAATAAACCCACGTCTTCAATTTCCTGACTTGCACCATTCTGCTTTCTTACCCCTTCATCTTTTAAGCCCTCAAGCATATTCTTTTGGATGAGTATCCACCGGCAGTCCCTTCATATAGAGACAAATGATTACTAAATACTTCTGAATACGTTTAGGTACACTTTCAGCCTTTGCTAGATGGTAGAGAAACGTGCATGTTTTCTAAGAAGGAATATTTTCTCAAACACACGTGTTTACGAGCAGAATAAGGCAAAACAAAACAACCACAGAAAAGCTGATGAGTCCAGACCTGAGACACTTTATATGACTCTATATATAACACTGTGTACAGAGTCTATTAACTGAACCTCAGAGTAACGAAATGGCAGGTAAAACACAGAACACAAAAGGTGTTTCTGGAGAAGTTAAGCAGAAAGATGAAAGAAATGGTTTACCTGGTTTGATGCGGATCAGAGTGAATGTAGAGGACTCTGGCTGGAACAGGAGTAAATGATGAAGTGATTGCAGTGTGAGTGCGATAGTAGCACTGTGCTCGTTTAGGCTGAGGATGCTGTAGAGTCAGACGGAGCTGAGGCATCCTCTCCTCCTCCAGTGTGCTTCCTCTCATCCATTCAGTCCCAGTCTTCTGTTGCACCCCCCCCACCTCTCTCTCTCTCCCTCCCTTTCTCACAATCCCTCTTGCACACCCTCTCTCCTTCTCTATATGGCAGGCTCTGGTTCCTTTTTCTGTGCGGTCTCAATTTCTCCCCTGCTTGCTCATCTCGCTTTCTCTCTCTCTCACTCTCTTGTACCTTTCCGCCACACTCACACACACACCCACACACACACACACACACACACACACACACACACACACACACACACACACACACACACACACACTGACAGTTATTTTTCCTTCATTAAATGTTTACACAATGTAAAGAGCAGTTATCATGTTCACTCACTCACTCATCTTCTAAACCTCTTTATCCTTCTGGGCTGCTGGGGATACTGGAGCCTGCCCCAGCGCTCACTGGGCAGAAGCCACCCAGGAAACACCCCAGACAGGCTGCCAGTCCATCGCAGTCCTTTAGCAGCTCCAGTTTACCTAATTGGATGTCTTTGGAATGTAGGAAACCCACACAGACACAGGGAGAACATGCAAACCCCACACCGAAAGAAATCCTGGATGTCCCAGTTTTAAATGGAACTTTTCTTGCTGTGAAGCGAGAGCACTACTCACTGCAACACAGTGCTCCTTGTTATCATGTTTAAATGATGAAAATAATTCATTAGTAGTTAGTAATCAATTAACTCATAATAATAATATTGATATCACTGGGGATATTTGTGAGAAATGTCCATTTAACCCCAGACACAAGCCAAAAGTTTCCACAAAGTGATTTTTTGTTTTATTATCCAGTAAATTGCCCAGTATTACATAAACTGGATAATGACATACCCATTTGCGTTCAGTATCTGGTGTGACCTCTGCTATGCAGCAAAGGCTGCAAATAAACATTTGTGGGAATTGCTGATCAGTCCTGCACATTGACTTGAAGGAATTGTCATGCATTCCTCTGTAAGAAACAGCTTCACCTCTGTTACGATGATAGGTTTCCTCCCACGAACCACTTGCTTCAGGTTCCTCCACAACTGGATTAAGGTTTTTGACTTGGCCATTCCGAAACATTAACATTATTGTTCTTTGGCTGAACGACGTGTGAGCTTAGGGTCGTTGTCCTGCTGAGCTTAGAGTCATTACACATGTTCTCTTGAGATTCAGCTCACAGACAGATGTCCTGACATTTCCCTTTAGAATTTGCTGGTGTAATACTGAATTCATTGTTTCATCAAAGATAGCATAACAGGCCCAAACCATGACTACCAAACCTCGTCCCACCGTGTCCCGTGTTTCTTTGGGTCCCTTTGTAACCTTGCAGACTAATACAGTATATGCCTTGCCCTTGACATGATCTTTGTTGCGAGGTCACGCCTGGGGAGGGTAAAAGTGGGCTTTAATTTCCTCCTTTTGTACACAATCTGTCTGTCTGTGGATTTGTGGGACCAAACTGTTTTTCTGCTTAACTAACATTAACAACTCTTCTTCTGTGGTCTTGTGTGTGCCATGATACACATTCACAAGCATGTGTCGTGAGGATCCCTGTTCTTAAAATAAAACAAGGTACCCACTCTCATCTGATTGTCAGCCCACTAACAGAAATCAAATATCTGCTCATCCTAAAGATTCACTCAGATATGTAATATTGGATCGATTTCCTCAATTAATAAATAATCAGGTCTAATATCATTTCCTCATTTGTTTAAATAGGTTCTCCTTATCGACTTTCAGAACTTCCGATTTTCCGAAGTTTTAGGTCATAGGTCATAATTATGTAAAAATATTGAACATTCAGGTTTTCAAGTACCACTGTAGAATTTAGAAAAATACTCAAATAAAGTTGCAACAGGAAATATCCAACATTCAACACTATTTTCAAGTTATTATTTAAATGTAAAGGCTTACTTTAGCTAAATATCAAGTAAACCAAAATAAAACTGGAGCTGCTAGACTCACATGCTAACAAACACTGAAAGTCAATAGTAACTCAATATATTTCCACAAACACATATACAAAATCAAAACTCATGCCAAAAGCTACTCGTACTCAAAAATAAGAATAATATATGAAGTAAAATGGCATGAATAGATCTCATTTCCACATTTAAACTGGAATTGCATCTGCATAATGTCCTATTTTGCATGACCTTCTGACTCTGGGAGCCTGGAGTGCAGGAACGCGAGTCACTACGCATGTTCATAGCGTTAGCACACTAATAATTAAATGGCCTGTTTACTGAAATGGAGTTAGAGGCACCAAATCAAATAATGGACAAACTTAACCTGACCCTAATGGACAAAAATTACATGTTGCATTCCGTGCAAAAACAGAGCAGAAGTTGACTGGAGGTCTAGCTCTTTACCAGATTTCTTACTGATGCAGGCACCGGCAAGTGGCTTGTGGCAGCAAAGCACAAAACACAAACTACAGATGTTCAGTTCAGTAGAATTACAAAGTTGCTCTGCAGATTCTCTGGGTATGTGGTGATAATTTATATATTATATATTATGTATTTATTTATTTATTTTATATCTTACACTGTGTGTACAATTATTAGGCAAGTCTTATTTTTGAGAATTATTTTCATTAATCACCAACAACAGTGCTCTCGGTTAATCCAAAATGTTAATAAACCTCAAACATAAATGTTTAAGAAAGTAAAAGTGAGGTTTTGGCTTTCTTAGGAGAATATCTATACGTGCACAATTATTGGGCAACTATTATTGTGCAGAATTATTACACAGCTAAATGAAAAGCACATTTTCCCATGCCACCTTTTTTATTTTCATCTATACAAGTGAGAATTATAAACAAACAACTCAAAAATTTCCAATAAACATATCAGTGACTGATTCAGCCACTCTTCTTTTCAATAACAGTGATGAGCCTTCCATTCATGGAGTCTGTCAGTTTCTTGATCTGTTGACGACCGACTTTTTGTGCAGCAGCAACCACAGCCTCCCAGACACTGTTCAGAGCGGTGTACTGTTTTCCTTCACTGTAAATCTCCTGTTTAAGAATTGCCCACAAGTTCTCAGTTGGGTTCTGGTCAGGGGAGGAAGGGGGCCATGTCATAAGTTTTTCATCTTTGATGCCTTTACTGGCTAGCCATGCAGAGGAGTACTTGGATGCATGTGATGGAGCATTGTCTTGCATAAGAATCATTGTCTTTTTGAAAGATGCAGACCTCTTCCTGTACCACTGCTTAAAGAAAGTGTCTTCTAAAAACTGGCAGTAGGCTTGGGAGTTGATTTTGAGGCCATCTCCAACCCGAAAAGGTCCAACCAGCTCATCTTTAATAATGCCAGCCCATACCAATACCCCACCATCACTTTGCTGGCGTCTGACTCAAAGTGGAGCTCTGGGCCCATTACGGATCCAGCCACGAGCCCATCCATCCGGTCTTTCAAGGGTCACTCTCATTTCATCAGTCTATAAAACCTTTGAAAAATCTGTCTTCAAATATTTCCTGGACCAGTCTAGATGCATCAGCTTATGTGTCCTGTTCAGTGGTGGTCGGGTTTCAGCCTTCCTTACCTTGGCCATGTCTCTGAGCACTGAACATCTTGTACTTCTTGGTACTCCAGATAGGTCGCAGTTCTGGAATATGATAAAACTGAAAGATAATGGGTTCCTGGGTTTGATTCTTCTCAAATCCTTGGCAGTCAATTGGCCTCTTTTTTTCTCAACACGTTTCTTGCGACCCTGTTGACTATTTGCAACAAAACGTTTGATGGTTCTGTGATCACGCCCCAATATCTTAGCTATTTCAAGAGTGTTGCATCCCTCTGAGAGACTGTTGGTAATTTCTGACTTTTTAGAGTCAGTTAAATCTCTTTTTTGGCCCATTATGCCTAAAGAAAAAAGCTGCCTAATAATTGTGCACACCTTGACATAGGGTGTTGACCTTAGGCCACACCCTCCCTCATTACACAGACACACATCACCTGCTCTGCTTAAATCCATTAAGCATTCATGCTTATCCAGCTTGGAGTTAAGAAATATGCCTAAGAATGATAATATGGTCAAAATACTCACTTGCCTAATAATTGTGCACACAGTGTATATATTATAAAACGGTTAGATACTCTACACTTCATGTCACCACACTGCCACTAATCACCCACCTGTTAACACTAGACTCTTTCTCATCGAACAGGCTTGCACACATGCACACATTAGATCAGTGGGTATTTTGCTCACTGAAGCTGTCTTAATCAATTGTAAGATTGATCGCTCAGCAGCAGGTGAAAGCCTACTGTGCTAAAGCCTACTGACAAACTGCATGACATCCAGTTTTCCAAAACAAATCTCATCTTCCCACTGTGTTTTACGTGCCATTTGTTCTGTATCTGAAAAGTGCGCATTGCACTGAAAAGGTACATTAAGAGCAGCATATTCCGCAACTCCTAAAACACACCAACAAACAAATCAATGAACCAACCCACCAGCAACAAATATACAGGCATGTATTTATCAACTCTTACAGCAGCAGCCATATATAATAATTCCACATATAAAAACATGCAGTGCCACAGACAGACCACTGAAGACCCTTTTGATGGATGACTCCTTAATGTCAAAGTCAACCATACAGAAATCTTAATGCACTTTCCTTCGGTGCTAAGATGTTAATCAGAGTGAAACATGACATTAGTGTGGGGCGCTGAGCTCGCTGAACTTTTCATGTTTACACTTAATATGAACATAGCCATTAACTGAAAAGTGGAAAAGGTCCTAAGTGAGCGTAATTGGGTGTAACTGTTTTGGTATTTTGGTAAATTAGAATTGGGTGTTTACAGGACACAGTCACAAATGCATGGGTTGTTATTTTCAGTAGGTGCAATTAATATGGCATTATTTGATGTTTGATCAAAATTGTGTTTATTTTCGAGAACACAGACCCTGAAAACAATCATGACAACCTTTTCAAAATAGTTTGTAGTGTCTGTAAGATATGAGAATGTTGATGATGGTTCATTATATTGCACCTTATTGCTAATGATTGGTGTAAGTTGCTAGAGTACATGGTCCTGCTATGAGCCAAGAACAACTGATTTAGAGCATAGAGTATACATATTATGCAGAAGAACAGTGCAGCTGTGTATTCCACATTCGCAAGTCATCTAAAACCGTCCCATTGCAAAGGCAGATGAAGAGGTGATGTATGGAAGAGATCTCCCACATCTTGCAGCACACATTGAAAGACCTGAGCCTTCTTAAAAAGTGGATTCTGCTCATTCCCATCTTGTAGACAGCTTCTGTGTTGGCCTTACGGTCCAGTTTGTTGTCGAGCAGGACACTCAGGTATTTGTAGATATCTACCAGCTCTATATTCTGACCCCTGATGGTAATGGGACTCTTCCTCCTGAAGTCCACCAACATATCCTTGCTCTTGGTCACATAGAGGAGCAGATGTTTCCTTGCACTCCACTCCACAATGCTGTTGACAAGATCTCTGTATTCTTCATCCTATCACTATTTTATAACTTAAGTATCCATATGAAGACTAAAGCAGAGAGCTAATAGCAGATTTTTGATGGTTTGATAGCAGGATTAGTGCCTGATGGGTAGTAATTTGAGTGTTCTGATGTATTATTTTAGTATTTTAATTATTTGTTTGTAATCTAGAGCTGGATTATTGGCTGATAGGAGGTCAGAGGTTTGTGAAATCACAAGATAAGGGGTCTGCTGAGTGTTGTAAAGTGTTAACTATATTGCTGTTTTTACAGCATGTTTATAAAAAGAAGACTAAAAACAGAAAGCTGATTTCAGAATTCGTTTTTCTAGTCGTTTACTCACTGATGCTGACATCATTAATATCACTTTGGCTAGTGAGGGCCAGGCCTGCTAAATGCTGTAATACGTGGGTCACGTCTGTAGCTCAAACCCTTCTGAATGCAAAGTTATGAAGGCATTAAGGGTTTTAAGCACCCCAAGTTAAGCTATCTAGGGTAAAATGACTCCTAATGTAAGGTCACCATAAAGGGTCCTAAGGCGAATTAACCAAGGGAAAAAGAAGGTCCCTGGGCAAGCTAAATAAAACGGAAAAATGTCCTTAGGTAAGCTAAAGACAGACTTACGCATTCACAGATACACAAGCAGAGCTTCACCTTGTCAAAGCCTGGTCAAAACTGTGAGGACCCATTGTAACTTGTTTTATGGATGACCCATTTTATTACAGCTTAGAGATCAGACTGGCTATCCTGTTATAGAATAAGAATTGGCAGACCAAATAAAGCAGTGAGGTCAGAGTGCCCTGAGCTTTACACGGCTGTAGACCACTTTGTTCTGTCCCTTACTATAATTCCCCTCAAGTAATCTTATGTAAGTATTCACCTGCACTGGGCACATGGTGCAGGTCTGTCTGTCCATCCATCCATCCATCCATCCATCTATCTATCTATCTATCTATCTATCTATCTATCTATCTATCTATAGATAGCTTTAGCTAAAGCGTGGCACGTCTCAGCAGAATTTTACAGTTCCACTAGTGGAGGGATTTTGCCTATTTGTCAAGTATTTCTTACAATAAATAAAAAGTTAGGTTTACATGTGATAATGATGGAATGAGGCATATACATTCTACAGTACTAATCGGCAGTGTTAGAGTCTTTGGCTGTATGAAAAGAAACTGAATCTTCTCCATTGCGTCTACAGCACTCACAGTTAGATCTAATTAAACCCCTTTTTTCTATTTATGTCACTGCCCATTTTGATCTTTAATATATTTTGAAAATATATAAAATCTGATCTTGCTCTTAACTCTGCCTCACCAATCCAGATCTCAGTGTTGACTCAAACCTGCCTCTAGTGGTCTTGACTACAACAGTGGATAAACAATCCACACAGTTAAAACATTTATGCAAGTTTCTCATTCCACAAGTAGGTTTTTAACCGGTGGCATCCAGCACACCTAACAACATTTCCTCTGGGTTTAAATGCAGGTTTAGTGTGTATTGTCGCATGGTTTACACCAGTTATCACAAACATATCATATGTAATCTGTTACAATATATAGTGGCTCTGTTTTATTGTGGAGGAGACGCAGTATGTTGTGAAAAGACAGAATTCAGCAGACAGATTTAAGGAACAAACTAAAGCGGTCTATTGTGCCAGACGTTAAAACTAAACATTTTAACCCAGAGTTTGAATCACATCGTGGGACTGCACTAGTGATCTAAAGATCAGCAGGGGCAAATCCCACTGAGGGAACCAGACTGGTAGCTGTAAAAATATGCTTGTCTATTTTCATTTTGCTGGGGAATGGTCATTAGGGGCCAGTGGAAAGGGGCTACATACTGCATTATTTTGATCAATATAATTGAGTTTTGATAGAATACACAAACACTATAATGCATCAAAACACCTACAGAAACACTCATCTGTAACTGTGATCGGTCAAGATGCTCACAGGAGTAAAAATCTATGTGATTGGCTAGGGGCATATTAGTCTATTAAAGCCTTCTACAATATCACTACTGCACAAGCCAATATCATCATAACAAATAACACATGATACATTTTGTAGCCCTAATACACAGGGCAGATTTCACACACACACAGACACACTAGCCTGGATTCTTTCTGCCTCAAAGCCTGGCTACCACTGGAAAGACCAGTCATTCAGTCATCCAGTCATTCTATTCCTGCTTTTAGATATGAACAGGCAAGCTGTCCAGTACTGATACACTGGGCAGTCAGTGAATAACTCCTAAATCAACTGAATCATGCCCGATGACAGAGCCTGAAGTAGAAATGCACTTCTCCAAAATCAGTATAAAGGAGCAACTTAGGCCGAAATGATGAAAACCCCACACATCAAGGGTGACAGACGAAGATAAGCGAGCAAAGGCGTTATTTGTAATCCGCAGCATTTGCTGCATGCTTATGTGAAACATTTAACATAATAATATTTGACAGCATCAAAGCAAGAGGGGGGGGGAGATTTTTTTTGTAGTGGAAGGCTATAGTAACCCAAAACCTTTTTGGGGTGACTCTGTACCATGCCAACTCAGAATTGAGCCCTTGAATTTTGAGCCTGTCACGCCTCCGGGTCTCCCCGGCTTCTCCGCTCTTCGGGACTCCACTTCCCAGAGGGCCATGCTCGATGACGTCATGTCTATGATTCGCTCTAGATCGCCCGAGTTTTAACTCCAGCTGAATCTAATTACGGCCTGTATTTAAGGCTGTGTTTCACACGGGTTCCCTGTAAAGCTTTGCCAAACATTGTTTAGCAATCCTGAGCGGTCCTTTATCGTATTCTGGTTTCCGACTCCCTTCGTTCCTCTACTACTGTTTCGCTTAATCCCTTTTGCTCGTGTCCTGACTTTACGGTTTGAATCTCTACTTCTCACTTTGGTTTTCCCCTTCGGTCTTCCCCTTTAAACTTGTTTACCCTCGCTGCTTGTACTACCTGGTTCTGACCTCCGCCTGTCCCTGACTCTCCCATTGTTTCGCTGTTTACTGGTGCTTGCTGAGATTGCCTGTTTGTAAATAAACCGTTCCTGTTTTTTTAATTCTGCACACGTCGGTCTCGAAGTCTTTTGTCTAACAGAGCCATACAACTTTTGAAAGTTGTAAAAAGAAATAATTTAAAAATCACTTATTTCTGAAAGGAAAAAATACTTTACTACATGCCCGTGACTGGGGATTTCCAACACCTGCCTGTAAAACGTCCCACACCATGTCAGAGCCATGAGGTCAAAGGAATTGCTGCAGTCCCAACGGACACAGTGGCCACCATCATTTGTAAGGGTAAAAAGTTTGAAACCACCAAGAATCTTGCTAGATCTGGCTGCCCGGCCAAACTGAGCGATCAGGAGTGACAGGTTTTAGCCAAGGATGTAATCAGGAACCCCAGGGTCACTCTGGCTGGGCTCCAGCGTGTCCTTGTGGAGATGGGAAACAATCACAAGATCAACCATCCAGGCAGCACGCCTTTTTTTGGTGGAGTGGCCACAGATGCCACTCCTTGGTAAAGGCACATGACAGCCTATATACCATGTGTCACATCTGGAGGGAACCAGGCACCGCTCATCACCTGGCTAAATCAGAACAGATCAACATCTGTGGAAAGAACTGAAAATGGCTTCGTACTGATGCTCCCCATCCAACCTAATGAAGCTTGCAAAGATATACCGAAAAGAATGGGTAAGAGAAACCCCACATGTAACCCATTGTTGGTGTCCCATGAATAAGAAATATCTTTTTTCAAGAAGCAAAATGTTTCCTCCTGATTTTCCACCTCGGTGAACTCAGTTCATTTAATATTTGGAGTAATAACAGTATATCGTTCAACCAACGTGTCACTGAATTATTCTTTATTCTGAAAGCTATGAAAGTAGTTATGATAAGTTGCATCATGGCAGTATTAATTTCATTGTCTGTGTATGTAAGTTTTAGCTGGTGGTAAGATTATATTTCTAATGCTGCATTGGAAAATATAATGGTAGTCTCTCTGTGGGAGATGATTGGATTTCATACGTATGAAAATGGATACTTATTTCAATGAAATCAAACTTTCTTACTACGATTCCAGGTCCATTATCAAGCTCCTAATTTCTCCTAGCAATCAAGTTTCACTAAATTAATGCCATGGGCAACCTGTTGATGAAAATACATTGTCTGCTCCTGTTATTGTCTAAGCCCTGTAGAAAGCACAATAAGCCACACTGACTGAAAGACACTTCTTGCCATTTTTTTCCAGTGCTGTCTTCAGGAATTCACCCAAAATTGCTCTCAACAACCTAACAACCCTTGGCCAAACTGTAAAACATGTGTAATAAGTGTACCTGTGTGTGTGAAAAGCTGTGCTGACTCCTTTTCCACAGCTATTGTACTTCATAATGCTGTAATGAAAGGAAATACAGGGGTTGGACAATGAAACTGAAACACCTGTCATTTGAGTGTGAGAGGTCTCATGGCTAAATTGGACCAGCCTGGTGGCCAATCTTCATTAATTGCGCATTGCACCAGTAAGAGCAGAGTGTGAAGGTTCAGTTAGCAGGTAAGAGCACAGTTCTGCTCAAAATACTGCAATGCACACAGCATTATGGGTGACATACCAGAGTTCAAAAGAGGACAGATTGTTGGTGCACGTCTTGCTGGCGCATCTGTGACCAAGACAGCAAGTCTTTGTGATGTATCAAGAGCCACGGTATCCAGGGTAATGTCAGCATACCACCAAGAAGGACGAACCTCCACCAGCATCACGTAGTTACCTGGCCACTATCCTGCAAGAAGAATGGCTTAAAATCCCTCTGACCACTGTGCAGGACTTGTATATGTCATTCCCAAGACGAACTGACGCTGTATTGGCCGCAAAAGGAGGCCCTACACCATACTAATAAATGATTGTGGTCTAAAACCAGGTGTTTCAGTTTCATTGTCCAACCCCTGTACATCTACAACATTAAGAATTATGACACTTTATATGTTATATGCCTATGTTATATATATATACCATATATACCCACTGACCACTTTATTAGGTACTAATAAAGTGTCTGCATTCCTTGTATCAGTGCATTTTATTAGCTCCATTTACCATGTAAGAGCACTTTGTAGTTCTACTATTACAGACTGTAGTCCTTCTGTTTTTCTGTATACTTTATACCCCTTATTCCCTGTTCCTCAATGGTCAGGACCCCCACAGGACCACCACAGAGCTATTATTATTTGAATGGTGGATAATTTTCAGCAGTGCCATTGATGGGGTGGTGATGTGGTGGTGTGTTAGTGCGTGTTGTTCGGGTGTGAGTGGATCAGACACAGCAGTGTCAAATTGTTTTGTTATGCATTTGCAAAAAGTGTCCTATTTTAAATCTGTAATTGGACCGGAGGTGTTTTTACTTCAGTACGGAACTTTATATGTATTGGCAGTAACTTAGAGGAACGTGCTGAGTCCATGTGCATGTTATTTATCTATAATCAGTTGGAAACTGAGCTGAACACTAATTACACCACTTATGTTGAAAATATCTTTTATAACTATTAGCTAATGAATGACTTAATGCATTACTGAACTTAGCTAACTGTCAACAAAATGAGACATTTTACATATTTGATCTTGAGAAAAATGTAAGCTGGGAATGCCATGATTGGCATGCTGTTTAGTCCTTGCAAATCTGAAAAACATGTTTCTATGAAAACATACACTTCAAAATCACTATTCAAAATCACTGTCAGGATGTTTTATGGCTTGAATAAATAAGATGGTTGAAAGAAACAGGATTAAGTTGTTACTTTCAATAACACTTTATAATTATAATAATACTTTAATAATACTTAATAAAGAATATAATACTTTATAATTCTATATAGTTATAAGGTTGAATAAAATTATGTTCCGGTATCAAAATGTGTTTTATCTTTACAGACATGTGTACATATGTAATATGCAGGAGTGTTTTAGAGTATTCCGCTGGGGACTAAGGCTGGCTTTAGTTGCTTAAAACATACATTAAACTAAATTGCACTTGATTTGTTGTCTATTAAAAACATTAGCTGCTAATTTTACTAAGTAAAGCCAGCCTAAAAGGTTAACAGAAATATTTGTATATCGATTGTGAGCTGACATGTAATGATTGTGACAGACCTAATTAGACTATACTGCACCATGTTTTACTGTATAGCAGCAAGGCGTCCATACCCTCTAACTGACCTCTTGGACTGCCAGAATGTCTGAAGAAGAAAATTCATAGGGCATTTCAAAATACACTTAAGATGATATCCAGTCTGTTCAGGAATAATAGACACTCATATGCAGAAAGTTCAAGGTGGCACTGAGTTCACCCAGTAGATCCCTCTATACCTAGCAACTGTAACTATACCAGGGTTTTTTTTGCACACTGCGTGGTATTGTATACATAAAGACAATACCATGAGTGATTGGGTGAATGTTAGAGACAGGGAGTTAACACAAAGGAGGAATTAGTTTGGGATACTAGGATAAAGTAAAATAGGTGTACACCAACTAAAAAAGCAATTACATGACAAATCAGACTTTAAACAAGCCATGTTCATACCAGTTAACTGTGCAGTGGATATAGGCATGAAAACAAATGCATATAAACGTGATTTAAAAAGGACATTATTTTCTTCTTATCACAAACTCAAAAAGACAAATCCATGAATAATAATAGTTTTCCTCGTTAAAAGTACACTCTGAAGGATAAATAAGCGCATAATTCTATGAAAGTGTAATCACCGCATGAATTAACAGGCTGTGGGTTTATGATGCAATCTGGATCCTATTTAAATAAAATTTCACGCTGGGCCGAGCAATTTCATAAGCGCGTTTAACAGACTAATGGAACATTCATTAAGTTTAACCGGCTTCACTGTATGATGACTGAGGGAATGCGGCGCTTTCGGCTCAATAAAGCACTTTCCAGGTGTACAGGTGGCTAAAGCCTATGTTCTTCAGCCGAACACTGCAACACTCCAGTGTGTGTTTAAGCCCTCAGCTCCAACATGCCTGTATGCTGCCATGCTGATGTACAGCCTTTTATTTCTGGATTGCTCCAAGTTGCTTCGCTCTGCATTACCACATCATTTAGACGGTGCTGTTGCCACAGCAACGGTCTGTGAAGATGAGCAGAGGCTACTGGTATGAAAGTGCAGAAGCATCTGCTCACTCTACACGTGTTCAGACCTGGTCATGTAAGAGCAAGCATTATGAACAATGCTGGAAATAAAATTGATCATAACATGCTAATGAAAACAGCCAGACTTTAAAAATCCAGCAATAATCTGCTCAAATACTGCACAAAATTGAGATTAATTTAGTTTTCGGTGAATTCTTGGAGCTATGCTAAAACCAACAAATGCACCTTTTAGGCATGTGCCAATAGCATCCCTGTATACTTACATCCCTAATTGTTTTCCACCTGTTAAATGCTGTCTCCTGTGCAGTTTTGATTCCACTGCTGTGGCCAGATTTTGTACAAGGATTGGGCATGAATTTGCCTCCCCCCTCTGTTTTGATGGCATTCATTGATAGGCCCTTTCTTTATCAGTGTTGATTTGTAGGCTCGTTTCCTGTTCGGCTGGAGTCGTTGCTATCTCTGGTGAAAGACACTGATTCCTCACCAGTAGGAGCCCATCCACTCTGCAGGTGAAAGGGCCTTTAATTAACATAGCTGGCATCAGCTGAGAAAACTTCTGCTAACCTGCTGTGGCTACAGTCACCACAGTCAACTCGCACATTTTGCTTACAGGTGAAAAACATCTGGCAATGATCTGGCTTTTTCTCCGTAGCCTGCATTATATATTCAGGAGCTTGTTAAGTCACTGTTCTGTTGTCGTGTTTACATAGTCTGTATACATTAAGGTGCAGTAGATATGATGATTATTCCACTTACTTTGCAGCAATGCACAAACATCTCAGAACAAATCAACCAGAAAAAAGTTTCTACCTGGATTTGCTTAGTAGCAGTTCTCCTCCAAGGCAATATACTCATTAACAGCTGATTTCTGCTGTGTTTACATGCACTTAATAATCCATTAACTGCAGAAAATCAAAATTGGTCATTAATACATTCCTCATGTTTACATGCCCTTGAGTAAGCAGATAACTCAGGGTCTATACAAGTCTGGCAATAATCAGAGTTCTGCTTTACAACCAGCCAATAAATTCACAGGTTATTAACGTGACATAAATGTAACAAACAACGAGTGACAATGAGTTTCTGAATAGGTACGTAAAAAAAAATTCAACAACATTTCAACAAACATTTCATTTGGTCACGTATGTAGTTGGTTTTGGCGTATCTCCAAAAGTGTTTTATTATCATCTTGTAATCCCATTGCTTGGTAATTTCTGGTACAGTGACTGAGAAATCCTAAAGTAAGGTTACAACTGTGCTGAGGAACACAAATAGTGAACTAAACCCCAGCTCAGATTTCTATATTGGAGGCAATCGTGGGCTGGAGGTTAGGGAACCAGCCTTGTGACCGAAGGGTCACATGAACTGACAGTAATGACTGAGGTGCCCTTGAGCAAGACACCCAACCCCCAACTGCTCCCTGGGCGTCGTGGATAGGGCTGCCCACCGCTCCGGGTAAGTGTGCTCACTGCCCCCTAGTGTGTTCACTAGTGAGTGTGTTTGTGGTGTTTCACTTCACGGATGGGTTCAATGCGGAGACTAAATTTCCCCACTGTGGGATCAACAAGGGACTTAAATCTTAAATATCAGATTTCTAGGTCCTCATCCGATCTAAGAAATCGAAGGTACACTGTTTCCATAACCACTTGAATAAACAGAAAACTGCAGAATATGACTGGGATTATTTAGTGCCTATAAGCACACTCAATAATAAATTATTAATAAAGCACAATAATGAAGCATGAACATATCTTGTAGGATATGTTTACTAAGACTGGTGTTTATGACAGTATTACCTGCTGCAAGGCTAATTTTAGTGCAGGCTTACCTTACCAGCTTCAAATGAACTGTAGGTGTTGGAATACTGTTAGCACGTTATAATTGTTCTCTCCCATAAATTCAGATTTATCATAAAGTTCTTAACAGGGAACAGTAAAAATGCAGTTAAATCTGTAAAAAAAGGAGCATGACTCATAGAGGGATATTCTTACATCCAATCTATTTGTAATAATAGTAATAAAAATAATAAAGGATTATTATAGAAGTGTAATGTTAGTTATACAACTATATTCATATCATTTATATATTAAGACATACTGAAATATTCAAAAGGGGCTGGAATCAAGACACATGCACCTGTTTACACAGATGCTCACGTGTATTTGGTAAAACATTTATCTGAAGGATCAACCAGACCAGTGTGGAGTGAGGGACATTTTTTATTCTGAGGTCTTGGCCAAAAAGGCACTGGCTCTATGGGTAGTCATTACATCATTATCTAAATGTTCACAGACTGAAAAACACACAGGCAATTTGTTCTATGTAAAGTTTTGACCCACAGAAAATCTGCTGTAGCCAATGAAACCTGAAATATCTGTTTGAAAAAGGACCTTAGGATGTGAAGAAAGTAGATGTCCTTCTCACTAAACTATTAAATGTGTGCTTGAGAGTCCTTTGTCTAGGTGTGTGTACACTATGGTCTCACCTGTAGCAACATTACGGTAAGATCTCTTGACGGTTCATGCGCACTGACGTCCTACGTTCCTGCAGACGCAATAAGGCAGCCAACTTTGGGTCTCAGAACATGAATGTTTATTAGAGTTACAATTATGTTGGCAATGACCAGGAAAGACCAGCCATTTGAATCACTGACAGTTTGTATCTGCTTTTTTAACAGTCATACATTTATTTATTGAGATAAAGTGAGCATCATTCTTGATAAAGTTTCTATGATGTTTATACAACACCTTGAGTGCTGCCTTCCTCCTCATGTAAAATATTTACATAACAGTCTTTACATTGCTGCAAAAGTCTTATTTAACGCTTTTGTTTTCCACACATTTTTCACATTGTAGATTATGTTTAGACATTAAAAGGGTGTCCATATTTAAAGAAATTGAAAGGAACGGCATGTTAATAGTGTAACACGATTACAGGTAAAAGTAGTAAACTAATAGAGATAACACTAATAATCGCAACAGGCGATTCAGCTTATTGCCAAAAAAAAACAAAAAAACAACTGAAGCAGTTGATAAGAGTAACACACATGGTCCAGATGGTGGCAGCACTATCCTTTTTGTGCGCTCGCTTAGAAAACAAGGACACTTAAAGCACAATAGGCTCCACAGCTTTTAAATTCAGGTCATAACTGAAGCAGAAAATAAAAAGATTATGATTTTATATTTTAAATTGGAAGAAAACCAAAAACTGTCCTAACAACAAATAGAACAAATTCAAAAAGCTTTCAAAATAAAAAGCAACATGAGTGAAGTACTCCCACAGATGAACATGCAAGTTCAAGTCCACGTTTGACATATGCAGCTCATATTTGATGTGAGAATATTTAATGCCATAAGTCTCTAAATAAAACCAGTGCAAAAGCAACAGGCTGATCATACAAACTGGCGGCATATCGACTCCAAACCAGCTGCAGGCTCTAGATGGAACTAGCCGGCTCTACACCAATCACTGTGAATTTTTAATCAGATCCTTAAAGGAATACTTCAGCAACTTTCTCCATGATCTCTATCTGCCATATCATTAGGAATGGTCTATTATAAGAACGTGCTGACTCGAAACTCAGTTATAACAGAATCACTGGACAGGTGCTGAGTTAGGTCAGTAAACCCTTCATTTTCATTTATCAGTCTAACTGCACAGCTTTAATGATGGCAGGGCTGAATCATTATTTACATATCAATATTGCAATTTGAATGACCTAATTCATAAATCATAAAAGCTGCAACTGTAACTATAGCCTCCACTATTAACATGGTCTTAACAAGACCTAAGGATGGAAATCTAACCTAACAATACCGAGCTAAAACACTGGTAGTCTAGTACACCATCAGTGTTGAAGCCTCCATTCCAAAATGTTGGATTTGCCATCCTGGTGGGAAAAAACAGAAAACACTGCATTTTAACTGCAACTGCAATTTTTTCTGGGCTCCAGAGTTTCAGCAGGAATCAACCCAGGAAACTTAAGGCTTCACCCTGGTGAGGGGTGGGATGCAGCTGAGAGTCATTCAGAAAATCTGCATGCCTCCATTTTGTGGTTCAGTGCATTGTTTCTACTTACGCAGCATCCGTCCCACTTCAAATGGGGCTGTTAACTGCTTTCCGGACAGAACGCTGCGGCGCTCACAGCGTGGCTTCGTGCAGTCTACCAAGCCTGCTAGCCTCTCTTAGCAGTGAGCTAGAGGATAATAGCGCAGTGGGTAAACCAGCGCTTCACTGAGTACAAGAACATGCTGCCTAAATGTGTGACGGCCCTGCCACCCCACATTTTATGTAGTTCAGTTTATTAAAAAGAAGATATGTGCATGTTAAACTGTGTTAGGTTCCTATTGGTTCTTCTTTTAAAGAGCCTAAATATGGGTGGAGTGGTGGATTTTCTGGAGTAGAGCTGGAGGCTGTGTTTTTAGCAGTTGAGAGACTATGTTTGGCTGTTTTAGCAAATCAAAATAAAAGCTGCATTATGGACTTTTAACATCCACTCGTCAGCAGAATTATAATTAGATCCTTCCCCCAAACCATTCAGCCCTATTTGATCTCATTTTAAGGCCTGCAGTGGTAGTGGTAATGGCTGGGGGTTTAAATTTGCATAGTCTAATCACTTATTTCAAACTGTCCACTGGCTTCTGCTGTAAGCGAGTTCTGAGTCACTGAGATTTGTGTTTTTTTCTAAAAAGACAAACAATGTTTTGTAGTATCCTCAACCGTACTTAATAGCAAATTGCTGGAGCACTCCTTCAGATGTATCTGAATTAGTTCAAACTGTTTAAGGGAACAGTAGTGGGCCACATCATTCTTCTCTTGGTAAAACATCTTCCTCCTTCATAATCCACAACTCAAAAGCTTGAGTCTAGGATCCAGCTATTCTTTAAAACTGCTATTAAAGTAACACACCTCTGTAGTACCGTATCTAAAAGCCAGTATGGTTAAATTAGCCCGTCTGCACCTTGTCCTCTTGAGCCCATGCTGGACTATGGCCACTAGGCAGCTGTGTAGCAGGCGTGCAGCGGTGGCTTTTGTAAGTACCTAAATGGCGGAAGCTTCGGCCACACTGGTAACAGGAATAGGGAGTAGCACCGCTGTGAATGCGCATGTGTGTGTACAGGTTGCCTAGCTCTTTAAAGCGGCGGCCGCACTGGGGGCAGGCATATGGGCTTTCGCCTGTATGCACACGCTGGTGCCGTTTGAGTCCGGATAGCACGGGAAAACCTTTTCCGCACTGGGGGCAGGGGAAGGGGCTCTGGGCACCGCTGTGTGTCAGCCGGTGGCTCTTGAGCCGAGCAGCGTGACGGAAACGTTCTCCACACTCGGGGCACACAAATGGCTTCTCACCAGTGTGGATGCGCTGGTGCTGTCGAAGGTTGCCTAGGTAGTTGAAATGGCGACCGCAGTCACCGCACTCATAGCCCCCCTCCACCTTCCTCTCCCTGGCCACCCGAACTGGGGGGACCTCCGAGCCCCCCGCAGCCCGCCCTGCTTCACCTTCAGCGCTCTCACCACGGGATGCAGAGGAGGTGGACTGCATGGCCTGGACGCTCTCGTCACGATGCATCAGCTTCAAGTGTTCCTCCAGAAATGTGGAGTCGGGGCAGAGGGTTCCACAGAAAGGGCAAATGAAGGTGTGAGCAGAGAAGTGCTGGCCTAAGGAGAGAGAAGAGGTGGACACAAGATAGGTTTTTGAGATGTAGTGAAACAGGATCAAGCCTACAAGGTAAAAGTGAGGGGCATATTTAAGTACGTTAAACACAATTTGATTATTACAGCACAACATTTCCCATCATCTGCAGTCTAATGACGTGACTATTTTAAGTGAATCTTAAAACCACAAAGTAAAAAGCAACTCCTTTCCAATTTCCTTTGGGATTAATAAGGTATCTACAGGGGTTGGACAATGAAACTGAAACACCTGGTTTCAGGCCACAACCATTTATTAGTATGGTGTAGGGCCTCCTTTTGCGGCCAATACAGCGTCAGTTGGTCTTGGGAATGACATATGCAAGTCCTGCACAGTGGTCAGAGGGATTTTAAGCCATTCTTCTTGCAGGATAGTGGCCAGGTCACTACGTGACGCTGGTGGAGGTTCGTCCTTCTTGGTGGTATGCTGACATTACCCTGGATACCGTGGCTCTTGATACATCACAAAGACTTGCTGTCTTGGTCACAGATGCGCCAGCAAGACGTGCAGCAACAGTTTGTCCTCTTTTGAACTCTGGTATGTCACCCATAATGCTGTGTGCATTGCAATATTTTGAGCAGAACTGTGCTCTTACCTGCTAACTGAACCTTCACACTCTGCTCTTACTGGTGCAATGTGCAATTAATGGCCACCAGGCTGGTCCAATTTAGCCATGAGACCTCCCACACTAAAATGACAGGTGTTTCAGTTTCATTGTCCAACCCCTGTATCTATCTATGGACCCTAATACCAATTTCTGGCCCTGGATTTTGTAATAACTGGTTGTTAACCAGACTGGGGGACATCTGCATTAGTGTTTGGGAACTGTATCTTCATCTGGAAAAGCAAACACATCCTAAATAAGCATGCTCATACAGCAAGATGAAAAAACTCAAGACACTAGCCAAATACTCAGTTTTATGGTTATCGTATAATGCAAGACCCATTATTTTTATTTGCATTTAATTAGTGTAGGGAGCGTATGTGGGCAGCATTTAGTGGTGTACAGCGCCACCTGCAGCTTGCCATGGGGAAAGACTGCACATTCCAAATATGGTCATAAGCCAATCAAACTGCAGACACATCAGCTTTCTCAGGTGGCCCGCTAGAAGATGCAGCTATTAACATTTGTTTGTCTGCATTTTATCAGTCTTCCTATGATGAAATATAGCAAACATGTTTAACTAACAACATTCATTTCCAACAAAAATATGTTCTATGTGAATGCACTGAACACTATGTGACACTTTAATAACAGCTTTGTTCCATTGTGTCTGCAGGGCATCACAAATCCCAGCTCATTTACTGCTTATTTTATAAGGTATAACTATTAGCCATTTTTGTGCCTAAATCTACAACATATACCGCCTTTAAATGTACAGGTCACATGCCCATCTAGACTACCTAAAGGAAACACCACCCCCTTGAAAATGCCATTTTAATAACATTGTTATTTAAACGAGTTGAGTGTATTTAGTGAAAATGTGAAAATGCCTGCTGCAGTAATGTCTGAGAATTTAGTACTGAACCAGTAGAAAACCTGTAGAGCACTTACCTGGATCTAATCTGTCCATACTGTCCCCTATAGGGCTACTCCTGTCTTCCCCTGAAGAACCGTGAGTATCCAGAGAAAAAGAAGCAGAATGTGTGTCAGAGACCAGCCCCAGCCCTCCTCTCCCTCCCTCTGAGTCTTCTGTTTCTTCATCAGCATCTCTTGAAGCTGTAACATTCTCACACTTTGACTCTGATTCACCTGGGAAAACAATATGATTACACTGCTTCACATTTTCCACAGAGACAATTTTAAATGTTTATCAAGAACACATCTTTATTTTCACAGTCCTGGTCCATTTTATCAGCTCCACCTACCATGTAGGTACTGTAGTCCATCTGTTTCTCTGGATACCACCACAAAGCAGGTATTATCTGGTTGGTGAATTATTGCAGTGACACTGAGGTGGTGGTGGTGGTGTTAGTGTGTGTTGTGCTTGCATGAGTGGATCAGGCACAGCAGTACTGCTGACATGTTTAAACGCACTAGTTTCACTGCTGAGAATAGTCAACCAACCAGCAAGATCCAGCCAACTGTGCCCTGTCACCACTGATGAAGGACTAGAGGATGATCAACACAATCTGTGCAGAAACAGATGAGCTACAGTCTCTGACTTTACATCTACAAGGTAGATCCAACAAGGTAGTAGTGTTTAACGGAGTGGACAGTGAGTGGACACAGTGTTTTAACACTCCAGCAGCACTGCTGTGTCTAATCCACTCGTATCAGCACAACACACACTAACACACCACCATGTCAGGTGTCACCAAGAATGATCCACCACCTAAGCAATACCTGTTGGTCCTGGCCATTGTGGAACAAAGTAAATGTGGGCTAACCATGAATAATATGAATCTGTACTATTACAGGGGTGATCCAGTGTTTGTCTGCGCCGAGTTTCCCAAAAGCACCTTAGTCTGAAGATCATCCTAACTGGTAGAGAGAGTGCTCAATGTGATGCTCACTCAACCAAATAACAATCATCTTTATGCTTTTGGGAGCCCCAGATTTACATTCCTGTCTCTAAGTCTCTCACCATAGACCAAGCAGATCACAAACAGAGGATCAGCAACTAGACTCAGCCTAAGCTGACAGATGTCTGTACTAAGTTGATCTGACCTAGCATCATTTCATCATCTGATGAAAAGTAACGGCACTTTCAACTGAGTACAGTCAATCTCTCTCCAGCTTTACCTTTAAAGTCCGCCGAGTTCAACTCCACTCCTGCCATCCACTCGTAGTCGTACAGCCGTTTGCTGCCTGATGGCAGCATGCTGAAGAGGTCCTCGGCCCCCGTGTCGCTTCCAGGCTCTCCGGGTCCTCCAGCCCCCATCCCACCGTCCGTCCACAGGCTCCTTTCGGTCTCCCCGGAGCTCTGAGCCAGCTGTTCACTCTCCACTTCAGCACCACCGCCGCGCGCGTTCTTGTCCTTCATCAGATAGTCACAGATGGCGTTGATGTTCTCCTTCTTGACCACGGGCGCTCCCATTTTCGCCTTCTTCTGATCCGATCCGTATTTCTGCGCTAGCAGCTCGGCTCTCTTGGAGAACGCGGCCGTGTCCATCCCCGGCAGACCCACCACCTCCCTGCCGTCCCTCTCCACACACTCCAGCCGCGCCTTCAGGAGCTCGATCTCCTCGTTTTTCTCCCTCAGCTCCATTTTAAGGACCTTAATTCTCACGCTGACAATTTTCCGTATTTCCGACAGGGCCGCTTCCAGCACCACCGTGATGTTTCTGCCGAGGTGCTCCGTGATCTCGCTGACGGAGCATACCAGCTCTTCATCAGCCTCCAGCTCGGAGAAGCTCTCCTCGGAGCGAGCCGAGGATCCGCCGGCGTCCAACAAGGCGGACTGAGACTCGGACGACTGTCCCGTTTCGATAAAACCATGGTTCCTTTTACGGCTCATTTCTTAAACCGTCAATTTAAAGAAGACACAGGTCTATTTTGGACGATGAATGCCAATGGACGCTGTAGGTGCTCGAGCACCATGGAGTTCAGACGCCACTTCCGCCTGCACCGGAAATCGGGTTTCTGAATAGCGCCCTCTGGCTGTGGGCTGGTGCTAATGTTCTAAAACTTAACAAATGAACAGAACGTGATTTGTAAACGACCTCCTGTTCTTTAATATATCCTTTTCATATGTTTTGTAGATGGTAGGCCTCTTTTAAAGGGCCTTTGGTGCTCTGGTTTAGAGATTAACCTCGCCAGCTGTAGTTCATGCCCTGGTTTCCCTGGGAAGTTGCTCTATAAAGGTGTTTTTTCTCCCCAACGTCCCTTAAAAGAGCAATGTGTAAACTTAAGAGGGCTTTATTAAGAAAAAAACTTTATTTATTTCATTTATTTATTTGACTGTTCCTATTCCACCTTATATGGTAGAGCAGCAATTATAACATCTCGTGTTTACCTCATAAAACATTCAGTGGTTGTATGAGCCCAAAATTCATATTCATTCTGCATTTTTTGTGGTAAAAAGAGACCTGTGACTACAAAAAAAGACCAATGACTACAGCCTAATAGCCAAATTCAAAACACACACGTGCCATATGTTATATAGCTTCATCATAAAAAAATGGTTGCACCCAGAAGGAAGTGTTGGATTGCTATGCTATTCAGAAGGAAGATAAAGGTTACCAGAAACAATAAATGATAATAAAATTACACTGATTTGGTCAATATTTATTGAGCTACACGTACAGTGTACACATAAAGTAGTGTCTCTCAGTATGTTTGGTAACATGCCAGACCTCACAGCATGGGTTGTTGTAGAGGTTCGTAATGGTGTCCCGTGATAATCCATCCAGGAAGAGTTCAGTCCTTTATGAGTTATTTATATGGTGGGATCGTGTTCCACAGCTCTATCAGCAAAAATAAAGAAAGTTTAAAATAATGATCCTCAGTTAATGACTGCATAGATTTGAAGGATCACACCTTTTGCAGGGTCCAGAGAAATCTCTGTGCAAGGGAGGAAACCACAACTCTATGCCGCTGGTCTTTGACAGCTGCATTAAAAACTGGCATGTTGCTGCAATGAATTTCATCACATGGACACTGAAATAGTTTGACAAAACATCATGAATAAACCCTGTTTGTTACTGGATCTACACAAGCAAAGTAAGTCTGTACTAAAAAAGAAAAGAAAAAGTATTATACCTGCATAAAGGTCAAAATCCGGGGTCAGCCATTGGCTTTTTGTGGGTCCCCTGTATATCTGTGCAGTCACAATTAACACTGAACACATTTTGGAGAAACATATGTTACCTTCCAGACACTGTCTTTCTTTCTTTCTTTCTTTCTTTCTTTCTTTCTTTCTTTCTTTCTTTCTTTCTTTCTTTCTGTCTGTCTGTCTGTCTTTTTTCCTTCTGTCTGTCTGTCTTTATATCTGTATATCTTTGCAATTAAGTCAGTAAAAGAATTTCTTTCTTTCTTTCCTTCTTTCTTTCTTTCTTTCTTTCTTTCTTTCTTTCTTTCTTTCTTTCTTTCTTTCTTTCTTTCTGTCTGTCTGTCTGTCTTTTTCTTTCTGTCTGTCTGTCTGTCTGTCTGTCTGTCTTTCTTTCTTTCTTTCTGTCTGTCTGTCTGTCTGTCTTTTTTCTTTCTGTCTGTCTGTCTGTCTGTCTGTCTTTCTTTCTTTCTTTCTTTCTTTCTTTCTTTCTTTCTTTCTTTCTGTCTGTCTGTCTGTCTTTCTTTCTTGTGTCATAATAACTGTTTCCTGTTTCTGTTAGAATACATTTAGGAACCAAGCATCACACCAAAGTAAATTTGTTGGAATTCCAGAGTTCATGTTGTTTGCCAAATGATTGAAGCAGCTAAATGGTTTATATATTTTAAATATGTAAACTTGATAACCTCTACATATCTTTACAATTAAGTCAGTAACAGAATCTCTTTTCCCAGAAAATTTCCCCAGAAATTCAGAGCTGGAAAAATGGAATTCCCTCTAATTAGGCCTATTTATAGGATGAACAGAATGTCAGATTTGTCCTAATAGCACAGTATAAAGTTATTGTCACGACTTATTGAATAGGCCTACCACAGACCATACATTCCTCAGAACAGAATAAACACCCCAGTCGAGCATCTAAATATGTCAGCTGCAGCAGTTACAATGCCTACTAGTAACCTTGTGTTATCTAAGCCACTACATAAAGCCATGCCTTATATAGGCTGTAGCAAATACTATAATACCCAACCTTTGTGAGGTATTTCTACTGTGGGGGATGGTCCCTCTTTCCTTATGTAGGGCACTTTCACCAGATTCAGCAGATCATCTGAAGGCACCGGAGGAGTAACTTCACAATGTGGCCACATGTCTCCCTGATCTCCTTCTGTGGAGTCCTTACCTGTAAGTGTAATGTTGACTTTGACTAATGCAGTTTTCTGTTGTTTGAGAATCTTTAAAAGGTCACATTAACAACAGGGATTTGAATTTCTATTCAGATTTTTTCAGTCTTTATGTCCTTTAATTTTACAGTTGTAACAAAGGCAGCAGAAATTCAAAGCCTACGCCAGATCGTCTCTGCTGAACTTGGAACCGCTGTTACTCTCCAGTGCTCCTTTCCAGAAAAGGTTTCTCTACTCTACTGGTACAAACAATGCTTTGGGATGAGACCTCAGCTTCTGGTAACAGTTCCCAAATATGGATTTGTGGAATTCTATGGTGAATTCAAAGACAATCCTCGAGTTACAGTGGGAAGAAACACTGGAATAGCTAATCTGCGTATATTGAATACTATACCATCCGACACTGCTGTATACTACTGTGCACAATTTAATGCGGGCTTTATGTACTTTGGAGAAGGAACACTGCTTATTTTACCAGGTATTGACATCACTCATTTTACAGTATATCCAATTTGTGTTCTTACAAAAAGTTGGCCTTGTCCAGAATATCACAGTTTTATTGATGACACTTACTGGGCAGCCTTCGTAAGACTACATAAACCTGCATACATTTTTAGAAAAGCTTATTCCAACAAGCATCTGTGTCATAAAGGCTGCTCCTGTCCTTTTAATGGCATTTGATCAGTAAGTGTTTTGAAAACTGACACATTTGTCATAAAAAGCTCATGTAAGTATATGTGGTCTTGTAGATGCTGCCCTTAAGGTAAAGCCTTGGAAACCTACTCACACCTATCACATGCATTTATCATTTTTCTTTTTGGACAATTTCTTGTCAAGATGCTGGATGTAGCAATCACACTATTCTCCAGATGCCCATGTCATACCAAGGTCATCTAGGCGACAGTGTCAACTTTCAGTGTACAGTCTACACCAGTGTCTCTAATGGAGGACACAATGTGTACTGGTTCAGACACGGATCAGGAGAATCCCATCCAGGAATCATTTACACTCATGGAAACAGGAGTGATCAGTGTAAGAGCAGCTCTGAGACTGATTCTTCTACACAGAGCTGTGTCTACAAACTCCCCAAGAGGAACCTCAGCCTCTCTGATGCTGGAACTTACTACTGTGCTGTGGCTGCATGTGGACAGATACTGTTTGGGAACGGCTCAAGTCTAAAAGTTGAAGGTATTGCTGGCATTTATTTAAACGGTTTGTCATAAAGACGCTAATTAATATGCGTTTTATAGGATACAAAGAAATGTATTAATAGATAATAGATTAAACTACATTTTAAACTGTGTATTAAAATTAGAAATAAATATGACAAGAACTAGAAAGTACAGTGTCTGTGCGTATCATAGCCATCAAGTTCCTAATGATCAGTTTGTTTGTTGCTTTTTTACTAATTGAAAATTAAAATGATACCAGTGATTCCATTACACTGTTTTTCCCTTAACCCTGTTGTCATTATGTTCTTTCAGGAGAATCTTGTCAGGAGAATCATCTCCTTGTCTACTTGCTGTCTGCAACATTAGCTGTATTCTTGGTTTTAATAGTGGTATTTCTTGTCATCCCCATTAACAAAAGGAAGGTCATATGTTGTCAGAAGTGCAGAGGTATTTATCATTTCATTTTTTTTTCTAGATAATTGTTATTTAGTTATTTATGCATTTATGCATTTACTTACTTACTTATTTACTTAAATACTTGCTTACTTACAGAGTCATCATCCCGGTCAAATAATAAGCCCTTGACAAAGACTCATGTGCAGGTGTGTGAGGAACATGTGTCTTCATGGTTCTTTCTCAGCGTTCAGTCCCTTCAGCTCTCTTTTATTGAAATAGTTATATAGAACATCCCTAAACACCTCAAATACAAATACAACATCATTCAGAATGTGTGTATGTCATATTCTATGCTTACAAATGATTACATGCTTTACTTTTTTACAAATATTTCTGTCCAGTTAGCTTAAAGCTGGTGTTTGTTTTAAATGTAGGGGGAACATGAAGAAGACGTGGACACACTGAACTACGCAGCCCTTAATATAGTCAAGAAGAAAGCTAAAGGCAGGAGAGAGACAAAGCCTAATGAGACGGTTGTTGTCTATTCTTCGGTTAGATGTCAAAAGCCCTAACTAGCCTAGCTCTTATTCTAGTTTACTGTATACTGTGTGTATGGTTGTAGTATGGAAGTGTTTCCAGCGTCTTTCTTTAAAGCTGTTGTGAAACTGGACCGATCTCTGTCTGCCTGCAGTGTTCTTTGGTTTTTGTAATTGTCTTTCTCAATGTCTAATAATCTAATTCACATGAACCCTTTTCTTTCTGACTCTGACCACATTATGGGGCATAGATCTAATTTTGAGTTAATTTTTTGTTTTATATAATCACTATACTTGTTGCAGTGTAAAACAACACAAGTTTTGCAATGATACTCCTATAGTCACAGCCAAAAGTTTAAACACCCCCAATCATTTTGGAGATTTAAAATATGTTCTTATAGAACACACCTAATCACGACCTTTTCTTCTGATTATAGGGCACCATGTCTAAGTATTTGTTAAGTTTGTGAAAAACGTATAGTAGAAAATGTGACACAACTTTTGTACAGGCCATATTTTATATCTCTCCCATTAGTTGGGACTTCAGGAGGTGAAGGCTCCAAGGGCTTAATGAATCAAGACTACATTAACATAATTAGAAACTGACAGAAGCATTAACCAGTCGTGTTTTGATGTGAACTTAATGAGTAAGGTTACTTAAGGTCCTCTGGAAGTCCTATATATATCACGCATATGGACCGTACCCTGAACAATGCACTTCTGTTAGATGTCAGAAATCACAAGCTTCAGATAAAACATGCAATGTCTTTTACAAGTTTTAAATATCCACCTGTATGTAAAACTGATGAATTAGAATTAGCTTAGTAAGTCATGTTTCACCACTGCTAAGTAACTCTGCTTCTTTTGAGAACATGGTGTTAGAAATATTCATTCTGCCAAAAAGAAAACAGGCGACTACAGCCATCTCTAAATGATTAAGGCTAAAACATGCATTATAGGATGGATATATATTAATAATTAAACATAACGGTGAGCTTAACATATACCTCTGTAATCAGCTATATTTTACAACACCAAACTGAACATTTAGTCCAGGGTACTCAGTGACTCTTAGAGTTTGTTATTGGGCTGTATTAGGCTGCTTCCTTCTGTTTGCACTAAAACATTAAATATACTTCCACCCCAGGTGAGTCTGTTCTGTATGTGACCTTAATGAATATATGGCCTATATTGTATATTTACATTTGATATGAGATGGAAATCTGGAAAAGGTGCCTAGAAAATGTAATGTAATTCATTTGATCAGCAGCAGAGAGCAGCAGTGCACTAGATTTGAGAAATGCTCTTCTACCTTTGTGCTGCACAGTGTACCACATTCAGACACATGTTTACTTACAGTGCAGTAGGAAATAAAGCTGTGCCAAGGTTTCTGTAATTTTTGTTTTGACTTTTAACCTTTTAGTGCCAATGTGTATAAAGAAAACAGTAATTTATTTAAACTCATGCCTGCCAAGACAATAATATCAAATAATATCAATATCTGCTGGATCATGTGGGTCAAATTATGAAAAAGTAAATGGGAACATTTCTCTTTACAAAATCTATTCTGATCCTTCCGAGTGTTATAGCTTATGCAGGTCTTTAGTGGGGTTTAGGTGAGGGCCACTAACCATGTTCTGGGTTTAGCTTTGTGAAATGTAAGTCTGTAATTCCAAGCATAGTAACAGGATAAGCAGAGGCTTTGGAAGAATAAACTAACCACACAGAATTCTATACTGTACTTTGTCTGATATCATTTGTGTATTCACTGATCTACCCCCTGGTGATGGATGACTAAGATGGTTGATCCTATGTTTTAACCTCATTTAACCACAGCCAAACAAGAAGCCAAGGATGGCTATGTAAGTTCCTTAGACTCTAGTGTAAAGCAAGAATGATGGCAAAACAGTGGTAAATATATGCAGGTCCAATTTATTCAGTGGTTTTTACAGACATGTGTCCAGGGGCCCAAGTCACTTGGGGCCCCCTCAAACCATTGTGAGAAAATCTAAAATCAAATGTGTAACTTTTGTCTTCTCTTAAGATCTTAGCCCATGTGCTCTTTTGAATGTACTTAGAATTTGTAGCTCCAGATACAAAACATGGGATGTCTGAGGGATTTGTAAAAAGTTAGACCAACAGAATAGAGAATTTCCAAAGCCAGCTGTAAAATGTCAGCTATGAAGCTGCATCGTCCTTCCCTCCCACTCTGACAGTATGCTTTAGTTCATAAAGTGACGGCGTGGCCATGCATGGTTTGATGTTTTTTCCGTCTTTATTAGGTCCTCTGCACTGTGGTACATGTTTTGCTTGTCAGTTGTGTGCATTGGTTGTTGGGTTTATGTTAACCTGTGCTCTTGTTAACGTGGGCGTCATTTTTTGCTGTTTCGTCTGGAAAAAAGACAAAGTCATTTATACAACACGGCTGTTACCATGCAACCATTATAGTACTGTACAGTGCTCAGTTAACCTGACGCAATGCTGAAAACAAAAACAATTAGCTAGGTAATGGCCCACCAAACATTCAGCTGTTAACTTGACAATCCAGGCCTGAATATGCCAGTGTGATTACAATTGTAAGCTCAAGCTGGTAAACAGTAAGGGCACTTGTTTACAGGCCTTTCTGCAGAACTTTTTTTGAAAGGTGTCAAAATACCTGCATGCCCCTCTAAACATCATGCAACGGTATAGCAAGTCAACTGTAGGTGAGAAAATGTGGTCAAGGCTACAAACAACCACAAACGCTGAGTGTTTTTATTTATGGAAAAAATGGGGCTATCTATATAGAGGTGATTTTCCCCTCTTTGACCCTCGAGCCGTATGACCACAGGCACTCACCCACGCTTTGCGCAAGCAGGAAACTTAAAGATAGGCTGTGGTTAGCTGTATTCTGTCTCGCATTGGTCAGGTTCTAAGGCCATGGTACACTTTCGCAGACCACCCCCCGCCTTTCTCTCCTTCTGTGTTTCTCACGTACGACACACATAAACAAGGCTAAATGTTTCCACATATAGAAGCCAGCATTGCTGGTAACTGTTTATGGACTTGGACATTACAGAACAACCATCGTCCAGCAGGATTTGTTTGTATTTGGCTTCGTCCAGCTTTTTTTATTTTTGCATACTGAGCAAGTTACACTGATATGTCTTGTTAAAGGCAGTCATTTTTCTCAGAGTATTTGACTGAACTCAAGTCCCAGCAACTAATAAGCAGAAGGAGAATTGTGTAGTGTTTGGTAACACTAAATCAAAATAAACAGCCACCAGTTAGCATGGGCGTGGTAGTGGGGGGGAAAAGTGGACCTGACTACCCAGGGCCCGAGTAGGGAGAGGGGCCCATTTTTTTTGCTCACGTTCCTCGTGTACTGGCATGGATAGGGGCCCACTGACACTGAGAGTATACAGGGCCCAGAATTTGCTGCTATGCCCCTGCCAGTTAGCATCATACAAATAACTTCATGCCAGTCAATGGCTTTTGGCTTCTACTGACTCTGAACCACTTAAGCATGTTTGGACAAGCTATGTCACAAAATGTGTTGTGGTAACACAGAATGACTCTAAATCTATCTAAATCATAATTCATGCATACACTTTACTTACCTGCTAAATAACATTAAAATAACTTTGCCATGCAGATAAAACAGCAGTATGGTATCGCGATCGTACCCCACACAGCACAATCACTCCACAGCACTATCAAGCAGGCCTGACACCAGGCCTTCAGGCTTAACGTATGACAACATCATCTTGGCGCTAACCACAGTCACTGCATGACAGTCTGGCACGACACCATTGCAGTCTTTGGTGGTGCTGATGTGGTGTTAGGGATAGTCATCGTAATGGTCTGCATGCATGTAGTCCTGCATCATGCAGCCATGTGCCAATGGTGCTGGCACTAACAGGATGACTCATATGACTCATCTATGGAGGGCATCACTGCTCGCTCAGTGTCTGCTACCATGACTGCTGAGTTAGTCAGGTACAGTGATACGGTTCATCCTTCCTTATGTCATATGCATGACCAAGTGTGAAACTTGAATCACTTGCAGGTCTCATGATGTGAAACTTATAGATACATGTAGTGTCGTTAAAGAGACAGCACAATGATTACTAATGGAGAATGACAGGCAGAAGTGGGATAATTATTTATGAACTATTTTTGATTTGCTCCTGCCCCTCAAAAAACAGTAGAGCATGAAGCTTATTTGTACAGATATCCTACTCATGCTAAACTTTCTCCCCAACTCACCATTTCCTCATAAACTAAATCTATCTTTCATATCTTTCACGTTACCTTCTTTTGAAAATAATTGTGTTGATTGTGAAGTGAAGTCAGTGCATCACTTTTTCCAGTCTAACTACAGTCCTACAGTCTTCCTACTGCATTGGGCCAGTGAACTACCAGCCACTAGGCCTTCAGCCTATCAGGAACAGATTCACATCACTTCATATATCACATGATGGCATAAAGAGTCTTGAAGAATGTCCCCCGCAGGTTTTTGCAGGCATGATTATAATCTGGACAATTATTTTTCTTCTCAGGACCGGTGAGTGGTAGCTGTTTTCTTTAATGAGTGCTTATTTTTATGAATATTATTAATATATGGTACCTACTCTATACTTTTCTTTTTTCTCTCTTTTTTTATTTTTTACTTTTTTTTAGGTGTGGTTCAACTTCAAGATGCAGTGAATTCTACTTTTCAAACTGTGAAACTCGGGGACAGTGTAACAATCAGGTGCTACCTGCCACAGAAAAGTGTCACCACAATGGTGTGGTATAAGCAGAGCATTGGTAAAAGTCCTAGACCAGTGGCCTTGTCATACAATTACTTAAGTGAGGCCAAATTTGAGGACGAGTTTCAAAATGGTAGATTTCATGTCTCACCAAAGAGAGGGTCCTTTCACCTACATATTACTGCTGTCACTCAGCAGGACACTGGAGCGTACTACTGCGGAATAGGGTTCTTAAATGAACTACAGTTTGTTTCCTGGACATTTTTGATGCCAACAGGTAAAAACTGATTTCATCTGATTCATTTTCATATTATATATTGTATATGTTATCTGAATACACAATAAACTTACATCTGCACATTATTTATCCATGGTACAGAGACAGAAATAAAAAAATTACAAAAGCCTATTTTGGAGTTGGTTTACCCGGAAGGCTCTGCAACTCTGGAGTGTACAGTCTACACCAAGAACTGTTCAGGAGGACACAGTGTGTACTGGTTCAGACATGGATCAGGAGAATCTCATCCAGGAATCATTTACACTCATACAAACAGCAATGGCCAGTGTAAGAAGATGACCAAGCTTGGTTCTTCTACACAGAGCTGTGTCTACAAACTCCCCAAAAGGAACCTCAGCCTCTCTGATGCTGGAACTTACTACTGTGCTATGCTCATGTGTGGAGAGATTCTGTATGGGACTGGAGCTGCACTGAAAGTGATGGGTAACTTTGGCTTCTTCATTATCATGTTGATGGTAGCAACAAAAACAGTGTGATTGTTTGGGATTCCTGAGTGCTAATGCTGCAAAACCAATACAACCAGTAAACACTGACTGTGCTCTCATTCGCATCTATTTCGTTCTAGATACTGGAGGAGAAGATGTTTGGGATCGTATAGTTCTTAGCTTAGCTTGCACAAATGTCTTTGTTGTGGTTGTAATTATTGCACTTGTTATTGATCTGTGCAGTAACTGGAGGACGAAGCATAAAGGTAAGGTATACTTTACTGTACCAGCTGGATAGAACATGCCAGTTTTCAAATATATGCTTCCAGAACAGGCACACTTTTTATATATATATATATATATATATATATATATATATATATATATATATATATATATATATATATATATATACAGAAATAATATATTTATTGTTTGGATCAAATTATGGATATTTGGCATTCTTATTCAATCTATTTACAGTTGCTTATTAAAAGATACATATGTGGTTCAGCTTGAGCTTTTAGATTGCCTGGAATATTGCTGTTATTTGCAAATTGCCCTGTCTGTTGCTTATCCCTAAGGAACAAATAAACCATTAATCAATATACATTTTTCTTCTTTATTGCTTTTTTATTTATTTATTTTTAAACCAATCAGTAATGGATGAACTTCTATTTTAAATCTGAAGCAGTCCTGCAAACTGCTAATGTTTGAGATTGAGCCAAATGTGTGGGATTTGCAGCTTCATATGGCAACAACTGAACATTCAAAGTACTTTGAATGAAACGATGCAAAGCAAAAGAGCAAGTCAGATGAAATAGCTGAACTGCTCATTTCTAATAGACCATTAAAATAGAGTTTTATATTAACATCACAGAGTGCAGTTCCTTAGCTAGTCCAAGTCAGGAGTACATGTGAACTGTCTTTGAGATTAGGTTTGAAGAAACAATATTGGCTTACTTTTGAATGTGAATATTTTTTAGAAAAGTAAATATAATGACTGGATGTTTATGTTTAAAAAAGGCAAATAAAGAAAGGAACTTTAGGACAGTGTTCTCTTTCCTGGAAGTGACATGAAGAGCTAGGAGACTATGTACATTTCACTACAACAGAAGGAACCCATATGTGAAATGTATAATATTATTCATATAATAAATATCATTCTGGTTTCTTCAAGGGGTCGCAAATAATATGACCGCCCAGCCTCATCAGGTAAATGTTTAACTTTATTATCTTTTCTTTTTTTCGTTAGTTATGGGATTTTTTAAGCATTATTAAAATATTATAGTATTGTTATTATACTATTACCACTACAACTATGACAAATAATAATAATAACAACAGTAATAATTTAATAATTTCTTCAAATTTATTTCATATTATAGACTCTCAGTCCTGCTGCGCTGCACACAGATAATCTGAATTATGCCACTGTGAGTTTCATCCCACACCATTCAGCATCAAGAAAGACAAAAAGAACAGCAAGCAAGGATTTGTCTGTGTATGCGGAAGTCTCCTCCAATCCAAAGGACTAACTCTCCCTACAGCAGTAATAAAGCAGTGTAGCTAAATCTCAAATAACATTACATAAAATCACCTTTTGATTAAAATCTGCTAATAATTGTTTTAATAACAGCACAGTTATAGCATATTTCCAAGCCCGTAATACTCTCTATGACTGCAAATAATAAATAAAATTGAAAAAAGAAATACATAAAGTGTGGCTTGTGCAACAGTTATGGCAAAGTTGATATTTTATGTTTTTTGCTAAATTCAAATAAATAAAAACTGTGCACTAAAATGTCGTAGGTAAATGTGTTCTTTGTATAATACATGTACTGCATACTATCATCATACATGTATGATAAAGATATAGAGAAAAGTAAGATAAGGAACTTACCATAATTGATGACTGTGGGTTCACTATTTGGCAAGTAACTAGTCACAGCCCTTTTTATTTATGAATGATAACTGTTTGTGATTTTTAAGGCGTTCATGACATAAGTATTAACTTTGAATAAATACATTTAAGCAAAAATGTGTAAGTAATTAATTCAATAATGCACAATATTTTGTAAGTGTTTTATTTTATTTTAAATAAGTTATTAGTTTATTAGTTTATTTTGTAGTTTATTAATAATGACTCATTTTTTATTCTTGATCCTATTTTGTTTATTTGACTTTTCTTGCATGTTTGTTATCTGTAAAGCACTCTGAGCTTATAATCATTATTGTAGAGCACTATTGAGAGTCCAAAATAATTTTTTTGTAGTAAATAAAAAAGATCTTCATTTCAGTTATTATTATTATTATTATTATTATTATTATTATTATTACATTAAACTTCAGGTTATGTTTTTTATGATTTTATTTTATTATTATGCTTTTTTAGGTTTGCTCCAGGTGGTGCTCTCTTCAATTTAGAGCATGACATATATTTTATCTTTGAAATTTAAATTTCCATCAGTTTTCAAATATATATATATTCTTGCTTTCCATATATTATTTACTATTCTATTCTATTAAAGCTTTCTTTTTACTATATTATACAATATTTTACTAACAGTCACAGTATAAAAATAAATAGACCAACAGAGTAAAACCAAAATTGTACAGGAACAGTTGTTAGAGGAGGTTATAGAGGCACCCAATGAATATTCTATTTTTCTGGCAAATTCATAGCTAAAAATCTTTTGGAGCCAATTAAAAAAAAGGGTGGCAGAAATTCAAACATGCTTCTTTATTAATATTCAAGGTGACCTGCCAGGAACAACACATCAAAAATTATTGGTTAGTTCATCCTTTTCATTACTATAACTATCAATCCACTGGTTTACAAAGCATCTCAGATGTTGATCACTTTCATTCTGAAACACTTTGTCATTACTCAGAAACAGATTTTTAATTATTTATTAGTGTGTTATATAATATCACCATTAAACTATTAGTCACCGATTATTAGAGCCTGACAGATATAATCTAGCATTAACCATTTCCTTGAGGTGCTGTATTTATAGTTGCCATCAAATAGCTGCTCTTCATTTAAATAAATGTTGTGTTGACTGACTCCAGAATGCAGATGTTCCCCCACTCTGTGCCATTTTAACATGGGATTGGTGAACTCTAGTTCTGGAGGCCAGAGTCGTGCATTATTTTTGTTTTCCCCCTCCAACACAACTCAGCAGCTAACTGCCCTGTGTGGTAGGCAAGTTCAAAGCTGGAATATCGTTTAACTGTACAGGACTAAAGTATGAGGAGGGCCTTCTAGGACCGCAGTTTGGATCCCCGCCCCCCCCCCTCCAACATCTCAAAACAAAAGATGTCTATGGCTTTGTGTACATTTGCATTCTATTCACTCTATAGTGCATTATTTTGGACGGACACATAGTACTGTATATAATAAATATAGTAAATAAGGCAGAGTTGCACTAGAGTTACACAGGGCACTCTAAAATGAATAGGGCAGTGTCATGCACTCCCCAAACTAGTACACCATAAAGTGAATAGGGTTTAGTTAACACTAAGAAGGTGAAAGTATCCCATCACATAATAGTGAACACAATTATGAATAGGGTATCCTTTCAGACACACCACAAATAAGTGCACTATGTAGGGAATAGGGTGTATATTACAGCAAAACACTTTTAAAACTATTTTTTACTGTTCATGTTTATTTGTATTTATTACCCTTTTATATAATGTTTATTTAAAGTGCTGTACACATTCATTTCAGCACAGCATGACACATACAGTACATGATCTGCTCTCATTCTGTCCTTTCTGCCTAACACATCTGATTCCACTCAGTAGACTCAAATGAGCAAGATGATATCAGTCAAGACAGACTGTCCACGCCATCACTACACCTCTCCCACTAGCAAAATCTGAAAGACTGATGTGCTTTTAAATGAAAATACCATAAACTCAAAACTGATTTCCTTTCTTCTGCTTCTCTGATTTGGTCTTGCTCTGAGTTCATAATTATATTTAAGACCCAAGTGAACAGCACCTAACAAACCTCAGCTCCTCTGCTGGTAGATGGTGGATATACCTAGAACTTCCACTGTAGTAGTTTTCTGATCTCCCCGTCTCTGAACAGCAGAGGGCACAAGACTGCTTTGAGATGGACTTGCTCAACAGGCCAACTCCTCCTCAGTCGTACTTGATTAGGTCCCCTGACATGCTGGACTGACAGTCTTGATGATGCCACTAACATTAAGAACTAATGGTAGCTGTAAACTTTAAATCCAGAGACTAGTTACACTGCAGATAATGCGTTTACCGCATTCTGTCTAGCATTTAGGAGGAGGGATTCAGACATGGCACTGTTGTACGCAAATAGTAGATTCTAAGTTGTATAATGCATTTGTAAAAGACTTTTATTTGGTATGTTGCCAGGAAATACTGCTGAGTCAGGACACCACCCAAGAAAATCTTTTAAAGTGGGTAGGCTTGAATGTGTGTACAAGTGAAAGGGAGAAAATAGGGACTTTTGTGTGCGTGTGGGTGTGTGTGTGTGTGTGTTTGTGCGTGTGTGTGTGTGTGTGTGTGTGTGTGTGCGTGTGTGTGTGTGTGTGTGTGTGTGTGTGTGTGTGTGTGTGTGTGTGTGTGTGCGTGCGTGCGTGTGTGTGTGTGTGTGTGTGTGTGTGTGTGTGTGTGTGTGTGTGTGTGTGCGTGTGTGTGTGTGTGTGTGCTTGATTAAATAGTTTTTTTTTATTTCCTGCTCTGTAGCTTCTTTCCTTTATGTGCACAACAGTCCAACACTCATTTAATCACATGCATCACATGCACACTTCAGCCCCCATAGAACCCCATAGAAAGTATTTTGTCTCACATCTGACACAAACTGACTTGTCAGCGTTTTTCAGCTGTTTTAAGCCACTCTAAGTCACTTAATGTTTGTGTTTTATAGATTTGCTGTTGTAACCTTTAAAAATGTAATGCTTTGCGATTTTTGGCCTGAATCATATGTGCCCTATGTGAGATTCTGTCCCTGTCTGGCATTTCTATATGTTATGATACATACTACAATATAACTCTCAGCATTGCTGTTCCCCACCCCCAACTTACTAAGCCCCACTTTGGAGTAAAAGAAAGTATTACTAAACCAATCTAACCACATTACATTCAACAAATGTTAATGTAGAGATCTTATCTCAGCATTACAGGCCAGCACCAAACATGCGCATGACATTACTCTGCTTAAACAACAAGAACACAGTGTTTCTTGAACTGAGTGAAGGGAAGTAGATGTGTTTGTACACAGGTGACTACCCTCATGCTTATGCACACTCTTTACAGTGAATAAAAACACAATAATAAAAAACAAAACGCACACGCAGGTATGCTGTAGAATCTATTTTTACACATGAGCTGAACTTTGTTGCAGCTTCCTGTTTGTTTAACACCACAGTCCAGTCAAAGTGTGAAGCTATTGTTGCTTTTGTGGGTACTCGGCCGATGCGTCCATGCACCTCGCTTTATTCATTGATCTGTGCATGCAAGCGTAAGTAGGCCTTCACACCTTTCTCACCGCGTGTGGTTTCCATCACAGGATGTTTCTCAGTGTGGCAAGCTGACCTGTTTTTTCCCCTTGTGCTGGTTACATGACCATTTACAAGAATTCAGCCACTCTTAAGCCACACTCTTAAGATGGGTCACAAAAGGCCATGTAATGCAAAACATAGAAACGTACTGTGTAGACCGCAACCCTTTTTTAGAATTTCTCTTAAAAATCTTTAGTTTTAATAAAACATCTACGCTGTATGTCACAAGTACTACCCTTATTGATATTGTCATTGTATATTGTGTGTACTGCTATGGATTGCTGCTCTGTGTTAAATGTAGCAGCAGGTCCTGGAACAACTTAAGACATCGCCTAGGACATTATTTTCAACATAATATATAACTATAGCCAGGTATAAACTGAGTGAACCCTTTATTGGTATGTTTCCAGGAAAGGCTGCTTAGTCAGTGGTGGCCCCAAGAAAAACCTTTTAAAGTGATTAGGCTTGAGTGAACAAGTCAAACGGAGTATTTAGGGATTTTTTTGTGTTTGTCTTTTGACAATGATTTCCTGCACTGTTACTTTTCTTATTATGTAAGCCGCAGTCCTACAGTCACTGCAGCACATGCCATTATATGGTTCGGCTCAGCCTGGCTCCAAAGCTGGAGTGAAGTGTTAACTGGGTGGCCAAAAGGAATCCTTAGGATACATAGTTACAATATGGTGAAGTCAGAAAGCTGGCCCAGGAAGTCTTGTAGCTTGAAAAGAGTCCTTAGCTGTGGGGAAGGTACCTCTAGGCCTGGTGGGCCTCATAGCTGTGGTGAAGAGCAGCTATGCTCAAATGGGTGACCTGGAAAGCTTTATAGCTGTGCAGTGGCATTACGGCTATTATTATGGCTGGGCTGAGAATCCTGTGTCATGTTTTTTTCCCCCTGGCTTTGCAGACATAGTAGTTTATCCGTTTCTTTTGGGTTCTTCTTCTTTTTTTTTTTTACTTCTTGTCTTATGCCATTATCTGGGGACCCTGCAGAGGATAATAGTCCTTTATAGAGTTTCCTTGTGGATGAGCGCATTCAGGGGGAGGAGTCTGTGTTCTAATGAGCTAAGAGGTAGAAATTAAAAACGTGTCATTTATTACAGATTCAGGAAATCTGTAATGTGAAAAACAGTACAAATAGTTACAAAACTTAACATGCCGCCTTGTAATAGTACACTTTCATAATTAAAGTCGTCTTCCAATAGCTATCTCTGACAGTCTTTCTGGGTTACTACAAATGCTGAACGAGCTGATTCTGTATGGTAAGAGCAAAGCACGGAGTAAAGTATGCATGTTGTTTTATGCATTGTCCGCTGACTTCTGCTTACAGACCTAGGACCGCCCACCGTGAGATATGTAATTGGTTGTCTTTTAAACCAGTGGAAAAGGGGGCTGGATCTTATTGGGTTCAGTAAAGCCTGGGAACCAGCACAGGTACACGCACAAGCACTGGCAATTTGTTGGTGGAAAAGAGGTGTAAGAGACAGTAGTGTGCGTACACTCCCAAACATTTAGGTTACTATTGAGCTGCCAGTGTGGAGAAATGTAGGTTCTGGCTTGGGTTCCCTTCTATTGATATGTGTATTTTGACTGATAATGTTTCATTGTTAGCCGCACTAATATTTGCTCCACTTAACCCTCACCTGCACGCTATTTAAACACCCCAGTGCTCTATAACCCATGTGTATTGCTCTTTCATAAAGCCAGCAGAACACTTAAAAGTTGTGTTGATTTAGATGTAATCCACTTTGCCCTGCTTTTAACTCATTGCTCTGCTTGTAGCTCTTCTGTGAATCGTGTTGGTCTGGAAAATGTGTGGGGGTGGAGGTGTTCTGGCCAAGGGTTAACGGTGCACATTAAGTATGTTCATGCTTGGCTTGACTGTACTCTCTAAATGTACTTTTGTAGTCACCAGAGCAATATTCATATTTATGTGTGCAGCTACACAAGCAGACTCACACACATAGCCAGTTGCATGCCAACGTTTAAATTTCAAATATGCTAAATTCAACAAATACAAGGTTTTGAAGCCATGGGAAATGGTCTCTCAGCTTGGAAGGCCTTGTAGCTAAGGTATGGTGCAGGCAGACAGCACAGGAGGCCTTGTAGCCCAGAAAGAGTACTTAGCTGCTGGGAAACAGCCTCTCTAACTAGAAGCCCTCATAGCTAAGATATAATATCTCCCAGGTGAACAGCAGAGGCAGCTTTGTAGCTGTGTAGTTGTGTTGTGGTGTAGCATTGCTCTAGCCTCACAGCCTAGAAAGACGTTTTAGTCTTGGGGTGGAGAACTCAGGGCTCTGGTGTCTCATCTCATAGGTGGCCAACCTCTACAGAGAACACACTTTTGTTTTTGTTATGTTGGAGAAAAAAACAAAAACATCAACTTCAGTACAGGTCATATTTGATTAGGTCTCAAATCCCTTAAGCAAAAATAATTACTGATGGATGTTTTTTTTTTTTATTTGTTTGTCATAACCTCTTAGTTTACAAAGCATACAAATGCATATAAATATACTTCACACCCCCATTGACTTATATTGTTACTGTTATTTCTAAATATGTGCATGCTCACTGCAAGACGATCACATGGCATCCAAAACTAAAGACAGCATCGTGCTTCTTTTAGATATGATCAAATATAAAGAGAAAACCTGACAGAATATAGCCTTATACATTTTACTGCCTGAACTACTGCACCAAGTCTGCTGACAGAGATGAATGAGACAAAGCAATAGCATTTAAATATGTCATTAGCAGTTAACAGAGGAGGGCAGGACATGACTTTTTGCCTGGAAAGTCATGACAGTGTGATGAGGACTGAACAGAAACATGGGAATTTCCTCTTGGTGGTATGTACCCACTTCTAGATCTATGAAGTTTAATGGACGTAAGACTAAAAATAACTACTACAGTTACAAGCAGTCATTACAGTACTGCTGTTCTCTCAAAGTGCCCATTTATTCATACCAAAAACAAAAAAAAAAACTTTGATGAACAGCTGCAGGCAAAATATGTTGAGCCTGATGGCTAGAACATAGTTTGAAAGTATGATATTCTAGTAATATCCTAGTAACACTTATTTATAAAGATGATGCACTTGAGGTTTTAGTACACGGTTTAGCAAACTAGCCTACATAATATACAGATGAACTAACCAGTGGTTTTGAATTTTTCTTAGGATTTTGTTCTGTCTATCCAACTGAAGGTTTGCTATACCAAACACCAGGCACCGGGTAAATATTTGCCTGAAATAATAAAGGAAACAAAAAACTACCCTAAGCCCCTGCAAGGAGACAATGAAACAAGGAGAAAAAGGGGTAATCAACCAGATGGCACCCTACTTCCCATAGACACTCACAATCTTTCACAAAGTCTAACAAACTTTCATGAATTTTAAAAATCAAAGCAAGGCAAAGACTCCCAGGTCATTTCAGAAGGGAAAGAGTCCTGAACCTGTCTCAAAATGGTGGCTTGATGACCTTTGATACAGGAGGGCGCCCCTGTGTGGTACCTGTGCATAATAGAACAAAACAGAGGAAAAACACACAAAATCGTCACAAAATCGAGACACACAGGAAGGCCCTTATCATCATAACACTGAGCTATACTGTATACCTTTTGCTACTTGCACCATGTAATCTTACATAACATTATGTCTCAAAACCAGCAACATTAAATCTGAATGTGAACACTGTGACAGACCAAGGCCTACAGTAAACATGTGAGGCTTGAGAAGGAGATCTGGCTTAAAAAGTAAACTGCTGAGGAGGGTTTTATGTCATTATAGCTGTATATAAGCATGTATATAAGCATGCTTTTGTTATTGACTTTATTAAGCTATTATTTGTAGTAATGAAATACTGGATAATATTTATCAGGAGAATGGTTCAGCACCATGGAGAGGGGCTCACGTCATGTTTAAAACATTTAAAAATAAAACATAATGGTCTTTGTCTAAAGCTCTGTCTGGAAAATATAGTAAACAGTGATGGATCAAATTACAGATGATTATCTGTATCATGTTACCTAATCATGTTTTGAAATGCAAAATGCTGTCTGATGTTTGAGGCCTCCATGGTCAATGTCATGACTATTTTACATGCTCTATATTCCATTACTGTAAATGTTACATTAAAATATAGGCAACATTGAGTTTGTTGTAGAACAAGCAACATCATTAGTTACACAGTAACACACTGTTTCCACTTAGTCTATACAAATGCAATTAGCTTTTAAGGGGTCAATTATTAATGTTGATTTCCAGCAACATACTTTCCTCTAGCTGCTCAGTGATACCCAGCAGATATCAGTTGGCTTATCTTTATATCAGTGGCACTAATGCAATACTACTAGCCCTGTTTTAAACAAAAACCCTTTACACTACTATGGTGATAACTGTGACAGCAAAAAAGACAGGCCTCTAAGCAATATAGATCCTGGAGTCTTTACTCAGGAGAAGGCCTTTAACTTTGCTTGTAATCCAAGAGCCTAGTACCTATGACCACAATCCTCCAGTAGTTATTGTACAACTGCAGATCCACAATGCTGCGTTCACTTTCATCGTTATTGTCATAGCAACACCTTATCTAACACCTCACCTGTATTCATACAATACTCTTATCTTTTTTCATAAGTGTAAAAATCACATAATGGTGTAAATAAAAATTAGGCCTAAGCATATATATATATATATATATATATATATATATATATATATATATATATATATATATATATATATATATATATGTGTGTGTGTGTGTGTGTGTGTGTTTGTTAGATCATTATTTACTTATTTAAATGAACACACTGTAATTATTAGCAGCTTGGATTACTTAATTAGAAGCATAAACTCAAAGGCAGACAATGTCTTTCAGGTGTAATCAGGTGTTCTGGATTGAGCTGCTTAACCAGTCCTGCCAACAACTCGGTGGTTGTTATTAATAGCTTTTTTGCCATCTTCATAAAACTGAGAGAGTGCATTCCATGTCTTATTGTTTCGCACATCAGATAACTTTAACATTAACCTGATGCTCCAGGCGAAACTAATAGTAGATTTCTGACAGTACATTGATTATAAAAAAAACATCCTTATAGCCAACAGATGCCAACAAAGAATCATCAAAAATCATAAACAAATATCAAAATAAAAATGAAGTCTCTATATTAGATTAGTCTCTATGCCTCTATGCTTCAGAAATGTAGTAAAACAACTTTTTACAACAAGCATAACATCAGAATGAGCTAATTTTTCAAAGACCCTCCAGAATTTTTATTTCGAGACATTCAAGGGATCCAAAATGTCAACTGGAGGTCCTGGATCCATCAAGACCCCTGTTTTTCACACCTAGACTACTACTAACACTATTACTAATAATAATGTCCTTACAAATATGAATTCTGGACTGTGGCCATTCCATGATTTTGTTCTGTTCAGCAGCCAATCGAATAAGCCAGTGATGCCGAACCCCCTGGCAGACCACAGGAGTATATAAAGATGCTTGTCTGCTTTGCCTTATGAAACTGATGCAGGGAGGAACCAGCAACAAGTATGAACTCACATACACAGGCACAACAAAGGAGTCGGATATCCTTCAGGCTTTATATGATACCTCTGCTCTTCTCTCTAGTGTGTAAGTTTCTGTTTTCAAATATTTGTAAAGATTAGCTTCTTCCACTAGCAGTTAACATACAGTAGAGTGCAAATGCCTTCTTACTCACCTGCATAATGCATTTATATTGGGGCTGTAGGCATTTACTCCCTTAGGAAAGCTTTTGTGTTAATCATCCAGCACTCTGGGTTGCCTAAACAGTCCAGAATTAAAAGACATCAGGAATGCTGGTGATGGATATACAGCAAATCTATGTTATGTTCAAATGGTTATGCCTATTTGTCTAATTTAAAGTAACTGAAAACAATAAAACACACAACCATGACTGTGCACATGTATAGAACTTTGTATTATTTCTTTAAAGCTTTTTATTATGACATCTTTACATGTGGTCTGCAAAGGGTAATACAAAATGAACAAACCCATATTTTAAATGGAGGTATTCAAACGTTTGCGTACTTCAGTAGGTAATAGCTTAGGACTTTAAAGAACAATCTGAGCTGACTAAATCACGAGATCTTTTTCATTTTTGTAACCGGAAGCTCATGTTACTTTATTTCACTGCACTGATGTTTGTTTGCATTTGTTCTAATGTCATATGATGTTATACTAGGCAGCTATTACTTAGATACATGGTTTTTAACAATATGCATGATGCTTGCTATATTAATCATGTCTTAATTGTGATTTTGTTTAGCAGGAAATCTTCAGGGAAAGATTTTGCAGCTGGATTCTGTTGTGACTGCTAAAGAAGGAGATAATGTGACCTTATCTTGTCTTCATCCATCAGATCAAATAAACAAGGTGTTGTGGTACCAACAACCAATTGGATGGAAACCTCTTCTAGTCACCTCTTCATATTACCACACTCTACCGTTTGAATTTCATAATCACTTTCAAGAGACTAAACGCTTTAATTTATTAAGAGCAGCTGGCAGCACAAACCTAACCATCACGAAGGTCAAAGCATATGACTCTGCAGTCTACTACTGCGCTGGGTCCTTCTCGAACATTGTGGCATTTGGTGCTGGTACATTTCTGGCGTTCAAAGGTGAGCACTGCATTATTTACTAGATTACAGTTGAACTGATTTGTCGGTTTAATACAAACCTTTAAAGACACTTTAGTGTATTAGTTATTCACAATTCTGATATTTTGCTAGGACAACATTCCAACAAATATACCATTCTGCAACCCACTGTATCACAACCACTTCATCCAGAAGACTCTGAGACTCTGCAGTGTACAGTCCTCACTAAGAGCTGTTCAGGAGAACACAGTGTGTACTGGTTCAGACACGGATCAGGAGAATCCCATCCAGGAATCATTTACACTCATGGAAACAGGAGTGATCAGTGTAAGAGCAGTTCTGAGACTGATTCTTCTACACAGAGCTGTGTCTATAAACTCCCCAAGAGGAACCTCAGCCTCTCTGATGCTGGAACTTACCACTGTGCTGTGGCTGCATGCGGAGAGATACTGTTTGGCAATGGAACTAAAGTTGGTAAGAATTTATTTAAAATAAGCATCTCTTATTTTCCTGTGAAATTATATTTGTTCCCTGTTATGTCATTATATCATACATACATTTTACAATTTGAAAAGGCCATTTGCTTGTTGCACATATATAAACAAATATAAATTGTCAACAGTTTCTTGGACAAAAATGTCATTACATTAATGTTGATTAAATTTCATGTTTTACATTAATGTAGATTCAAGCTACTACAATGGTCAAAACTTCCTAAGAAGTAAATTTGTAAATTAATTATGTAATATAATAATAATAATAACAACAACAAAAACAACAATAATAATGATATTATTATTATTATTATTATTATTATTATTATTATTATTATTATTATTATTATTATTATTATTATATATTATGAATTAATTTAATTTGAAAAAAATATGACCTGTATGCCTAAATGCCTGTCTAATGGAAGCTTTAGCACATCAAAAGACAAATCAACCCAGGAATTAAATCTGCATTCACAAAAAACCATGAATCTTCATTTATGTCATTTTTCAGTTTCTGACATAATTTGAAAAAGCCTGTTGATCTTTACATTGTGTGTAAATTGTATGGTAAATGGACCAAAAAAAAAAATCTTAAAAATTACAAAACTGCTGAATTTTTCCTGAAAGTTTGTCATTTCAAAGATATGAGGGTTCACATGATGGGATTTACGGCTAACTAATAATGATAAGAAACAGTATGACTAGTTGTTCTCTGTCTTATCTCTAGGAACTAAACAATTTTTAAAAGTTTTATAATAATGTCATTTATTTTTTGTAATGTTTTAGATGAACCTGGTGGAGAAGGCATGCTCGTCATGATTTGCCTGGCAGTGCTATTGTTTATAAGCTTGACCATCAATGTTTGTTTATTTCTGATATGCAGGAAAAAAGGTAAATATTCAAATACATATCCATATATAATGACAGCTGATTTATTCAAACAGCATAAAAAACAATAAACTGTAAAAAGTGGAGCTACTATAATATTTGCTTGTAAGGATAATTAGAGAGGTCAAATTAGGATTTGGCCTTGGGTGAAAGCAGTAGCAGGTGTTTGAGATTGATATGATTAATGGTATTACTAAATCTGAAACTGTTTTTTCCATATTACCACAGAAAATCCATCACGGCAAGTCATGACGTCTGACGACACTGTGTCAACAGTACAGGTGTGCCACTCATACATCACTAATATCTCATGTTTGGGTGGTTTTATGTTATTTTTAGGTTTTTATAAATGTGTTTTGTTTTACAGTACAACTTGAATAAAGAGATGAACTATGCTGCTTTAAAATTCAACACCAACAGCACAAAAGTGAAG
>JAMWET010001100.1:0-35159 GCA_024036415.1 Prochilodus magdalenae | reverse complement strand
GGTTTTCATGTTGTGGTGAGGCCTTCTGTGGCGGTGTGCACTCACCTTGACTCAATTACTTTTCACTGATAGTCATTAGTAAAATATCAAACCTGTTTTCTATTAAAACAGATGTAGTTCAGAAAGCAAACCAAGGTCTCTACAGGTTCACTTTGCTCTTTAATTACTATTTCAGCCTCTTTATAACTGGAACTGAGCGTCGCCATTAGAGCAGATTATGAGAGAATGATGGAGTGAAAGAGAGAGGTGAAAATGAAAAAAGAGCAGAACGGATTACGCCAGTTTATGCACGCCTCCTGAACTAAAATCCATGAAACCATGAAGGAAAGTTGGATTTATTTAATCAAAACGGGAGAAAAAAGACTACACATACTGCAGATAACACCTCACACACAATGTACAAAAACTACACACCGCTCTTTAATATCAGTGGAGTATGTTTTGGGGGTTCTCAGGATAGTTGTGACGGGGGGTTAGAACATGTTTTCAGTTGTACAGTCTTCACTGCTGCCATTCTGAATCAGCACATGTGGTGTTAAGGACAGTCGTCATAACGGTCTGTGTGCATGTAGTCCTAGGTTGTGCAGCCGTCTGCCAATGGTGCTGGCACTAACAGGGTGAGTCATGGAGCACCACTGCTCACTGCACGGCCTAATGTGAAACATGAATCTCGAATCATTTGCATGTCTCACAATGTGAAACCTACCCGCCAAGTTTCGTTTCTGTCGACCGATTCCTTCTGGGTACAACAATTTGTTCAAATACTTTTGACAATGACTATGTATGTGTATATGTAGTGATTTTATTCAGTAACTAAGACAAATTGTCAGTATGGCATAAAATCCTGGTCCCATTCTGACGGATGTCAGTTTGAAAACTGAAACCAAGGGTTTACAGATGGCCTCTACACGGGGCCCCTGCTCTGGATATCTGCACTGGCACATCCTGTGTAGCAGCAGAGATAACAGATATTCTAGTGACTTGCAAGCTCAGCAGTTTCTCATCACAAGACTTTCCAAAGCCCCTAGAGACAGACTCTTAAGAAATCCACAAAATTTTCCCTACGTAACCAAACTGTGCTAGAACTGGTCTGTTAACTGGTTAGGTGATGGTTTGTTAAACCGCCAGTCTGGAATTCACATCCAGTCAGAATCCATTTTAGAGCTGTCGATTTGAGTATGCTGATGTCTTCTTCCACCTCTCTCTGTATGTTATGATTCTTAAACTGCAACCCAGTTTCTTTAATCAAAATTATTATTAACACTTTTATGCCTTTTCCTTTTTATAAATAATTTAGAATCTCACATGTGTAATTGTAGTTATTGGAACTGTGTTGACTGAATCAGGATTAAAAACACAATCCTCAGAATTATGTTTTACCTCATGGACTTCATTCCCATGTAACCTCTTAGCAGTAGGATTGTTAAAGTTTATTAAGTGGTTGAAAGCCTAATACAAAGTGGGCAGCCAAAAGTTCATATGCATGAAGAAGTGAATAGTCCACTCCTTTAATCTGCATTCAAAGGCCTGTATATATACTTAGGTCACACACAGAGATAGACGCTCTCTCAAAGTCTCTCTCAGAGTCTCTCTCAGAGTCTCTCTCAGAGTCTCTCTTGGCCTCGCTGTGTAAGCTGAACTGACGAGAAAATGACAGCTGACCCAAGCAGATGACCAGAGGGCATGTGCTGGAGATGGGTCCACCTAGGAGCAGAGTTCCTTAGAAAGAGCCCTTGAAAGAAAGCCAAGATGTAGCCAGTGGTTCAGTCCACCTCACTGCATTCCACTGAACAAAGCATCAAGAGCTGGGGACCAATGTGGCCAGCTGTGAGTGCCAGAAAAACATCTAGGTTTTTTCAAATTCTATTCATTATGTATTTTACGTTTATATTTGATTGTAATCCCATTAGATTATCCCATTTTTGAGGGATGTACTGAGCCTTGAAAAATAAACCTGTCAAACTCTGATGCATGAACTTCACATGGGCAACTGATGATCACAGTGCTCCACTCAAATCAACTTAACTTACATAAACACCAGAACTCTGATGCTGATACAGCCCCGGTGTGTTACTGTAATGTAGGGGTTAAACCAGCGACCCCCGTCTCTACCAATACAGCCCCGGTGTGTTACTGTAATGTAGGGGTTAAACCAGCGACCCCCGTCTCTACCGATACAGCCCCGGTGTGTTACTGTAATGTAGGGGTTAAACCAGCGACCCCCGTCTCTACTGATACGGCCCCGGTGTGTTACTGTAATGTAGGGTTAAACCAGCGACCCCCGTCTCTACCGATACGGCCCCGGTGTGTTACTGTAATGTAGGGTTAAACCAGCGACCCCCGTCTCTACTGATACAGCCCCGGTGTGTTACTGTAATGTAGGGTTAAACCAGCGACCCCCGTCTCTACTGATACAGCCCCGGTGTGTTACTGTAATGTAGGGGTTAAACCAGCGACCCCCGTCTCTACTGATACGGCCCCGGTGTGTTACTGTACTGTAGGGGTTATCTCTACAGATACAGTGTTTATATTACATGTACTTTTACTTAAGAAAGGGATTTTTTGCCAGCTCTGTAACTTACCTTTTGAACTTCAGAAGTTGACTTAAGTCACTGAATATGACCCACTATTACTACAGTGTGTGTATTATTGACCCCGATAGTGACATTGTGTGTGGACGTCTGTGTGTTCTTAGTGAAATAATAATCAGTAACTCACTTTAGTTTCTTCACTTTACAGTCTGGATCCTCCAGTAGATCACAGATAGACTTCACTTGTGAATCTCTTATTTTTTTCCCGTTTAGATCCAGCTCGGTTAATTGTGAGTAGTCGGATATCCTGCAAACAGAGATTTTTAAGATTTAATTCCTTTCTCTTATTTATGTACTGTATGTGTATTTTAAAGACGCTTGATGTCAGTAACTCACTGTAGTTTCTCCAGTTTATAGTGTGGATCCTTCAGCAGATCAGAGAGCAACTTCACTCCTGACTCTCCTGGTTTATTGTAGTTCAGATTCAGCTCTCTCAGGTGTGAGGGGTTTTGGTTCAGAGCTGAAACCAGAGCAGCACAGCCTCTCTCTGTAATACTGCAGAATTCCAGCCTGCAGAGAGAAGAAAAAACTCACTCACAGCTCAGTACATGTACAAACAAATGTAGAAGGTAAAAGGCATATTGTGGCTGGGATTTAAAAGACAGCAGAACTGGACCAGTCTCTGGGTGGGTACTTCATCTCCCGTCACTCTGTACGTCAGTCAGTACAACGATTACCAACACAGGAAGCTGATAATTAGCAGTTAGCATTCTTCAAGCACACTGAGCTGTCCAACAACATTTTGTAAGCATCCGTTTGAAAAGATGCACTGGCTGAATGTGACATGGACTTTTATAAGAGTCTGAATATACACGAACATAACACACAACACTCCTCCCTGCTAAGACACAATGTACAGCATGTTTATGCAACATGTCTTCCCTGCTTCTTTCTCTTTTTGTCTTTCTCTGAGAAATAATAATATATCCTAATAACATTAACGTTATACATTTGCACACAACCCACTCTCTTTCTCTCTTTCATTTTTCATGCCTTCATATCACAGTGGCTTTTGCACAGAAGTAGGCAGATCTGGACTAGTAGGAGGCATTGGAACATCTAAGATGAGCTCCTCACCCAGAGATCTAATTGCGCTCACTTGATCCCCGTTTCTCCTGCTTGTACATATAACCCGTCAGTTTGTAACTTTCCTTAGCATTGTTTATTCATTTGTGTATGTTCTGTATTATCACTGTTTTTTTTTTTTTTTTGTTGTTTGTTTTTTTTTGGGGGGGTTTTTTAAAACTTTTTTGTGTTTTTTGGTTTGCTTTATGCCTCAGCCCTTTTGGATTTGTTAGCTTGCTCTTTCTGCCTTTTTGCCTTTTGCTCGTCTTTGTTCTTTTCTCTCACTTTGCCCATGCATCTGTGTACTTGCCTTCTGGTTTTGACCTGGCCTGTTTTTGTGACTGTGACTCCGGACTGCTCTGGTGTTATTAAAGCCTTTTTCTTTCAATATCTGCAAGCATATGTTTAGTCACCACCGCCTTACACTCAGCTCATCCACTGTGGACCGGTGCATGATGGAATCATGTGATATTGATTAAATTCACTCTGGGAAATGGCAGATGGAGATGAATCTGTATCTAGTTCTGTTCTCAGCATTGTCCCGTTCAGGGGTGAGCCATATTGGTGGTTGTTGGTGTACCTTCACTTGGCAGATGTCCAGATACCCAGTTCGATGCCTTGATCAGTGTGGAAGTGCTGGTTCACAGCATTTACCTTTGTTTTCTTTGTGCTATTTTGTCTCGTTCTAGCATTGTCTGTCTTTAAACCTGCACTCAGCTGCTGTGTGGGTACATCTACCACAACAATAACACAGTTCACTCGGCCCGACTGCACTTTAGAGTACGAACTATGTACGCTTACTTTTGCTCCTGACTGTAGCTCTGTGGTATCTCTAGCAGTGGCTTCCATTGATTTGACCTCATCCTCAGTTAAGAGCCTTTTCTAGATGCTTGCATTCAAAAGTACACAAACTAAGCGATCTCTCTTTACGTCGCTCGGTTCATCACTGGATTCACAGTGTTTTACAGTTTCTGTAGCTCAGCCATGTGTGCTGAAATTGACTCTACCTCATTTTAAATATGTTTATGGAATCTGAAACGTTATGAGATAAGTAAGGGGGTACTGTGTGGGCACAAATGATTCTGTACTGTCTCTCTACTTCCCAGAGCACGTATCAGCATTACACCCTTATGCCTGGCTATATTATACTGTTTAATACTTTAAATGTACATCATCCAATTTTCTGGTGACAGATCACCTGGTGACACCAGCATTTAAGGCTGTGACCAGCAACACTGCTTTGTCACACCTTTTGAATCATGCTGACCGGTAAGGTAGTGTGTGAGTATCTCCAGAAAAGGAAAAAGTGGAGAAAGCGCAAGAGAAAAAAAGGTGAAGAAAAGAAAAAGAAGTGCTAAAAGGTAATCTCTATAAATAAATAAAGAGCCAAAGGCAAATAAGGAGCACATATTAGTGGCTCCTTATTCCCCTTTTCAAACTTTTTTTTGTTTTAGCTCTTTTGTTGGGCTTTAACCTTTGAGTCACCCCCTGTTAGCATCTCTATTGTTTGGAATTTCGCCTGTTCAACGGGGGTGTACTTCAAACTGCCACCAGTGGTCCCTTTCTCAGTTTTGTTTTAGACCCATTCCCACAGGTTTTCCTCTCTGCACTTGGGTCCGCTCCCTGATCATCCCACGAATGGTTGTTGTTGTGACTGTCTACATTCCTCCACAAAGCAATGCTAAGCTAGTGCTAAATACACCCGCTAACCCTTCTAGCAAGCAGCAGTCTTGCCATCCAGAAGCTGCACTCATCATTCTGATTACATCCATCAAACAGATCTCAGAACAGTGATCACAGAGTTCCATCAGCACCTTTTCTGTACGACAAGAGGATAAAAACGTGCTGGATCACATATACACACACAAGAGGCTTTCTGCACACCACCCACTTTCCTCCGTCTGTTGGTCAAAGCGTGGACCACGTCTCTCTGTTGATGAATCAGGAGATACGCTTTTTTCTCGCGTAAATAAGGCCTCAAAGCAACGTTGAGTGCAGTGTGTTGTCGGCTTCTGAAGGGGCAAAGTCATCCATCCAGGATCCCATTACATCAAAAAGTGTGGTAGATGATTTTAGACAAGCAGCACCTCCAAACCAAAAACCATGGATGTTCCGCTTCGCCCTAAAGAATACATTAGTTTAATATTATTCTCAAGTGTAGTTTTCCTATAGGGGGGGGTTTTAGCATACTGGCACTCCTTGTGGTTATTTCGTACAGCTGCACATGAAAGTAAAAAAAAAAAAAAACACGAACTTTGGCCCGAACCTACTTTCCTGTATCGCTTTGGAGCAGAGACCACATTTCCAAAGGCATCAGTTTTTTCCTCTCTGAAAAGCAGCATAAATCGTTTTGAGTTATCTGGACATTGTTGTCTGTAAGTAATGTTTCTGTCTTAGTAAACTAGAATTCACCATTCAGATCAGAATCTTCAGATTCAGATTCAGATTATTTGTCATTTCTAGGTTCTCTGTCTAGCTGTAGCTGCTAGTGATGCTAGCTCACTATGGTTTGTTATGCTGTGTGCTCGCTGTCTTAGCAGTAGCGTGCTGTCATGCACTTAAATGTATAGGGATAGCTACCCATGGCTACTTCTGTGTATCTCATATATGAAGTTCATGTATGGTTTCCTTTCCTTTGAGTTTCTGCAGTTTTTTACCAATTACCACTCCGAATGCTTCTTCTACTACTGCTACTTCTTTACGAATAGACCTGTATAAACATGCTGGTTGATACCTCAAGTAAACATCACAAGAAAACTATGCCTTTGTGGCAGTCTTTTGAACCATCAACAACTTTATTCAGGACCCAAGGGTTAGCTAACTGTCTAGTTTCTGCAAACTCCAGGAGAACGCAGTGTCGAGGGCAGCATAATGGATGAAACAGTGAAGTCTGCAATCTGCTGAAACCATTCCATGTGATGCAGCCTTCAAAGATCTCATGTACCTGACGAGTAGCTCAAAGCTATCAGGCACAGCCTAAAGACTGCCATCAGGACTGTACAGCACAAATACAGCACACAAATCTCAGCATATCCCGCTACTTTAGGGACAGTAGCCATATTAGTTGTCTTTGGTGTACGCACGTTCACTATGGCAAATGTCCATCACATATTACCAACTTCAACATCAACACTTTGGAACCCTGATTCCAAAGAAGTGATGCAATAAATATCTCTTGTGCCAGCTGTGTTTTTGAGTAAGTAGGGAATCAATGAATGTTGTTAAGATTTACTGTTTTGCTTATCCATACGCTCTCTTTGTCCTGTGGATTTTTCTATATTGTTTTTGTTCTTGTAGAATCTGGTTGGTATATTTACTGTTTGTAATTGTTGTTAGTGGTCATGATGTATGATAGTAACATGTTAGAAATCAATTCATCACTATGAATGGACCGTTACTGCTCTAGCCCTGATCATCCCAGCAACTACACACTACACTCCACCAGCTCATGACACTGAATGCACTAGCATTTTTTAAAAACTGGAACCTCTATATAAACGCCTGATCTGTATATTCCCTATACTGAACATCACTACTATAAGCTGTATGGCTGTTTGATCTTCGTACTTAAGAACATTAAGCTGTTACACTCACTACCTGCACTGTACACTACTGTTATACATCTACTGTTTACACACCTGACTACCTCAACATCCTGAACTTAGTTCTAGTTATATTCTGACTTACAGTTACAGTTCTGGTACATCTTTTGTATTTTCTGTCTGTGCACATACTGTCTTGTGTTTCTGTTTTCTGTCTTTGCACTATTGCTATGGAGATGTTGCCTGAGTGGTGTTTCGTTATACTGTATTATTTTGTTTTTGGTCTATAATGACGATAATGTGCTGATTGAACAGTGATGACTTAGCTGTGCTCTGAAATATAAGAATTCAGTAACAGTATGTTTAGCTTTCAGTACATGACTGATAGGACAGATGAAGTCTCTGCCAGTGTGTTTTATTCAATCCCAAAGACTGTCTCTGTAGCAATATAGTGTCTTTTATCTAATGAAGTTGAGAATGTGATTAAATCGCAATAGAAAAATCTGCCATATTTCTTTGTCTGATAATGCATGTACAGGGGTATGCACAAATGTAGCTACCCCTGTTCTATTATGTTCCTTTTACCTTTCTAATTAAATTAAACAAACAAACAAATTAATTATCTAACTTTGTGTTTCAGTTTGGGTCTTAATGTGGAATAGGTAAGTGTAAAAAAATAGCAAGTCAACAACTCACTCTAGTTTCTCTAGTTTGCAGCTTGAATCCTCCAGTAGATCAGAGAGCAGCTTCACTCCTGACTCTCCTGGTCTACTGTAGTTCAGACTCAGCTCTGTCAGGTGTGAGGGGTTTGATTTCAGAGCAGAAACCAGAGCACCACAGCCTTCCTCTGTAATACTGCACCCAGACAGCCTGTAGAGAGAAAACACAAACTGCTGACAAACACACACACTCAAAAAAAAATAGTGAAGGTAATATCTGCTGAAACCATGTGATGCAGCCTTCAAATCTCGTACCTGCGAGTAACTCAAAGCTATCAGGCACAGCCTAAAGACTGGCATCAGGACTGTACAGCACAAATACAGCACACAAATCTCAGCATATCCCGCTACTTTAGGGAAGAGCCATATTAGTTGTCTTTGGTGTACCTTTACTTGGCAAATGTCCAGATTACCACTTCAACATCAACTTGGACCCTGACTTCCAAAGATTGATGCAATAAATATCTCTTGTGCAGCTGTGTTGTTGAGTAAGAGGGATCAATGAATGTTAGATTTACTGTTTGCTTATCCATACGCTCTCTTTGTCCTGTGGATTTTCTATATTGTTTTTGTTTTAGAATCTGTGTTGGTATTTTACTGTTTGTAATTGTTGTTAGTGGTCATGATGTATGATAGTAACTGTTAGAAATCAATTCATCACTATGAATGGACCGTTACTGCTCTAGCCCTGATCATCCCAGCAACTACACACTACACTCCACCAGCTCATGACACTGAATGCACTAGCATTTTTTTAAAACTGGAACCTCTATATAAACACCTGATCTGTATATTCCCTATACTGAACATCACTACTATAAGCTGTATGGCTGTTTGATCTTCGTACTTAAGAACATTAAGCTGTTACACTCACTACCTGCACTGTACACTACTGTTATACATCTACTGTTTACACACCTGACTACCTCAACATCCTGAACTTAGTTCTAGTTATATTCTGACTTACAGTTACAGTTCTGGTACATCTTTTGTATTTTCTGTCTGTGCACATACTGTCTTGTGTTTCTGTTTTCTGTCTTTGCACTATTGCTATGGAGATGTTGCCTGAGTGGTGTTTCGTTATACTGTATTATTTTGTTTTGGTATAATGACGATAATGTTGAATTGAACAGTGATGACTTAGCTGTGCTCTGAAATATAAGAATTCAGTAACAGTATGTTAGCTTTCAGTACATGACTGATAGGACAGATGAAGTCTCTGCCAGTGTGTTTTATTCAATCCCAAAGACTGTCTCTGTAGCAATATAGTGTCTTTTATCTAATGAAGTTGAGAATGTGATTAAATCGCAATAGAAAAATCTGCCATATTTCTTTGTCTGATAATGCATGTACAGGGGTATGCACAAATGTAGCTACCCCTGTTCTATTATGTTCCTTTTACCTTTCTAATTAAATTAAACAAACAAACAAATTAATTATCTAACTTTGTGTTTCAGTTTGGGTCTTAATGTGGAATAGGTAAGTGTAAAAAAATAGCAAGTCAACAACTCACTCTAGTTTCTCTAGTTTGCAGCATGAATCCTCCAGTAGATCAGAGAGCAGCTTCACTCCTGACTCTCCTGGTCTACTGTAGTTCAGACTCAGCTCTGTCAGGTGTGAGGGGTTTGATTTCAGAGCAGAAACCAGAGCACCACAGCCTTCCTCTGTAATACTGCACCCAGACAGCCTGTAGAGAGAAAACACAAACTGCTGACAAACACACACACTCAAAAAAAAATAGTGAAGGTAATACAACTACAAAGCAGAACTTTGTAGTGTACATGTGTATATTGCCTTGTGTAACTCCCCTCAGCGCGCGCGCACACACACACTCACTCACTGTAGTTTCTCCAGTTTACAGTGTGGATCCTGCAGTAGATCAGACAGCAGCTTCACTCCTGACTCTCCTGGATTATTCTTATTCAGATTCAGCTCTCTCAGGTGTGAGGGGTTCAGAGCAGAAACAAGTGCAGCACAGCCTTCCTCTGTAATACTGCAGCATTCCAGCCTGCAGAGAGAAAATGAAAAACAAGTAAAACAGCTCAAAATATGTTCACCCAAGGTAAGGGTCTAATCAAGGGGCTTTTAATGTCATTCCATCCATGTATAAGTACACAGTGGTGTGAAATTATGATCCTCCAGGAACAATTTGCAAATTGGAACAAAAGAGTACAAAGTGCAAATGTGCAGACATACGTGTGTAAACAAATGTAACTAGAAACAAAACAATAAAAATGACAAACAAATATTAGGCCCTATAAGGTGCAGAAAGATTTAACATGTTGTGGTCTGTGAGTGATGCATACATACACACAGCAGTCACTGAGGTAGTAAAGAGTGAACAGTGTAAACAAAGTGTAAGCAGCAATGTTCCAGATAGTTGATGCAAGTAGAGCCTTGGCAGAGGTGTGTGTGAGAGTGTAGAGACCGTGTATGTGACTGGGAGTTTCAGATCAGTCCTCAGACCAGTCCCTGTGAGTTGAAAAACCTGATCAGTGATGGCACGGATGCTCCTGTACCTTCTGCCAGACGACAACAGTGAAAAATGTATGTGTGAGGGATGGGTAGGGATGCCCACAATGCTGGTGGCTTGGCGGATGTAGCGTGTGGTGTAGATGAGAGAGACCCCGATGATCTTCTCAGCTGTCCTCACTATATGCTGTAGGGTGTAGAGTTGGAGACAGTGCACTTCCCAAACCAGGAGAGGGTGCAGCTGCTCAGGATGCTCTCCACAGTCCCCCTGTAGGAAATGAGGAGGATGGACGGTGGGAGATGAGTCTTCTTCAGTCTCCACAGGACATAGAGGTGCTGCTGGGCTCTCTTGGCTATGAAGTTGGTGTTGAGGGACAGGTGAGGTTCTCTGTGATATAGAAACCGATGATTTCCACAGCTACCCAGTGATGTTCACTGGAGGGTGGTCACCTTGTGCTCTTCTGAAGTCAGCAACCATCTCCTTAGTTTTGTCCACATTCAGAGGGAGGTTGTTGCTTCTACACCAGTCCTTTTGCCGCTGCACCTCCTCTCTGTTCACTGATTCATCATTCTTGCTGATCAGACCCACCACAGTCATATCATCAGCAAATTTGATGTGATTTGAGCTGTACTTTGCAGTACAGTCGTACAGTACATGTACAACATCTAGTACTGTTCTTCTACAAACAAAGAAAAAATCAACACAGCAGAACTAATCTAATTAAAGCTGTATGGGATATACTGTGACCAAAATGCAAGCTGATTTTAATGGGACCATGTAGAACAGAGATTGAAATACTGATGTTTGGAAAGTTAAACTGCATAAGAAGTTTTTACAGATTTTTGTCATTCGATTTGTTTTTGTGTCAGATAAGTCAAGGTGGTGCCACATTCTGGATTGAGTGATCATTGTATAGTATGTTTGTACAAGAAGGATGAATAAAAAGATACACTAAGGAAGCATTTGAGGAATAAGTACAATTAATTGGTCACAGGTATTAAAATGTACTGATGTTGATAAAGCCTTGATAGTTTTTAAAAGTCTATAGATAAAACAAACTAAGCTGTGGATAAACTGGTTCCCTTTATAAATGGATGAATGGTGATACTTTGGAAGGAATTGGGGGGATAAATAATATTCAACATAATGAATAAGGATAAGGATTGAGGGTAAAAGATTAATTGATAGGAATAAAAAGGAATATCGGAATAAGTGATGTAGACTATGGAAATCCTTTAAACAGTGAGTTATAGTAAAAGACTGCAAACTAAAATTAGTAATACTACTTAAACAAGCTTAAACAATCAGATAAGAAGAAGGTGACAGAGATGTTAAGTGTTTTTTAACATCAGCTGCTAGTAGGTTTGTGGATAAGTTACCTGTTCATACTTGTACACTCACTTGTACAGGGGGGTTATGTCCATGACTAATATAATTAACAAGGTCTTACAGAAGATACTTTCTCTTTCAGGCAGGTGTCTGCGAAAGTTGTGCTTGAGAGGTTTATGAACATAAATTATTTTAAGGAACATTTGTGTGGTACGGCATTTGCAGAAGATTTTGATACTGCTTACAATCATGTTTTGTTGATCAAGTCAAATGCTTTAGGTTTTAGTTACAGTACTGTCAAACGAATTGCTTCATATTTAAAAGGACAGAAATAGATCCATTAGCTGTGGGGTTCCCCAAGAAGTATTTTAGAACCATTACAATATTTATGATTTTAACTCATTAATACTCAAACTTAAGAACTCATAAAAGTTAGTAGGTAGATTTCTGAGGACAGGTAATCTCTTCATTTGGGGAAATCTGAATCCATTTTGTTTGGTACGAGGTTAAAATTGCACAGGTATGAATTAGAACTGGTTTTAAGGTACTGTATTACCGTATTAGTAACTAAGAATTCAGTTAATTATTTAGGATGTACATTGGACAGTTATGTCAAGAGGAGGTAAGGCAGGTAAGGTTTTGAGGTGAACCAAAGAATTTGTTTTCTTAATTTTTGGATAGAAAAACAGTGTCAGGTTTGGTGGGAGTTTTGGTTCAGCCTCATTTTGATTATGCTTGTTGTTTCTGGTATGGGTTTCAGTTGGGTTTAAGTCTGGGGACATGTTGTATCTGCTGTCTAGTGTTGGATTTGCTAGAAGGGACCACAACAGAAAAAGTCCTCCAGGCTTATTTGTGTTGCTCCTGACTGATTCTATTTTATCATATTGCATTCCCTCTTTTAAAGTTGGGCATTAGTAACTCACTGTAGTGTCTCCAGTTTACAGTGGGGATCCTCAAGTAGATCAGAGAGCAGCTTCACTCCTGACTCTGGATCACTATAGTTCATATTCAGCTCTCTCAGGTGTGAAGGGTTTGATTTCAGAGTTGAAAGCAGAGCAGTACAGCCCCTCTCTTTTATACTGGAGTCAGACACCCTGCAGAGAGAAGTAACAGTTACAGAAGGATACTTAACTTTCACATACAGAGTGAAGCTGCAACACTATTAGATGGTATAATAATCATCTGAGAAAATAACATAGTTTCACGATATCACTGTATATGATATTTCACAACTCTCATTGTTTTTTAAAATTCAGAAAATTGTGAGAAATGCTATCATACATGCTCTAAATGATTATTAAAATACTTCCTAATTAATTGTAGGAGCGCAACAGAGCAGTCATACTAATCTCTCTATGCCTTTTATACCTTGTACCTTGTTTATACACACTTATATCAGCCCCCCAGTAAAGCCAGTAAAAATGCATCTGTGTGTTTCTTTATGGGATGCGATGGGGGTCAGTGTGTGTTTGTGTTTGAGTCAGAGGCTATCGAATGGACAGACACCACTGATTTAGTCAGAATGTGGAACATGATTTTGATAGTGACTGTTATCAAGGTGTAAACACTCACACCAACAGATACAATACCTGTCAAAAGTTTAAACACCCAACTAAATGGTCTTAAATATTTGGTCTTAAAGACTCTACAGGCTTACAAACAGCTCCAACTGAGGAGAGTCTGAAACCGTACATATCCTGATATACCACATATACTTATTATTAGAAATATAGTATTTTTATTTCTACACTATATATATTTTGTACATGTAAATAACGCTACTATGATGGCTCTGTGGTGTTTTTATTTTAGGTGGGAATGTAGAGGTAAAAACGTAAGACATGTTTACATGGTCAGTTACTGTCAATTAAACTAGTTAAAACACTGTCAGTGTGTTTGAATCACTGGTCAGCAGTAAACCTGCTATAGCTACATGCTATTGGTTAATCTGTGAAAAAGCAGTGAAAGTGAAACATAGTGACACAAAATGGGCATTTTTTACTTTTTGCTATTTGCTTATAGCCGTTTCCTGATTTGTGCTAGAACTTTGTGTAGTACATCACTGCTGTGTTCTTTGTTTTTTCCATAGCGATAGTCGACAGAGAATCTGACCAATGTGTCAACTAATATTTATATCTCACTGAATCAGGAACTCATGGCTGACCATTTAACTGTTCCTAATAACTCAGGTAAAATATAAAGCACGGATGACAATTATACACTTATGAACTTAGACTTTACTCAAATTCAATACAAAATACAATATAAATATTTACAATCATCAAACAAATAGCTGCACCCAGAAGGAACCAACCGACAAGAATGAAACTTGGTGGGTAGGTTTTACATTCTGAGATGATTCAAGTTTTGCACTCGACAGTGCATCTGACTTAAAGACACTTATCGCTGTACCTGACAAACTGTATAAGGTGGTCTTGTTGCGTGTGCTTTCCATTCTGACTTGTACTGTTGTATTAGTAGCATCCTTTGCAAGTAAAGTATGCCTTGGAGAAAATTTTGAAACCAATTAGAGCAGTTGGAAGAGTTTGATATGTATAGTTACATATATGGTGAGTGCACTTCATGATCAGATTTAGACTACAGTTTTTAATTATTGTACTTCAAATGGAGGTTAGATTTTTGCTAATATGTTGAATGAAAGACTGAAAGGGTCAGCAATAAGGAATATCTACATGTACATGTTTATAGGGGATGATAATTTACTCACACAACTTTTCTGGATACTCTGGCCACTGGCAGCAGCCTCAAAAGACATTCCTCTGATCTGTCAAATTTACTCAGGTCAAACTCCTCCAGCTCCTCTTCTGAATTCAGCATCACAAACGCCACAGCTGACCACTGAGCAGGAGAGAGTTTAGCTCCACTGAGACTACTGGAACCTCCTCTGTTCAGGAATGTTTGAACTTCCCGCACTAGAGAATGATCATTCAGTTCGTTCAGACAGTGGAACAGATTGATGGTTTTCTCTGGAGAGGGATTCTCCCTGATCTTCTCCTTGATGTGCTCGACTATTTCCTTTTTGTTATAAAATCTGTTTCCTGTCTGTGTCAGTGCACCTCGTAAGAGAGTCTGATTGGACTCCAGGGAAAGGCCCAGAAGGAAGCGGAGGAAAAGATCCAGGTGTCCATTCTCACTCTGTAAGGCCTTGTCCACTGCACTCCTGAGGAAATCTGACATTGTTCTGGTTGGTCCAGTATCTTGTTGTAGCAGCACATTTCTGTTGTTGGAGATGAAGGAAAGAAATGCATATAGAGCAGCCAGAAACTCCTGAACACTCAGATGTACAAAGCTGAACACCTTCCCCAGGTGCAGCCCAAACTCCTCTCTGAAGATCTGAGTACACACTCCTGAGTACACTGACACTTCTCTGACATCAATGCCACACTCCCTCAGATCCTCCTCATAGAAGATCAGGTTTCCTTTATCCAGCTGGTGGAAAGCCAGTTTTCCCAGTGCCAGAATAATCTCTCTAGTCTGCTCATGATCAGTGTCACTTCTTCTTTGGTACTTTTGGCTGCTGTGTTTGATCTGAAAGATCAGGAAGTGGGTGAACATTTGAGTCAGAGTCTTGGGGATCTCTCCACTCTCTGCTTCACCCAACATCCTCTCTAGAACAGTGGCAGCAATCCAACAGAAGACTGGTATGTGGCACATGATGTAGAGGCTTCTGGAGGACTTCACATGTGTAATGATTCTTTCAGCAAGGCTCTGATCACTGATCCTTTTCCTGAAGTATTCCTCTTTCTGAGGGTCACTGAACCCTCGTACCTCTGTTACCTGGTCAATACAGTCAGGAGGGATCTGATTGGCTGCTGCTGGTCGAGTAGTTATCCATAGGAGAGCAGAGGGAAGCAGATTCCCCTTGATCAGGTTTGTCAGCAGCACATCCACTGAGGCTGACTGTCTAACATCAAATAAGCTCTCGTTGTTCTGGAAATCTAGAGGAAGTCGATATTCATCCAGACCATCAAAGATGAACATAACTTTGTAGTGATGATAATCTCCTGGTTTTAATTTCTTTGTATCTTTGAAAAACTGATGAAGAAGAGCCTCCAGACTGAGTTTCTCCTTCATCAAATTCAGCTCTCTAAAAGGAAGTGGAAATATGAAGAGGACATCCTGATTGGCTTTTCCTTCAGCCCAGTCCAGAATGAACTTCTGCACAGAGACTGTTTTTCCAATTCCAGCAACTCCTTTAGTGAGCACAGTTCTGATGGACTCATCTTTAAAGATGTCGTTACATTTGATGGGTGTCTCCTGTATTACTGGTCTCCTGGATGTAGTTTCAATCTGTCTGACCTCATGTTCATTGTTGACCTCTCCACCCCCACCCTCTGTAATGTACAGCTCTGTGTAGATCTCGTTCAGAAGTTTGGAGGTTCCAGGATTTGAGATTCCTTCATTAATTTTCTGACATTTCTCTTTCAGGGTGGATTTGAGCTTTTGATGTGAAGGAGGAGCCAGTTCTGATAAAAAGAGAAAGGAGCAACGATAAACATATTACATATTAATATTACGTTTTAGTACAATTGCAAACACAAGATGACATCACACTATAACATCAATATGTTACAGTGTCATGACAACAGGACGTTCACTAAATTATTAATTGTCACACCCTGACCTGTCCTGTTTATGTTTGTCTGTCTTATCTGGCTTCCTGTTTCTGTCCTGTCATGTCCATGTGCTGTCTGTCACTCTGTTCCATGTGCTTCTGTTTGTTTTGGTCTTTTGCTGCACCTGTCTCCGCCCTCTTGTCAGGCCCCTCACCTGTTTCTGGCTCTGCCCCTTCCTAGGTGTCTCTCGTTAGCCCTTGTTGTTTTATACTCCATGTTGTCCCCTTTGTTCTTGCTTGGCATTTGTTCCGCTGCCGGTGTCTTGTTTCCATGCCTGTCGTCTTGTCTCCCTATCTGTAGGTTTTATATTCCTTCTGGTCTGTTGTCCCCCTCCCGGTCGTCTGTCCCCATGTTAGTTAGTTTGTAAGCCGGTTTAATGTTTCTTAGTTTTTTACTTCTTTGGTCTAGATTCTTCTTGTTTGTGTTGTCATTAAATGTGCGTTTGCATCCCATCTCCACATCCTGTCTCCGTGTAACATTAATAGAGTTTATCCACAATAAAGTTATTCACATGATTGTGTTTCAGAATATGTGTGGAACATGCGGTTATAAATTTTAGGGGATAGTAACATTGTTTTGATGATGATGGTACAGCATAAATGGCTACGTGGTTACGTGGTCGTTTTATTTGGATGTAAATGTCTTTTAGGAGTGCTGCCACTACATGCTTGATTCATAGACGAGACCACAGCTAAGCAATGCTAAATCAGAGGTTCAGTAAATATGATTTTGAATTACTCACACAATCACAAATCAACAGGACTAAAGTTATTTATTATCACTGAAGCTACAAAATAAACTAAACAGCAGCATGACCACATGACCTCCCAAGCTTGAGTCTAGCAATGCATGAGCATCCTGCTCTCTCTGCAGTGGCCACCCGATCATGATGGTATGAACTCTTATCAGGCTCAGTGTTGGCTTTTAGGTAAACATATTTGTGTTCTGTATTCACTAGAACCTGACCCGCCTTCTTACTGATACGACTCATTACTAATTTAAAGGTGTCTGATTATTTACAGCCTCTCTGTCCCTACAAAATATTTAAAGTATTAAGTATATATATATATAATCATTCTTCCAGGCATCTGGTAGAACAGTGAGGTAAAACAAGCTCCCCCTGCATTAGTGTTGATACCAACATTTTTATTGTTAGTGAGCCAAACACTGAATCCATTTTATGACATGTTAAATCCTTTACACAGATGTTAAGTAAGGCACGGTGGGATGTAGGAATATTGTGGATTCAGTGATGAATGTTAATAATATAACCATCATAATTTAAACTCTAGTTTTAATTTAAATTAAACTTTAACTGAAGGTACAGAATGAATAATCATGTAGTCCTGATCTCTTACTGGACTGTAGTGTGTTGGCGAGGTCTGTCTGGTTCATCTTCCTCAGGACATGCAGTGTGATCCTCAGTGCTTCCTCTCTGACACTCTGATCCTCCTCATCCTCCACCTCTCCCTCAGAGCATGCTGAGTTATCCAGACTCAGTAGCTTCATAAACCTCTTCAGCTGATTCTTTACCAGAGAGATGAGTCTGTCCTCCAGCTCCTGATTAAAGAACCAAAGGTAACAAATAGAAACCAGTTAGCTAGAACATCAGTATGGTTCTATTTAGATAAAAGTATGATATTTACACCATTAATATATTAGTGTGAAGGCAAGGTTATTCTTATAACACATTATATATCAGAAAGATATACAGTGTTTTACATAAATAAAATAAAAACATCATAAAACATAACTAATTCTGTTCCCTCAGATCTTCTTTACATAAAGCACTTTTAGAACATTAGATTGTGTTAGATTGTACAGATTATGTAGAGAATGAACACAATAGTGAGCTGTTTTTTTAAAAACATCTTTAAAATATAACGATACATATTTAATCATAAATGGTTGTTTTAATACAACACAATATATATACCAAAAATTAATTAATCTTGCTCAATTATACATTTAATTAGCATCATTCAGGAAAAGAACAATGATCTGTGTATTTCATGTCATGTTAGCTCATTGTTTAAATTTTAAATTTGAATAAAATCAGGATTTAAAAGTAGAAAAGTTTGATTTTATTAAGTTTAAAGCCTATTTTTTTTCTATTTTTTCTCTATTAGTTCCACACACCTTGAACAAGAGCTCCATGTTTCTCTTGGTAGATTCAGAGGTCTCCTTCTGTTTTCTGTATAATAACATAATAATATCATATTGTTTTAATGACTGTGTATTGTAGACAAACTGAGCAGCACATTTAAAATCCTATCATATATTACCACACACTTCTTTCAGGAAAACAGCTAAATTAGTTAGTATAACTGGACAGTTTTATTTTACACTGATATGAATTTGGTTGAAAGCTGTAATTTAAAACAGTAAAGGTAAATTAACATGAACTGGAGTGACTGTCCAGGAGAAACAGGAAAATCTCAGAACTGTTTATTTTTAATGAGGGCTTGTCACGCAACCGGGTCTCCTCGTTCACTCCGCACTTCAGAACTCCACTTCCCAGAGGGCCACACTCGATGACGTCACGTCCACGTCCATTTAGACCTCAGGTCATATGTATCAGAGTTTGCCCCCTTCATGATTTCTTATGTTTTTGCATGTTTGTCTCTTAAATGTTTCAGATCATCAAACTAATTTAAATATTAGTCAAAGACAACACAAGTAAACATAAACTGCAATTTTTAAATGAAGGTCTTTTATTATTAAGGAAGAAACAAAATCCTGCTGCTCCGGTTTCTTTAACCATCTGTCAGAAGTACAGTATAAAGCCACTGATCCATTTTCCCTTTGAGAGCATGTTTTAATTTGACTCTTCCGTTTTTACATCACTCTTACCTGAATTTTGTAGACCTGATATTCTTTCTGAAGTTTATGAATTTACGCATTGACCGGTCACTCTTCATGGACACACAGCTGGGTTCAGGTGTATTAGTTCTCTTACCCTGATCCAGCCTAATACACAAACAAAAACAGACATAACCTGAATACCTATATTATAGAACGTGAGTGTGTGTGTGTGTGTGTGTGTATTTGTGCGTGTCTGTGTGTGTGTGTGTGTGTATGTCTGTGTGTATATGTGTGTGTGTGTGAGTGTGTGTATGTGTGTATGTGTGAGTGTGTGTGTGTGTGTGTATGTGTGTTTGTGTATGTGTGTATGTGTATGAGTTAGTGTGGGTGTGTGTGTGTGTGTGTGTGTATGTGTGTGTGGAAGTTTTAACACATGAATAAATTAGAGATTAAAAGACCAAATATAACATTTTCTTAAATGTAAAAACAATGACTTATTTGACAGATACATGTGAATTACATAGTTTTCATGAATATGAAAGAGTGTATGTCTCCTACACCACTGATATAAAATAAACTACTGATGTTAATGTTACTGTACAGTCCTGAACATTAAAGACTCTGCTGAGGTGACGTGCTGGTACGGTGGTACACTAAGGGGACGTGCTGGTATGGTGGTACACTAAGGTGAAGTGCTGGTATGGTGGTACACTGAGGTGATGTGCTGGTACGGTGGTACACTAAGGTGATGTGCTGGTATGGTGGTACACTACGGTGATGTGCTGGTATGGTGGTACACTAAGGTGACGTGCTGGTATGGTGGTACACTAAGGGGACGTGCTGGTATGGTGGTACACTAAGGGGACGTGCTGGTATGGTGGTACACTAAGGGGACGTGCTGGTATGGTGGTACACTAAGGGGACGTGCTGGTATGGTGGTACACTAAGGTGAGGTGCTGGTATGGTGGTACACTAAGGTGATGTGCTGGTACAGTGGTACACTAAGGTGATGTGCTGGTATGGTGGTACACTAAGGGGACGTGCTGGTATGGTGGTACACTAAGGTGAGGTGCTGGTACGGTGGTACACTAAGGTGATGTGCTGGTACAGTGGTACACTAAGGTGATGTGCTGGTATGGTGGTACACTAAGGTGAAGTGCTGGTATGGTGGTACACTAAGGTGACGTGCTGGTATGGTGGTACACTAAGGTGAAGTGCTGGTATGGTGGTACACTAAGGTGATGTGCTGGTATGGTGGTACACTAAGGTGAAGTGCTGGTATGGTGGTACACTAAGGTGATGTGCTGGTATGGTGGTACACTAAGGTGAAGTGCTGGTATGGTGGTACACTAAGGTGAAGTGCTGGTATGGTGGTACACTAAGGTGACGTGCTGGTATGGTGGTACACTAAGGTGAAGTGCTGGTATGGTGGTACACTAAGGTGAAGTGCTGGTATGGTGGTACACTAAGGTGACGTGCTGGTATGGTGGTACACTAAGGTGAAGTGCTGGTATGGTGGTACACTAAGGTGAAGTGCTGGTGCGGTGGTACACTAAGGTGAAGTGCTGGTATGGTGGTACACTAAGGTGATGTGCTGGTATGGTGGTACACTAAGGTGAAGTGCTGGTATGGTGGTACACTAAGGTGAAGTGCTGGTATGATGGTACACTAAGGGGACGTGCTGGTATGGTGGTACACTAAGGTGACGTGCCGGTATGGTGGTACACTAAGGTGAAGTGCTGGTATGGTGGTACACTAAGGTGAAGTGCTGGTATGGTGGTACACTAAGGTGAAGTGCTGGTATGGTGGTACACTAAGGTGAAGTGCTGGTATGTTGGTACACTAAGGTGAAGTGCTGGTATGGTGGTACACTAAGGGGACGTGCTGGTATGGTGGTACACTAAGGTGAAGTGCTGGTACGGTGGTACACTAAGGTGAAGTGCTGGTATGGTGGTACACTAAGGTGACATGCTGGTATGGTGGTACACTAAGGTGATGTGCTGGTATGGTGGTACACTAAGGTGATGTGCTGGTATGGTGGTACACTAAGGTGAAGTGCTGGTATGGTGGTACACTAAGGTGACGTGCTGGTATGGTGGTACACTAAGGTGAAGTGCTGGTATGGTGGTACACTAAGGTGAAGTGCTGGTATGGTGGTACACTAAGGTGAAGTGCTGGTATGTTGGTACACTAAGGTGAAGTGCTGGTATGGTGGTACACTAAGGGGACGTGCTGGTATGGTGGTACACTAAGGTGAAGTGCTGGTACGGTGGTACACTAAGGTGAAGTGCTGGTATGGTGGTACACTAAGGTGACATGCTGGTATGGTGGTACACTAAGGTGACGTGCTGGTATGGTGGTACACTAAGGTGTTGTGCTGGTATGGTGGTATACTGAGGTGATCTGAACCTCACACAAAGCTATTGAATGTTTGTATCTTTATTTTTATATCAGTTAGGTGTCAGAGGAGCTGCCTGCAGATCAACGCAGGAAAGACTAAAGAACTGGTGGTGGACTTCCGCAGAGCCAAACACTCTCCTTCGGTACCTGTAAATTTTCAGGGAACGGACATTGAGATAGTGAGGTCCTACAAGTACCTGGGTGTTCACCTCAACCACAAGCTGGATTGGAGTGACAACACTGCTGCACTCGACAGGAAAGGCCAGAGCAGACTACATCTCCTGAGGAGATTCAGGTCCTTTGGAGTGCAGGGGGCACTACTGAGGACCTTCTTCGATGCTGTGGTGGCATCAGCCATCTTTTATGGAGTGGTCTGCTGGGGCAGCAGCATCTCCAACACTGACAGGAAGGGACTGAACAGAGTCATGAAGAAGTCCAGCTCTGTCCTGGGGTGTCCTCTTGACCCAGTGGAGGTGGTGGGGGCAGGAGAATGAGGACTGAGTTCAAACACATGCTGAAGAACCTGTCCCACCCCATGTACCACTCTCTGGAAGCACTGGGCAGCTCCCTCAGTGCCCGGCTGCTGCACCCACGGTGTGTGAAGGAGAGGTACCGCAGATCCTTCCTCCCGGCCGCCAGACTGTATAACAGCCGCTCACTAGTCTACACTACCACTACACTAGTCTATTTCTACACTAGTCTATTTCTACACTAGTCTACTTTTAAACTAGTCTATATCTACACTAGTCTATCTCCACACTAGTCTATTTCTACACTGGTCTATCTCTACACTAGTCTATTTCTACACTAGTCTACTTTTAAACTAGTCTATGTCTACACTAGTCTATCTCCACACTAGTCTATTTCTACACTGGTCTATCTCTACACTAGTCTATTTCTACACTGGTCTATCTCTACACTAGTCTATTTCTACACTGGTCTATCCCTACACTTGTCTATTTCTACACTGGTCTATCTCTACACTGGTCTATCTCTACACTAGTCTATTTCTACACTAGTCTATTTCTACACTTGTCTATTTCTACACTAGTCTATTTCTACACTAGTCTACTTTTAAACTAGTCTATATCTACACTAGTCTATCTCCACACTAGTCTATTTCTACACTGGTCTATCTCTACACTAGTCTATTTCTACACTGGTCTATCTCTACACTAGTCTATTTCTACACTAGTCTATTTCTACACTAGTCTATTTCTACACTAGTCTATATCTACACTAGTCTACTTTTAAACTAGTCTATTTCTACACTGGTCTATCTCTACACTGGTCTATCTCTACACTAGTCTATTTCAACACTAGTCTATATCTACACTAGTCTACTTTTAAACTAGTCTATTTCTACACTAGTCTATTTCTACACTAATCTATTTCTACACTAGTCTATCTCTACACTAGTCTATTTCTACAGTAGTCTAATTCTACACTAGTCTATATCTACAGTAGTCTATTCTACAGTAGTCTATTTCTACAGTAGTCTATTTCTACAGTAGTCTATTTCGACTATGGGCAACAAAACTCTGTAGTCTATTTCTATTTCTACTATTTATATTTTCTGTAATTTTGTATATAATTATTTATTATTCGTATATTTCCTGACTTTTCTGTTCATTCCTCTGTGCTGCTGTAACTTTGCAAATTTCCCCACTTATCTTATCTTATCTTATCTTATCTTAAATAGAGGGGTGATATGCCCCCTTCAATATACATCGTGATTGATGTATTATTATGAGATCATCTTAAACTGAGAGCTCCATAGTGAGAAACAACTGTAATGTGTGTTGATGTCTAGATGGAAAGCCAGTAGCTAGTATAGGTAACATTAGCTATTAGAATTAGCTGCAAGTACCTAGCATTAGCTCCAAGTACCTCATACCAGTATGAGGGTGGAGCTTATTTACACGCAGGCTCATTTTATTTAGTCTATTTCCACATGTTGCTTCTGTCTGATCATCATGGAGTCTCACAGAAAACCAGCCAATCAGAGCAGAGCTCATCTGATTATTCATGAGCTCACCAAAAAGGAGTTAACAGCTGATTTCATCCTAGGATCAGATCACAGGGCGTAAATGGGCATGGAGAACCACATCTGGGTGTTTTTCACCCTGAACAAAGTCACATACGTACTTTGTAGAACATCAGAGAAGAGTTTAAAAACTGATTAAATAAATTTATGGCCTTTAAAGGATAGAATTTACATCTCCCCCGATTTGTTATTCAGGTGTCAGTTTGAATTTCATGGCTTATTTTAGTGTCTTCTGCTGCAGATTAAAACAATAATCTCCTGGTCTATTACTGCTCCGGCTCAGTGCAGGTCTGGAATGCTATCAAGCAGACTTTTTTAAATAACGAGTGAGAAAAAGGCTGAAACACTCACTATTATTAAATACACTTCATACCAAATCAGGGAGAACATTTAATTAGGGGTTACTAATTAAACTTTGAATCAGGACATTCAAACTAGAGAACATAGTCAATATAGACCACAGTATTATCTCACCTCTCAGCTTTCTGTAGGTCCTGCTCCTTAGAGAAACTCATCTTGGAGGTCATCGTTCCTCCTTCAGATCACCAAATCCTAAAACACCACACACACAGTCAAGCAGACGTTTTGGTTTCATCTGAAGGTTGTTCTCTGGAACACGGTTCTACCTGTCTAACATGTATCATCTGTTCTCCGCATGTGCACGTCCTGTTATTCATGTTTTGATTCCCATCGTCTAAAGAGCTAAAAAAGCTTTACATTTTGTACAGACGTTTAGTTATCTCTGTATAACATGTTACGAGTCGAATTTGACCGTGATTTTCATGCTGCAGTTCATTTACTGCACAGAAATGATTCAGAACTCTTCTGCCTGTAATCAAGTGAATCAAATAACTTGTTTTATATTGTGATGTTATAAAAATGTCATGTAATTATAATAATTATAATAAATACGGTTTATTTAGCTTCTAAAAGGTGCCCTGTGTCTCATATTATTAAATTTAATAAAGTGTGAAATGCTTTTTCCCCGCTGAGCATCTTTACTGTAATGTAATTTGTAGACTCAGCAGCCTGTAGAAATCAACACGCTCCTGATTTTTAAAAGGTCTAAGTTACACTTACAGTAAGTCGTAGCTGCTGGTCTTGGGAGTCAACAATGAAAACTTTGTGAGGATAAACGTAAAGCCTGCTTGTCTTATTAATAAAGGTCTGGACAGAACAAAACTCACTGTAGTTCATATTTTACTGAAAACATCTGAGAATCAGTATATGCACTTAATGCAGGTATAAAAGGTGGGTGTGTAATGTATAGAATCAGGTTCACCCACATTACAATACTCACTCCAACCTGAACATATAGCTAGTTTGGTCATACGCTACAGAATCAATTAAATAAAATCATTTTATAATTTAAACTGTAGGTACTAAGCAGTGACATAATCCATATCCATAGACATATCCACGCTGCTCCTCAGACATACAGTCCATTTACAATTCACCATCTAAAACCCGAACACAGAAGCTCCGCCCCCTAAATACAGCCAAAGCAGAAAACCAGCATTCCCATCAATCAGGAATTCTTTAGTCTCCAGTCAGGTTCCAGGACTTCCTTCTAAACAGAAGATGCGGTTCTATAGGAATTCTCCTGCCATTGTGTTCATAGTGTACCGTAAACCCCCTAATAAACGAGTCTCCCAAATGTGCACTAATATATGCGCCTGGTACATTTAACCTGACGGAGCACCTTTCACTGAACAAAGTTAAACACACACACACATACACACGGACACACACACACACACTTACATACATATACACACACACACACATACACAGACACATACAGATACATACAGACACGTACAGACACACACACACACACACATACAGACACACACACACACAGACACACACACACTGATATACATATACACACACACACACACACACTGATATACATATACACACACACACACAGACACACTCTCTCTCTCTCTCTCTCTCTCTCTCTCTCAGAGTCTGAATCGTCTTAATGAAGTCATTAAATAAACTGAGGACGTTAAACTCCAGTTTTTACCTTCTGCTTTCTCTCCAAACGCTGATCTACCTCGTTCTTCACACGGACTGATTTACTTTCACTTTCACGATAAACTGGATCAGTCTGGCATCAGTCTGGTGTGGAGGTGGAAGGGTGTGGAGCCATGAGCTCTCTGTCCAATCACAGAGGTCTATGCACCTCTCTGACTGAAAAGCTGGGATGAAGCCAAACACCCTGTGTTCAGGTAAAACTGGAACATCTGGTGTTTTAGAGTGTAGTGGTTTGTATGTGATGGTTGGGTTATTAACACATTAGGTTTAAAACATTAAGAGGGATCATATTCAGGTGTGTAGTGCTATTCTGCTCCCTCTACTGCATTAGAGAAATTACAACAGATCATGTGACTTACCTGCACTCCAGGTACATGATTCACACCTGTCTGATAAGAAGATGGATACGTTTATTAATAAAGTTATAAATAGTTATAATAAGGCAGATATTTGGTTCTTATAGACGGCCTTTTCTTATTTATCTTATTCTATAACACCTAGAACTAAAACACATTTTAATAAAAACACTGAGATCTACATGTCTAGTGGAGGTTTTTACGCTACAGAAATAGAATCACTAGAACATTCATTCTTCTCTTGTGAGTTTACATTAAAATCCTGGAATGATCTGTATAATTAATTATCTCTTAATATAAATAGTCTAACAGAATTTCAGTATGGTCTACCACGTGATGTTTCTGATATACACTAGTTATTATTTTGGGTAATAAATACCCTACTGATATACTTTTCCCTCTTTCATGAATGAGTTTGTGGGTCATTCTAGTTCACTATAATATATAGAACTAGATACATTATTTAGAAATATGAAATAATATATATCCTGGATATTTGAATGGTGAAGGTCTTTATCAGTCTCTGATGTATATTTGTTAACGACCGTGAATCCCTCTTTACCATACCACACCTCTTTTACTCCTTCTTCTTCTTGACTTGTTTATTTGTATGTTTCTGATTTGGTCTGTAAATGTTAAAAAGGTCAGTTTTAAATAATTCATCATATTGATTCCATCATTAAACACCTCCAGTCTGTAAAAATATTTGTTCTCCATCTTTTCCCCTTTTAAAGTGAAAAAATCAGTCTTCTATTTATTAACTTACATGATGAAATTTAGCCAAGTAAATATATTACTGAGTAATACAGTCAAGCTGGAGAGTCTACACACCCCTTTCACCGTCTCCAAGTTTTCTTATGTTACAGTTTTATTCTAGATACAGTTTTATTTTACTGATAAAAATCGTTTATTTAGGGGTTACATTTCTGTACACTCCCTCAGCCTGATACTGGGCTGATGCACCTTTGGCAGTTACAGCTTTTAGGGATCTCGGGAAAGAAGCTACGAGCTTGGCACACTTGTTTCTGGACACTGTTGCCCATTCCTCTTGGGATGTCCTTGTAAGCTCTGTCAGGTTGGATGGGGAACATCAGTACACCACCATTTTCAGCTCCTTCCACAGACGTTCAACTGGATTCAGGTCTGGGCTCTAGCTGGGCCACTTGAAAAATCCCATAATAATATAACAGGATAGTATAGTAATTACTAATTAAATAATATGACTGAATTTGTATTTGCAGATAAAATAACTAAATTATTATATCCATAATTGATTCAGACAATTAATTTATACATTTATTATACAGTTGTGATCAAATTTATTCAACCCCCAATGCTGCGAAGGGTTTTATGGAATTCAGTGCACATTTGTAATTGTGTTCATAATGAAATCTTACAAGGACTTGTTAAAGAACTAAATGCAACTAAATAGCATCAATTGTTTTTGTCATAAAGTATTAAATGGCCTTTTTGTGATTTCTTCATTGACACAATTATTCAACCCCTTTACGACTACCCTTCCTAAGAACAGAGGTTCATTCCAGTGTTTTCAATCAGGTATTGAAAACACCTGTGGATGTCAACGAGCAGCAATCAAGCATGATAAGCACCAATTAGGCAGATTTAAAAGGACTGTGATACTCAGCTCCTTCTAGACATCTACTGGTGTGTTTACAAGCATGGTGAAGGCAAGAGAATGGTCCCAGAAGACAAGAGAAGAGGTTATTGCTCTTCACAAGAATGGCAATGGATATAAAAAGATTGCGAAGTTGTTAAATATTCCAAGAGACACTATCGGAAGTATCATTCGCAAGTTCAAGTTAAAGGGCACAGTGGAAACGTTACCTGGTCGTGGCAGAAAGAAGATCCTGACCGCGACTGCTGTGCGCTACCTGAAGCGTAATGTGGAGAAAAATCCCCGCGTGACTGCTAAGGAACTGAAAAAAGACCTGTCAGATGTGGGCACTGAAGTTTCAGCTCAGACAATAAGGCGCGCACTGCATAACGAAGACCTCCATGCTAGAACTCCCAGGCGCACCCCCTTGCTGACTCCAAAGAACAAGAAAAGTCAACTGCAGTATGCCAAAAGTCATGTGGACAAGCCACAAAGGTTTTGGGACAGTGTACTGTGGTCAGATGAAACTAAATTAGAACTGTTTGGGACAATGGACCAGCGCTATGTTTGGAGGAGGAAGAACCAGGCTTATGAACAAAAGAACACCTTGCCCACTGTGAAGCATGGCGGGGGGTCAATTATGCTTTGGGGCTGTTTTGCTTCTAATGGTACAGGAAAGCTTCAACGTGTGCAGGGTACCATGAATTCCCTTCAGTACCAGGAGATCTTGGAGGAAAATGTGATGGAGTCAGTCACAAACCTGCGGCTTGGGAGACGTTGGACCTTCCAACAGGACAATGATCCGAAGCACACATCCAAGTCCACTAGAGCATGGTTGAACATGAAAGGCTGGAACATTCTAGAGTGGCCATCGCAATCACCAGACTTAAATCCAATTGAGAACCTCTGGTGGGACCTAAAGAAGGCAGTTGCAGTGCGCAAGCCTAAGAATGTGACTGAACTGGAGGCTTTTGCCCATAAAGAATGGGCTAAGATACCCATAGGTCGCTGCAAGACACTTGTGTCAAGCTATGCTTCACGCTTGAAAGCTGTCATAACTGGAAAAGGATGTTGTACTAAGTACTAAAAAATAATGTCACTAGGGGGTTGAATAAAACTGATAATGATGTGAGCACAGTAAAGACATTTGTGGTTATTCCATCATAAATATTATGTTATATTTGTCTAATTTATAAGTGCCTCTTTGATATAATTGTAAATAAGATGACTGAAATGATCAAAATCAATGTCAAACTGGCCAAAACACTTTATTTCAGTGGGGGTTGAATAAATTTGATCACAACTGTATATAATTATCACAGTATCTAATTTCTAAAAAGGTAATATCAGTGATGTGATTTCTGAGGAGGTAATATCAGTGATGTGATTTCTGAGAAGGTAATATCAGCAGCCAGTCAGAGCTTTAAACAAAGATTTAAATAGAAATGAAATCAGGTTTAGTGTCGCGTCACATTTACACAGGTGAGCAGGTGAATGAATGTCTTAGGTGTGTTGTCCCTGTACTGAAATGAAATAGTCCACATACAGGACTCTCACATACATGCTCTGTTTGTCCAGATGGTTCCTTAACTGTGCTATGTCCAGATGATAAGAGCTCAGCCGCACATGATGGATATTTTCCAAATGTGTAAACTTTGTCATCTTAATGGAATTCCTGAGTGGGATGTAGAGGGATTTCTCACCACTCTTGTTGAAGGATAAAAGTTAACACGTCCAGGAATGCTGGGAATGTTGAGCCTTCTGGAAGATGATTTAGGAAATCTGGTCTGGTCTGCAATTTTTAATTAAGTACTTGATCCCTCCATTTTAACAAGGCTGCTGCTTTTGCGAGCTGATCTGAGAACTCTTGAACGGTGATCTATCTGCTTTGAGCGTTTCCAGTGATGTTGAGACCTACTGGTGTCGTACCAACACAGCACAGTGGAGTGTGTTTCTTTACACAAACTAAGTGTTGAAGTCATGTCTGTTACTGTGTGTGTTTTAGACCAGATCAGGGTAAGAGATCTGATTACCCTGAACCCAGCTGTGTGTCCATGAAAAATGACGGGTCAATGGGCAGACTATTATTCTTCAGAGACGATAACAGACCTACAGAGTTCAGGTAAGAACAATGTGAAAATGAACTCCAGGGTTCTTAAAGAGAACACGGTTCAGTGTCTCTGACTGGTGGTACAACAAACCAGAGCAGCACCATCAAAACTATTATATTCCATCCATAGTTCTTTATTATACACTCATCTTCAAAAATAGCTGCACCCAAAGGGAAGAAACAGAAGGGAAGCAAACATGGTGGGTAGGATTGACTTTGGGAAATGAAATGGGAATGATTGAAGTTGCACACTTGGGAGACTTACAAGAACCACATAGAGAGAGAACCAACGGAAACAGCCATGAGTATGGACATTCGGCAAGCAATGATGCCCTCCACGAGTCATCCTGTTAGTGCCAGCACCATAGACAGACAGCACGTCAGCACGATGCAGGACTACATGCTATCTTGGCATCTTCAATGACAAGACTCGGTTTTGTCTTGGTGGAGCCAGAGTGTCTCTCCACCTCCACCCCTACTCTCCAGAAACTGAGTGAGAATATTCAAGCTGCATGGGATGGATTATCACAGGACACCATTAGGAACCTCTACAGCTCCATGCAGATCCATGTTTAACAAGGCTGTGATCAATCACTCAGGCTGCAGTTACTTTATTTAACCTGAAGTTAATCTAGGACCAGGTAGGCCTACTGATAGAAGGTTCCTTGGTTCTCTTTGTCTGTGTTATCTAGACAGTAAGGACAGGCCGAGCGAAGGAGGGGTCTCTCTTTTGAGGTCTGCCCTGTGATGAGGGAAAGGCCAGAGAGTGAGGCATTACTGCGAGAGACCTTTTAACACCTGGAGTCACTGAACACACCCCTCTTACTTATTTGAATGGGAGCTTGCATTGAGTGTTGAGGCGATACTGACACCTACTGGTCAACATGGTACCAACACAGCATCATGATCTTTTGTGAAGTGAGTTTGTTTTTACACCAACTTGCAGGACAGAGTTAAAGTCATGTGTGATCTGGGACGCTGGGGTGAGTGGACGCTGGCGTGTTTGTCGCCGCTGCTCCCCCGGCTTCTTTTCACCCGGCTCCTTTTTAACTTGCTCCTTTTTAAGCGTCTTTTAAGGTTATTATATTACCTGCTATCATGTTGGGAAGTATTTGGACCTGCTATATGTGCCTTGCACTAGCCTGGATTACTCTGCTCTTTGTTCATCTTTCAACGGCAGCGGAGCGGCTGTTTTACACCTCTGCTGAGCTCCATAGGCTCCGTTTGCATTTGCATGGACCTCCACCATCGGCCCTCTTCGACTACCCGGACATTCTCTATCTGCCCCGTCGGAAATACATGCATCGAGGCTCGCGACGGATTTTCGGCCGTGCTGGGTCCAGTTCTATCAAGTCTACCTGGACTACTGTTCGCCGTCCATTAAGAAATAATGCTTGCGGCTCTAATCGCAGTGTTTTGATCCGCCCTACTCACCTGGTTAATGTGTCTACCGCGGCTCCTTATCACGAAAAGACCATCAACTTCGGCCTCTTTAACATCCGCTCGCTCACAAATAAGGGGCAGCTTATCCAGGATATCATCTCTGACTGTAAGTTGGACTTTTTGTGTTTAACTGAAACGTGGCAACAGCCAAACGACTTTGCTTCACTCAATGATGCTACTCCTCCGGGATTTGTTTACCTGGAAAAACCTCGTGATTTTGGCCGAGGGGGAGGCCTCGCGATAATCTACCGTGAGAAGTGGAGGGTAGCGCCAGTAACTGTCCAAGTATACAACTCATTTGAAGTTACTGTCTGCCAGCTCTCTGGACCAACTCCCACTATTATTGCCGCCCTGTATCGACCCCCGAAGCATAACAAGGATTTTATTAGTGAGCTTGCTGATTTCCTGACACACCTCTCCACAGTTTCACCTAACATAATACTTGTGGGAGATTTTAATATTCATGTGGATGATGATAATAATCCTCTTACCAAAGATTTCATATCTTGCTTGGACAGTCTTGGGCTACAGCAATATATTGATTTCCCCACGCACGTTAAAGGACATATTTTGGATTTAATCTGTTGTTCAGGTGTTAGACCTGTTGACTGTAAAGCTGATTTCTTTCCTCTTTCTGATCATATGCTTTTATCATTTGGTGTTAATATTCCACTTTCTAAATCTAACCCTCCACGGAATATAACTTATCGTAAAATTAAGGATATTAACTTGGATAATTTATCTTGTTGTATCAATAGTCTTCCTAGTATTGATCCGTCTTCTACTCCAGATAAACTGCTTTCACATTATAATGCATCCCTTCGTAAGCTCCTAAATGATTTTGCTCCACTTAAAACTAGATCTGTTTCATTTACTCGCACTGCACCCTGGTTTACTTCAATTCTTAGACAGTTAAAAGCAAAAGGTCGTCAACTTGAAAGACTTTATAGGAAAACTGGTCTCACCGTACATAAAGAGATGTATTTAAATCATATTCTTCATTATAAAGACTCTATTGCTACAGCTAAATCCATATATTATTCTAATCTAATTAGTTCTAATGAGGGTAATTCCAAGGCCCTCTTTTCATTATTTGCAAAGATTACAAAGCCACTGGATTCACTTCCTCCCCATTTATATTGTTTTGATTTTTGTAATACTTTAGTATCATTCTTCTCCTCAAAAATAGTACATATCCATCAGCAACTGTTACCAACTGTCCCTTTGGCATTAATTGCATTACCCCCGTTTGCCCCTCCTAATCTACTTTCAGCTTTCACTCTTCCCTCAGTTAATGATGTTTCCAAATTAATTCAAAAATCAAAATCTTCAACTTGTCAACTAGATCCTTTTCCAACTGTTCTTGTTAAAGCTAGTCTTTCCTCTTTGTCCCCTCTCATTACAGACATTATACATTCTTCCCTTACAACTGGTGTCTTTCCCCTTGCTCTCAAAGCAGCTGTTATAACCCCAATACTCAAAAAATCTGGTTTAGATCCAAATGACCTTAATAATTTTCGTCCTATTTCAAATCTTCCATTTATCTCCAAAATCCTTGAAAAAACAGTTGCTGTTCAACTTCATGCACATTTGGCCTATAATGATTTATATGAACAATTTCAATCTGGCTTCCGTCCGCTTCATAGTACTGAAACGGCACTTCTTAAGATCACCAATGATCTCCTTGTTGCTGCTGATTCTGGTCTACTATCTATACTCCTTCTGCTTGATTTGACTGCGGCCTTTGATACAATTTCGCACGACATCCTTCTTGACAGACTTTCTTCTCTTGGCATTGCAAATATACCTCTCCATTGGTTCCGTTCTTATCTTTCTGGCCGCACTCAGTTTGTTCAGTTAAAATCATTTATATCTCACTCTGTTTCGGTTACTTCAGGTGTTCCCCAGGGCTCTGTCCTGGGACCCCTGTTATTTATTATTTATCTTCTTCCCCTTGGTTATATTTTTCGAAAGCATCGTATTCAGTTTCACTGCTATGCGGACGACACCCAGCTCTACTTTTCAACCAAACCTAATGCTACACTCCCACCTTCATCTCTTACTGATTGTCTTCTTGAAATAAAACATTGGTTTACCCTAAATTTTCTTAAATTGAATTGTAATAAAACAGAACTTCTATTGATTGGCACTAAATCAACATTAAGTAAATGTCATAACCTTTGCATTTCGGTTGATAATTATTCAATTTCTCCCTCTCCTCAGGTTAAGAGTCTGGGTGTCATCCTTGATAGTACCCTCTCTTTTGTTTCACATGTTAATAATATCACTCGGTCAGCTTATTTTCATCTTCGAAATATTAATCGTCTCCGTCCTTCTCTTACTCCTCATTCTACTGCTATCTTGGTTCATAGTTTGGTTACTTCTCGTTTAGATTATTGTAATTCTCTTTTGTTTGGTCTACCACAGAAAACCCTTCATAAATTACAATTGGTTCAAAATTCAGCTGCTCGTATCATTACACGGACTCCTTCAATCCATCATATCACTCCTGTTTTACAGCAGCTTCATTGGCTTCCCATTTCATACCGTATCAATTATAAAATACTCCTTTTAACTTTCAAAGTTCTCCATAATCTTGCCCCTTCATATCTTTTTGACCTTCTTCATATTGCTACATCTGTCCGTACCCTTAGATCTTCCTCTTCTATTCATTTCACTATTCCCCCTGTCCGTCTTGCTACTATGGGGAGCAGAGCGTTTAGTCGTGCTGCTCCCTGGCTTTGGAATTCACTCCCAGCTGATCTTCGCAACATAGATTCATTGCCACATTTTAAAATTAAACTTAAAACTCACTTGTTTAAAGTTGCCTATGATTTGTGATTGTATGTGCACTGTTTCTTTTCAATTTTTGTACTTATTTTAACTTTGTATTTTTATTTTGTTTGTCAGGTTAAATTATGTAAGGTGACCTTGAGTGTCAAGAAAGGCGCCCTTAAATAAAATGTATTATTATTATTATTATTATGATCTTGTTTGTGTTTTAGACTGGATCAGGGTAAGAGATCTGATTCACCTGAACCCAGCTGTGTGTCCATGCAGAGTGACTTTTCAGTGGACGAACTAATAAAGCTCAGAGAGGGGAGCAGTTCTACAGAGTTCAGGTAAGAATGATGTGAAAATGAAGGGATTAAAACTTTTCCTCTGAGCTCCAGTGATCTCGATGAGAAAGGGGTTCAGAAGTTTCTGACGTAAACAAACAAGAACAACAACAACAACAACAACAACAACACAGCCCTAAAAATATTTTATTCCTCTGTAGTTCATTATTCTGTGTAATATACAGTATAACTTATAGTAGAATATAACAGTTGTTGAATAATCAGTGCATTTCGTATTAGTGTGTATACATTTTACCATGTGGTTAACATCACCAGAACAGAACTGTATGTATTTACGACAGGACGGAGTCCCTGGGATATTGCTGTTCTCGGGGTTTTACAGGTCATAGGTTAAACACCACTTGGAGACCATTTGTTGATCTTTGTTGGTCCTAGATAAGATCACACCCTCTGTTTGTTACCTTTAGGGGGTGGTTAAACAGCGTATAAAACCTGTGTGACAAGGGTCTCTCTTTAGACTGAGTTGGGCTTGGTAGACTGAGTAGGGCTGCGCAAGACTGAGTTGTGCTGCGTAGGACTAAGGTCCGACTGAGTAGGCCTGCGTAAGACAGCAGGACTGAGTTGGGTTGAGTTCAGACTGCACTGAACTGGCCTGGCTAAGGACAAGAGATGAGTGAACTGCGATCGCCTTGAAATAAACAACTCCAACATCTCCAGCCTTCAGTCTCCTGACTCCATCCTTCTGGGCAAAGCACGAAAGAAACTACACAGTATAATGTACCACACAGTATTTAACCTCCCCCAACTCCCCCAGCCTCACACACACTTACACATCCACACATACAGTTTACTCCACACCTGTTCATTTTGGTCCTCTGTGTAGTTCATGTGCATTAGCCTT
>JAMWET010001099.1:37500-120000 GCA_024036415.1 Prochilodus magdalenae | reverse complement strand
TATAGAGTAGAAAAGGTCATTATAAGTGCTTTACACAGAGACGGGTCTTCAGTCTGCTCTTAAAGACCACGAGAGACTCCGCTATTCGGACAGCCAGTGGAAGTTCATTCCACCATCTGGGAGCCAGGACAGAGAAGAGTCTGGACGCTGGTCTTCCATGTGTCCTCAGGGTTGGTGGGTCAAGTCGAGCAGTACCTGACGCTCGAAGGGCTCGAGGTACAGATCGACTCTTAACCATGGCCATTAGGAGGGTCGGCTGGTCCATTCTTGGCTTTGTAGGCGAGCATCAGAGTTTTTCATCTGATGAAGGCAGCAACAGGAAGTTGGTGATGGGAGCGCAGCAATGGAGTGACGTGGGTGAATTTTGAAGATTGAACATTTATGCACAGTTATAGAGGCTAATGTCAGGATTATAAAACATGGAGTGGTTTATAGAGCTTTGTGAATGTACTTATGATGTATAACGGAAAACTTAATTCATAGAAAGTGTTACCATCATTTCTAGATGGGTATTCGTATAATTAGACATCTGGCAAAAGATGACAAAAGAAAGGAATTGAAATATGGAACAGTTGTATGCAAAATTTGCACACCTGTTTTGTGAGTGATAGTAAATTACCGCGTCCCCTACGGAGCATTTATTTTTCAATTTCTGAAAGTTTTATTTGTTTTAAGTTATTAATTATTTGCAGAATTTAATGCAGAATTAAATCTGTAAATTTGAAAATTATGTTCTCTGTAGAGGATATCTTATTTTCACTTCAACACAACCTGCACAGGGTTCCCAAACGTACAAACGTACCTTGAATACAATCAAATTTGTTTGACTTTTTTTTTTTTTTTTTTTTCCACTTTTTCAAAAGATCAATGCAGAATATCCCCAGACCCTGGCCTTGCAACCAGCTCCAGAAAGCTGTGGTGGCTGTGTCTGAAAGCTGCATGTGATTTAGCGTTAAGCTATTATATGTAGCAGCTTTCCACAATAACCATTAAGAACCAGACCACATGGAAAGGCCAGTGGAGAAATCTATTCTGACTCATTGACCACATTCAGATACAGCCATTGAATTCAAATGCAATTGGATTTGGACTGATTACACCCCGATGGCCATTTTTACTAGGCTTGATTCGGGGGAAATTGAATAGTGTGAGAATGCATGTGTGCACGGACCGAAGCGTAACTGTCAGGCAACACCATTCAGCCTGATTTAAGGTCTGATTCAAACGTACTGTACCTCTACAAATGGCGCAGCCCTGCTGGGGGACCGTTTCACTTGTGTGCAGATACGATAATCATGTTTAGCTCTAGAATGACGAGTCTATGGACCTCTTCTTTGTCAAGCAGTTGCACTCTCGCTATCGTCAGTAGAATAGCTGCACCAAGAGGGAAGTGTGGGAGTGCGGTGCTGTTGGGAAGGAGGATAAAGGTGACCAGGATCAATAACTGATGATACATGTAGACTGATATGGACAATATTTATTGAGCTACACATACAGAAGTCTGTCTCTCAGTATGGAGTCAGTATGGTAATATGTCCATGCAGCTTGAATATTCTCACACAGTTCCTGCAGATGGTGCGGTAGGGGTGGAGGTGGAGTGACACCAAACCTTATGGACGTGTTACCCATAAAAACAAACCGCTCGTCTTGGTGCTGACCGCGGTGACTCCACACAGAGTCGTTGGTCGTCTCCACCAAGACTAAAGCGGGACTCGTCACTGAAGATGCCATTCTGAGTCACTCCATGACAGTCTGGTACGACACCACTGCAGTCTTTGGTGACGGTGACGTGGTGTTAAGGACAGTCATCGTAATGGTCTGTGTGTATGTAGTCCTGAGTCATGCAGCGGTCTGCCAATGGTGCTGGCCCCTCCTTGTTTACATCACATGCTCGGCCGAGTGTGAAACTTGAATCATTCAGATCTCTCACAATGTCAAACCTACCCGCCAAGCTTCATTCCTGGTGGCTGATTCCCTCTGGGTGCAGCTATATGTGCAGCTATATTTTTTGATGACAAGTGTATGTGGAAATTGCATAAAGGAGCTTGCGGTTTTTATTCATATACTAAGTGCATCCATATGCGCTGTGCACAAAGGGGTAGGAGAAGTGGAATTATAAATAGGAGGGTGATGATTAATTGGGATCCTCTTAGCCAATCATATTTCTCGTCTCGAACAGCTGCACTAAAATGACTCACTTCATGGCAGAGGAGACGGCAGAGGGGAATGTGCATGAGATGCCAAACAGTATGGCAAAAACAATGAATCATGGCCATAATACAAATAACAGACTCTGCACTCACCGGCCACTTTATTAGAATCCCCTGGTTAGTAGGTCCACCATACTGGTGTTCAGTGGACCATCTGTTTATGCACAGATTGTGGAGGCCATCTTATAGTCTTTAATCAGTGGTCAGATCCTGAACACTCTTGGTTAGATGTTTTAGAATGGTGGACTACTCTCAACATAGGAGTGACCATGCTGGTGTACAGTGACCACACTGGTGTACAGTGGACCATCTGTTTATGCAGTTTGTTATGGCTGTCCTATAGCCTTTCATCAGTGGTCCGGTCCTGAACACTCTTGGTTAGATGTTTTAGAGTGGTCAACCACTCTTAACATAGGAGTGACCATTCTGGTGTACAGTAACCATACAGGTGTGCAGTGACCATACTGGTGTACAGTGACCATGCTGGTCTACAGTAGACAATCTCTTTATGCAGTTTGTGATGGCTGTCCTATAGCCTTTTAATGAGTCGTCTGATTCTGAACATTCTTGGTTGGATTTTTTAGAATGGTGGACCACTCTCAACCTAGGAGTGACCACACTGGTGTACAGTGACCACACTGGTGTACAGTGACCATGCTGGTGTACAGTGACCACACTGGTGTACAGTGACCATGCTGGTGTACAGTGACCACACTGGTGTACAGTAGACATCTGTTTATGCACATGACATCCTATAGCCTTTCATCAGTGGTCCGATCCTGAACACCCTTGGTTTGATGTTCTAGAGTGGTCAACCACTCTCAACCTAGGAGTGACCATACTGGTGTACAGTGACCACACTGGTGTATAGTGACCACGCTGGTGTACAGTGACCACACTGGTGTACAGTGACCACACTGGTGTACAGTGACCATGCTGGTGTGCAGTAGACATCTGTTTATGCACATGGCATCCTATAGCCTTTCATCAGTGGTCCGATCCTGAACACTCTTGGTTTGATGTTCTAGAGTGGTCAACCACTCTCAACCTAGGAGTGACCATACTGGTGTACTGTGACCATACTGGTGTACAGTGACCACACTGGTGTACAGTGGACCACCTGTTTATGCACAGATTGTGGAGACCATTTTAAAGTCTTTACTCAGGGGTCTGATCCTGAACACTCTTGGTTAGATATTCTAGAGTGGTCAACCACTCTCAACCTAGGAGTGACCATACTGGTGTACAGTGACCACACTGGTGTACAGTAGACCATCTGTTCATGCAGTTTGTTATGGCTGTCCTATAGCCTTTCATCAGTGGTCCGGACCTGAACACTTCTGGTTAGATGTTCTAGAGTGGTCAACCACTCTCAACCTAGGAGTGACCATACTGGTGTACAGTAACCATACAGGTGTACAGTGACCATGCTGGTGTACAGTTGACAATCTCTTTATGCTGTTTGTGATGGCTGTCCTATAGCCTGTTAATGAGTCGTCTGATTCTAAACATTCTTGGTTGGATATTTTGGAATCGACTCCCAACCTAGGAGTGACCATACTGGTGTACAGTGACCACAATGGTGTACAGTGGACCATCTGTTTATGCACATGGCATCCTATAGCGTTTCATCAGGGGTCTGATCCTGAACACTCTTGGTTAGATATTCTAGAGTGATCAACCACTCTCAACCTAGGAGTGACCATACTGGTGTACATTGACCATACTGATGTACAGTGACCATGCTTGTGTACAGTAGATCATCTGTTCATGCAGTTTGTTATGGCTGTCCTATAGCCTTTCATCAGTGGCCCGATCCTGAAAACTCTTGGTTAGATGTTTTAGAACAGTGGACCACTCTCAACCTAGGAGTGACCATACTCGGGTACAGTGACCATGCTGGTGTACAGTGACCACACTGGTGTACAGTGACCACACTTGGTGTGAAGTAGACATCTGTTCATGCACATGGCATCCTATAGCCTTTCATCAGTGGTCCGATCCTGAACACTCTTGGTTAGATGTTCTAGAGTGGTCAACCACTCTCAACCTAGGAGTGACCACACTGGTGTACAGTAGACCATCTGTTTATGCACATGGCATCCTATAGCCTTTCATCAGTGGTCCGATCCTAAACACTGTTGGTTAGATGTTCTAGAGTGATCAACCACTCTCAACCTAGGAGTGACCATACTGATGTACAGTGACCATGCTTGTGTACAGTAGACCATCTGTTTATGCAGTTTGTTATGGCTGTCCTATAGCCTTTCATCAGTGGCCCGATCCTGAAAACTCTTGGTTAGATGTTTTAGAATAGTGGACCACTCTCAACCTAGGAGTGACCATACTCTGGTACAGTGACCATGCTGGTGTACAGTGACCAAACTGGTGTACAGTGACCATGCTGGTGTACAGTGACCACACTTGGTGTGAAGTAGACATCTGTTTATGCACATGGCATCCTATAGCCTTTCATCAGTGGTCCGATCCTGAACACTCTTGGTTAGATGTTCTAGAGTGGTCAACCACTCTCAACCTAGGAGTGACCATACTGGTGTACAGTAGACCATCTGTTTATACACATGGCATCCTATAGCTTTTCATCAGTGGTCAGTTCCGAACTCTCTTGGTTGAATACTTGAAGTGGTGGACCGAGTTCCAACCTATGAAATTGAATGACCATATTGATGTGCAGTGAAGCAGGCTTGGTTCACATGGCTCACCTTCTAAATATCTGGTCCACAGCAGATAGTAATTTGTTTTAACAGTCCTTAATCAAAACATCCAGATTCCAGAGTAGGAAAAGATGATGTTCCTCCACAAAACGTGGGTGAAAACCCAACCTTTCACCAACAAGGTAAACAACCATGAAAGAGGAGGGTGCGTGCTTGAGACAGAGTATAAAGCTTGTTGTGCTGCAAGGGCAGCAAGCTGTAAATTCAAAGTCAAATTGGCCATGTTACTTCAAATGCCCATGAACATGATAATACAGCTGGGAAAAGGCTGTTAAATATTATACTTCATTCAAGCAACAGCTGCGCATTTCCCGCCTACATTTCCTTTCCAGCCAGCGCTAGTGGAATCACCACATAATCAAATGATTGCTACGAGTTTACATATTTCTGTCACAGAAGTCCAATCACCTCACACCGAGCTACCTCATTTCCATGAAGGTACCTTTCCGCCATGCCAACCCTTGTGCATTACGAGGTGTGCAGATTACAAGTAGACCAAACGCCACATTACGAGGTCATAAAGATCCCCATATGGTGCAGTGGTGCTTACAACAGCACATCAGCATCTCACAGTAATAACACTTTCCCAGTTAAATAATTGGGAAGTACAGAAAGGTAAATAAGCCATATTAAACACTGGTGTGAAGACAAAACCACAAACTCAGTATGTCACATAGACAGTAGATATACCTTTCCGGAATGAGTCCGATCTGTGGGATGACTGCACATCACACTTGATCTAATGCCGATCCCTCCCGTTTGGTTTTGCAGCTGGCGACCTGGGACCCGATCCATGGACTGAATGGAAGCCTGTCAGACAGGAAGCTGGAGAACAACATGCGTGGTGTGGTGTTACGCATTGTCACTGTTCTGGTAAGATCTAAGCTCTTGTGGATCAATGAAGTACATACTTCCATTCCTTTATCTATATACTTACCTAACTACTCACCCAACCCAAACCCACTCAACCATCTGACCCTACCCACCCATCCGATTACTACCCACCCAATCCACTTCCCACTTCCAGCCACTTAGCCCTACCTAACCTACCCACCCATCTAAACCGCCCCCCCAAGCCTAATTACCCACCCACCAAACCAAAACCTAATCTACCCAAATCAACCCCACCACCTGACTACGCATACCTACCAATTCAACCCTATAACCCATTGGCCCACCTATTTACCCAATCCCGACCTAACCTACCTACCCACCCATCTAAACTACCCAAACTACCTATCTAAATTACCCACTCACACAACGCCCCACCCACTGAACCAAAACCTATCTACCCAAATCAACCCCACCACCCAACTACGCCTACCTACCCACTCAACCCTATAACCCATTGGCCCACCTACCCACCCAATCCTACATAACCTACCCACCCACCCATCTAAACTACCCAAACTACCTATCTAAATTACCCACTCACACAACGTCCCACCCACCAAACCAAAACCTATCTACCCAAATCAACCCCACCACCCAACTACGCCTACCTACCCACTCAACCCTATAACCCATTGGCCCACCTACCCACCCAATCCTACATAACCTACCCACCCACCCATCTAAACTACCCAAACTACCTATCTAAATTACCCACTCACCCAACGTCCCACCCACCAAACCAAAACCTATTTACCCAAATCAACCCCACCACCCAACTACGCCTACCTACCTACTCAACCCTATGACCCATTGGCCCACCTACCCACCCAACCCTACATAACCTACCCACCCACCCATCTGAACTACCTGAACGACCTATCTAAATTACCCACTCACCCAACGTCCCACCCACCAAACCAAAACCTATCTACCCAAATCAACCCCACCACCCAACTACGCCTACCTACCCACTCAACCCTATAACCCATTGGCCTACCTACCCACCCATCCCGACCTAAGATACCTACCCACCCATCTAAACTACCCGAACTACCTATCTAAATTACGCAGTCACCCAACATCCCACCCACCAAACCAAAACCTATCTACCCAAATCAACCCCACCACCCAACTACGCCTACCTACATACTCAACCCTATGACCCATTAGCCCACCTACCCACCAAACCTGACATAACCTATGTACCCACTTAACTTACCCAACCATTCACACTACTTACCCCACCCTACCTAACCCACCCAACCTATTGACTAGTATTTGACATTTTGCTGACTCTTTTGTTGAAAAGCTTGTCTGGATTCCAGTATGCTGCTAGATAATGTTTTTGCACTGAAAGTGATAGTCTGTGTTAGGCGTCGTTTTCCCTGTTGGCTGTTAGTTTGGTGTTTTTAAAAAAGGTCTATACCTCGTAGTTTATGAACCAGTTCAATTATGTTTTCCATATGTTGTGCAAGCCTGTTTTTGTTTGTTTTCCTGACGGTTATTTTCCTGCTCTCCAAATGGTATCGCATGTATTTAGGAAAAGTAAATATATGAAGTGAAGTGCGGGCTGTAATTAAGCTGTTTTGTATGCGGGGGAATCTCTGATGTTTAATCAAAGCATCCATGAGATCTATGGTGAAAATGGCAAGGCTGGATACAGACCTAGATTTATTTTCACCAAGCACTTAAAGCACTGTTGTTGGCAACATGCAGAATGTAAGTGATTTTGTTCTTTTAGCTTCATCTAAAAAGATCAGAGACCCCTGATGTAAGGATGTACAGTGGTAACGTCAAACCTTTTAAAAACACAAGCCGCTGATATATCTGAGCATTTTTAATGCAGGAGAGCACTAAATTAAAGCATTTATGGATTCATTAAAAAAATATTTATGAAATTAAAAATGTATCTATATAAAGATATGTTTCAGTATGTGGATGTGCGGGCAGAGTGGGGTTTAAAATGTTTTTGCAAAATAAAATAGAATAAAATAAATTTAAATGAAATATAATAAAATAATAAAATATATTATTTAAAAAAATAGCAAATAAAAAAATAATAAATATTAGGTAAAAGCTGGCTATTCCAGTCTCCATAACCTTTGCACTGGGTCACTGTATGACAGATCACACATGGGTTAAACTGACCCACCATCACTATCGCTGGGTAACATGTATAGCCCAACAAGCTGGGATGTAGTTACCCTAAAATATGGGTCCAATGTGCCAGCACTGGGTTCATTTTCACAATCGTGTTGGTTTGTCTGGACATAAAAGCTTATACATATGCAAAGTGTAACTACGTTCGTTTGGTTACCTGATGTTAGCTTAGCTAGGTAATTCAGCTGGTAGGCTAATGTTAGCCTAATCAACTCACCAGACTAAACTAAATGAGCCACCTGTGACTGAAACATACGTAATAGTGTGTAACACCTGCACGAGCACCAGTAACAGGTGTGGTTAGATTTGGCATGTACTGGACAAGTTTCTGGATGTAGGCCACATCAATGTTCGAATTTCAGCACTTGTATTTGTGGACTGTACACTTGTTTTGGCATCATCTTAATGCCACAACACCAGTATGATGTCATAGTCCACTATATAATGTATGCAGCAGTGAGTTTATCAAACTCAGGCAATATGAAATACCTTATCTTCTATTGGAACACAAACATGGCCTTAAAAGTTTAAAATCCTCATTTACAATAGAATTTCTTTCAGGTTTTCATAGGCTCTATCCTTGTTTTGCTGATAGAGTGCGTTATGGCTTCATCATAATATCACAACACCATAACGATGTCATAATCCACCATATAATGGCTGCCCAACAGTGACCATTCACTAAATTCAGGCAATATGAAATATCTACTCCTCAACTTGGACACAGACATGGTCTAAAAAGTTTAGAATGCTCACTTCTAATAGAATTTTAACACTTGTATTCGTGGACTCTACACTTGTTTTGGCTTACAGAGTGTGTTACCGCTTCATCATAATGTCACAATACCATTATGATGTCGTAATCCACCAAATATTATATGCACAACAGTGAGTTTTCACCAAAATCAGATATGAAACATTTACTCTAAAACACCATCACAAGTGCATTCTCGAAAGTAGAATCCTCACTACCAATACAGTTTCAACACTTTAATTAATGGACTGTACACTTGTTTTGGCTGAAAGAGTGTTACGACATCATCATAATGTCACAACACCAGCATGATGTCATAATCCACCATATAATGTATGTGAGTTTTCATTAAAATGGTCTCGAAAGTTTAGAACCCTTATTTCTAATACAGTTTCATGGACTGTACACTTGTTTTGGCTAGTAGAGTGTTATGACATCATCATAATGCCACAACACTAGGATGATGTCATAATCCACCATATAATGTATGCACCGCAGTGGATTTTCATAAAATTCAGGTAATATGAAATATATTCTGTTTGAACCCCAAATATGGTCTCTAAAGTCCCAATAAAGTTCCAAAAGTTCCAATAATTCTAATTTCCAATAGAATTTCATTCAGGTTTCCATGGACTGTACACTTGTTTTGGCTGACAGAGTGTCACAACACCATTATGATGTCATAGTCCACCATATAATATATGCACAACAGAAAGTTTTCACCAAAATCAGATAATATGAAGCATTTACTCTAAAACACCGTCACAAGTGTGTTCTCGAAAGTAGAATCCTCACTACCAACCAACCAACACTTTTATTAATGGACTGTACACTTGTTTTGGCTGAATGAGTGTTACAACACCATTATGATGTCATAGTCCACCATATAATATATGCACAACAGTTAATTTTTTATCAAATTCAGATAATATGAAACATTGACTCTATAACTTCATCACAATCATGGTCTCGAAAGTTTAGAACCCTCACTTCCAATAGAATTTCAGCACTTGTTTACTGTACACTTGTTTTGGCTGACAGAGTTACGATATCATCATAATGTCACAACACTAGGGTGATGTCATAATCCACCATATAATGTATGCACCGCAGTGGATTTTCATCAAATTCAGGTAATATAAAATATATTCTGTTTGAACCCAAATACGGTCTCTAAAGTCCCAATAAAGTTCCACAAGTTCCTCATTTCCAATAGAATTTTGTTCAGGTTGTTTTGGCGGACAGAGTGTTACGACATCATCATAATGTCACGACACCATTATGATGTCATAGTCCACCATATAATATATGCACAACAGTAAGTTTTCATCAAATTCGGATAATATGAAACCTTGACTCTATAACTTCATCACAATCATGGTCTCGAAAGTTTAGAACCCTCACTTCCAATAGAATTTCAGCACTTGTTTACTGTACACTTGTTTTGGCTGAGAGTTACGACATCATCATAATGTCACAACACCATCATGATGTCATAATCCACCATATAAACTGTAATCCTGTTCACCTTGATAGCTGACTGCCAAGGTCTCAAGGACAGTCTTTTTTTTTCGGGCTGTTGGATTCCCCACTGAAGGCGCCGCGTAGTTTAGGGCCAGCCTTAGCCGTGTCCGGAAACCCTCCCCTAAGTTCATTAAAGGGGAGTTTGCAGGGTTTAGAGGGGGGTTTTGAGGGGGGATTTGAGGATGAATAGAGAGCAGAGGAGCTGGGGGTATATTGAGATTTCAGTTCTGCTATCTCGCCTCCAGCACCGATTTGAGTGAGTCCCAGGAGTTCGTTAAAGATTCAGCGGGCTGCATTCTTCATATCCCTGCTTTGAAGTCCGTGGAAGAAGAAAGAGATGATGCTGCTACTTTGTGCTGCTACTCTCCCTCACTCCTCTTCTTTCGCCGCTCTCTGTGATATGTCGGCCTGACAGAATGCGCGGTGAATACCTTAGGCGCTCCGCACAATCGCCAGCAGTGAACAGTTGTTCCCAGGCGGAGAGATGGGAAGAGGCTGCTGGGTCGGATGACTCCCCCTAGTGTCAGTCTGAGGAGAGACAGAGCTGAACGTATTGATGCGAAGGCGAGCGTGTACATGCTGTCATACACATACACACCCGGGCTTTTACAGGAGAGACCTTAGGAAGCCTGACAAACACGTAGACCTGCCAGAATAGGCTAGGCTATGACAAAATCTTATTCCTCCTCATATTCTCATGCTTAATCTTAGTCTTAGACCCCTTCCTATTCTCATGCTTGTTTTTAGACTTAGTCTCCTTCCTATTCTTATGCTTATTCTTATTTTTAGTCTTATTCTCATTCCTTTTTTTAAAAAATGGTTCTTAGTCTCCTTCCTATTCTTATTCTTAGATTTATTCACATTCCTGTTATCATGCTTAGTCTTAGTCTTGGTCTCCGTCCTATTCTCATGCTTATTCTTAATCTTAGACTTATTTTCATTCCTTTTCTTAAAATTGTTCTGAGTCTTAGTCCCCTTCCTATTCTTATTCTTAGTCTCCATCCTATTCTCATGCTTATTCTTAATCCTAGTCTACTTCCAGTTCTCAATCTTATTCTTATACCTAGTCTTAGTCTCCTTCCTCTCATGCTTAGTCTTATTCTATTCTCTTTCTTATCATCATTCTTAGTCTTAGTTAGTCTTGGTCTCATTCCTATTTTCATTCTTAGACTTATTCTTAGTCTCCTTCCTATTCTCACACTTATTCTTAGTCTTAGTCTGTCTTGTCCTCATTCCTATTCTCATGCCAATTCTTAAACTTAGTCTTAGTCTCCTTCCTATTCTTATATTAAGATTTATTCACATTCCTATTATCATGCTTGGTCTTAGTCTTGGTCTCCATCCTATTCTCATGCTTATTCTTAGTCTTAGACTTATTCTCATTCCTTTTCTTAAGATTGTTCTGAGTCTTAGTCCCCTTCATATTCTTATTCTTAGTCTCCATCCTATTCTCATGCTTATTCTTAATCCTAGTCTACTTCCAGTTCTCAATCTTATTCTTATACCTAGTCTTAGTCTCCTTCCTCTCATGCTTAGTCTTATTCTATTCTCTTTCTTATCATCATGCTTATTCTTAGTCTTAGACTTAGTCCTTTTCTTAAGATTGTTCTGAGTCTTAGTCCCCTTCCTATTCTTATTCTTAGTCTCCATCCTATTTTCATGATTATTCTTAATCCTAGTCTACTTCCTATTCTCAAAATTATTCTTAGTCTCCATCCTGTTCTCATTCTTTCTCTAAGTCTTGGCCTCCTTCCTATTCTCATGCTTATTCTTAATCCTAGTCTACTTCCAATTCTCAATCTTATTCTTATACCTAGTCTTAGTCTCCTTCCTCTCATGCTTAGTCTTATTCTATTCTCTTTCTTATCATCATTCTTATTCTTAGTCTTAGTCTGTCTTGTCCTCATTCCTATTCTCATGCCAATTCTTAAACTTAGTCTTAGTCTCCTTCCTATTCTTATATTTAGATTTATTCACATTCCTATTATCATGCTTGGTCTTAGTCTTGGTCTCCGTCCTATTCTCATTCTTATTCTTAGTCTTAGTCTTATTCTCATTCCTTTTCTTTAAATTGTTCTGGGTCTTAGTCCCCTTCCTATTCTTAGTCTCCGTCCTAGTCTTAGTCTTGTCCTCATTCCTATTGTCATGCCAATTCTTTCAATTCTTCAATTCAATTCTTATCCTTCCTCTTATGCTTAGTCTTATTGTTATCCTTATTCTCTTTCCTCTTCTCGTGCTTATTCCTAGTCTTAGTTAGTCTTAATCTCTTTCCTATTCTGATACTTATCCTTAGTTTTATTCTAATTCTAATTCCATGTAAGCCCAGTGTTGTTGCCAGGAAGGTAATAAGGATAAGACTGTGTCTATAATATACAAGCAGTATATCAGAAAACCCGGAGCTAGCCTAATATCTCTATCAGTTTTAGCTAGTGGAAGGTGTGATAGTTTTATTGTGGAGGTTTATTTTTATGTACTCTACAAACAAAGCCACTTGATTTTACGTTTATGTTGACAAAATATTCAGTTACAAAAGTATAATCATACATAAAAACAATACCTATGTGTAGATTTGACATCATCATAAAAAGCAGTAATATATAAAACTATTAATAAGTAATGTATACAAAAATAAAAAGAAATAAAAAATAAATTATCTTAATCTAATTCTTATTTTTTTCTTAAACTATTCTCATTTGTATTCATTTTCCTATTTTAATTCTCTCATTCTTCTTTCTATTATTGTTATTTCATTTTTTTTTTTATCCTTCTTCCTATTCTTTTTATTTTAAGTATATTTTTATTTTTACTCTTGTTAATTACTTTTTTATTCTTATTATTATTCCTATTATTATTATTATTCTTATTTATATATTTGTATATTTTATTTCTGTTCCTGTTCTTTTTCATTTTTATTCTTATTCAAATTCCTACTATTATTATTTAATTTTTTTATTATTATTTCTGTGTTATTCTCATTTTCTTTCTTTCTTTTTTTGTTCTTATATATTCCTGTTCCAAGCAGTTTCATTTATAATATTATTTCATATTTATCATAATGCATTTTATTTCTATTAGAATACTGTGAGCTATTATCCATGTCATTTTCCACTAGAGCTTTGAGTTTGAGTTTTATGAACTGTACAAACAAAAAGCCAATCAAAGATAAACAGAAGTATGTTGTGCTAAAGTTTTTTGGGGCCCACAGAGCAGAACTTGTTCAACATAATTTCTTACAAAGCAGAAACAGCAGCTCAAATGGAAGAGATTTTCAGTTTTACGGCTGCGGTTTGATTGAGGAAATGATTTGGACTTTTATTTGATTATCGTCGACTGATTACAGCATGTTCACCCAATGCATGATGGTAGCCCGTTTCAGTGATGTGGGAGTGTTTTGAAAGCTAATGTCGTTTATTTAAGCAGTAAAATGTAGAAATATTGTTGCAGATGTCACCACGACAACATGAATAAAATGAGTTAAATTGGAGCAGTTTTATACATTGATATTTTAAGCACAGACGAAGCAGATGCTCGAGCAGCTCAGTTACAGCTGATTTTAATATCTCCAACACAAAACATTACAGACGCACAGTGTTTATTATGCTGGATGTTTTGCCGGTAGCGTGCTAAGCTTTATGTCACAAGCCATGTCACACTCTTGGGCTTGTCATGGCGATATGGCCTGTAAAGTTCAGAACAATGAGCTCTTCTGAATAATAACTGCTTACTAGCGTTATTTAAAGCTTACTGTGGCACCAATTTCACGCCAGTGTTATTTAAAGCTCATGGCCACGCCAGGCTGATGCTGGTTTACTGCACGTCCCGTAGAGGCCTATAGGGCCATGATGTATTTAAGTGTAAAATTGCTTTTTGCCGATCCCATGTTAAAAACACTTCCTGTCAGTCAAGGAAGAAGAAGAATAAAGGAGATTTGGGTTTTGTGCCAGCGTCTTGTGACAAACCATATCCTCACTGTTCGTAGGAAAACCAAAATCTTTAAATGCCAGCTTTACAGGGGAGGCCAAAATCTAATTTAATTCGAATGGAAGTCAATGGAACCAGACTTCGTTCCCAAGCAATTTGGGCCATTTTTGTTGGGCCGTTCATCTTGAAGTTTCCACACAGTGTAAACGACAGCCAGTGTGTTCAAATGATGCATTAAAGTAAAAATCATAAAACATGGAAATACATCTCCATTGGAGATGTGGTGTTTTCTGAATGATAGCTTCAGGTGAACAGGGAAAGAATTCCCAGAATTCCCAGAGAACTGCTCCAAATGTGACACTTGAGTAATTAGAACATCCGTAATTATATATATATATATATATATATATATATATATATATATATATATATATATATATATATATATATATATATGTTGGTGCACTTTCTTTGAATCAGCTATCCATACTGCTATATAAATGCATACATAAAGGTCTATAAAGGCTTATAATGCTTTATAATATTTGACATAGGCCTTGGTAACTGTTCACAAATGTTTAGGATCACACACAAAAACTGTTATAACATGACAGTGACACAGCGCGTTATAATATGTATATGTTTTTCCTGATATTAACATTGAGTGAGCTTAACGTTGTGTTCATTCACATAGTGCTTTATAAGAGGCTGTAAGAGAGGCCTCCACTCTAACCCACAGCCCCTATAATGGTCCGCAGGATCTTTAAAAGGAAATTATTTTTAAAGTGCATTTTAAACTGTATCACAAAGTGTAAAGTCTATGAAGAGAGCTTCTATGATACAGATCACACTTTTTTATGTGTATTATGGACATTTATCTACATTCACAAAGGCTCACATCAAGCATTTCAAAATAGTATGGATGCCTTATAGATCTTTATTGATGCTGTTATAATGTACTATGGATACCAGATTCGGAGAAAGTGTTACCGTTTTATTATACATAACACATTGTATAGTGTATATACCACGCTGGTCAATAGTCAGCCTTTAATCATTTCAATTCTCATTGGATTCTTCATTCTCACTGGCAAATCCAGTTTTTAGTTGTTGAGTGGATCAGGTTAAATATAATACAGATGGAAAGTAATAAAGAAAAAAACTATTACTAAAAAAATTGGGGGGAAACAGGAGTTGTCCTCATTGAGACATTGAGCTCCATTGCTGCTTCAAATCTTAAATTTTTTTAAAAATCTGAAGGAGTTTCCAGAAAATATTGGTAAATAACACAAAGAAGGTGCTGGTGTTCACAGGACAATGTGCTGTTGAGGCTTCATTATAAGCTTTTCTGTCCACATTTGTGTTTTTTGATTTTGTCCTGGGGCTGAACACTTTGTGATATGATGATATAAAATATTGGCACATGATTAAATGAATGAAAAAATGAAGGTCTCTTGCAGGCAATAGCCATTTCCAGGGCCAAACATGTCTGCAGAACCCCCAAAACTAATGACAATCACAGAGCTACGTGTCCAGTTCTGACCCTCCACTGAGCAGCGGAGACTCTGGAGTCTTCCCTGTAGACGGTAGTTCTGCAGTTCAGTTCTGAACTAAAACTATTCAGTTATCATTTTAGCACTTTCCGTGTGGTGAGGAAGAGATGTGTGTCTGCAGTTGATGAGATGAGTTACGATTCTTACATAAATAAAGACAAACAAAGTTTGGTGGCAGTGGGCTCTAATATGTTAGCTAGCTAGCGAACCTAGCTAATGTAAGCACCTACCGGCAAAAGCCATACAGGCCCTTTGCAGATCTCCTTGATGCAGACTGTGGGTTTTATAGGGTGTTTCTTGCTATGAACTCACATCTTCATGTTTCAGTTGCTAGCTGTTTTTATGTACTGCTCAGCTAAAGCAAAGATAGCTAGCCTTAGTTGCCCCTTAGCCGGTTAGCTGTTTTCGTCAGCTCATCTGCCTGACAAGCTGGACAGCAGAAACACAAAGATGGTTTCATAGCATGAACCACCTTATAAAACCCACACTCCATGGATGTATTCCAAAATGGCACACTACTACACTGGATACTGCATACTACAGTAGTAGATTGGGTTGCCACCTGTTCCGTAAAATTCAGAATCGTCCATTATTTGGCAGTTAAATGTTGCATCCCATATTAAACCTATACGGGACGTGATTTGTTTCCGTGTTTCCGTAAATTTGTTCACGTTACTCACCTTTAATATACTAATACAGTCACATAACCAGTTACCTCACATTTACCTCAGAGCTGTTATTACTGTATCCACTGTTTAGCGCTAACGCTGCTCAGTTCACCTGAAATACGGTTAGCCTAGCTGTTAGCTCGCCTCAGCTACTGCACTCTAAAACTGATCCTCTAAAGCGAGTTCATCTTTTATTAATCTTCAGACCTGTATATTTAACTTTCTGAGGCTCATTCTGATGAACACAGACCCCACTACAATCACTACACCCACATTTACCTCAGAGCTGTTATTACTGTATCCACTGTTTAGAGCTAGCTGCTGCTAACGCCACTCAGTTCACCTGAGATACGGTTAGCCTAGCTGTTAGCTCCCCTCGGCTATTCCACTCTAAAACTGATCCTCTAAAGTGAGTTCATCTTTTATTAATCTTCAGACCTGTATAATTAACTTTCTGAGGCTCATTCTGATAAAAACACACCCCGCTACAATCACTACACCCACATTTATACTCGGAGTGGGCTGCGTTTTGCTCCTCAGTGTTACCCGCCGCCATTTTCTCTTGCTGAAGCAGGATGAGGCCGTGATGCATGGGATGCAGTGCACCATGAAAATAGCTCCCCCTGTATACTAGACATTCTGACTGCAGTAGAACACCATCCGGGCATCTTCGGTGGACTACAGATTTTTAATTTGGTTGCATACTGCATACTACTTTTAGGTAGGTACTTTTTAGTACGTGAGCAGTATGTAGTATGCCTTTGTGAATGCAGCCTATATCATAGGTATCCACAAAAAGGTGTTAGCCAGATTTGCTAGTTAGCTAACCTTAGAGCCAAACTTTATACTAAACTTTGTTTTTCTTCATTGGAGTAAGAAATAGAACTTGCCTTATCAATTCACCAAAGAATCATTTTCTTTCCCATCACAAGGAAAGTGATAGAATGATAACTGAGTAGTTTATCTATTCAAACAATTCAAACCATGAGATCTCCAGCCAGTACAGTAGAGGCTAGGACCCATGTAGGTTGATGCATCACGGTGTAAACAGCCGAGCCTGTAGCCCAAGATGGTGATTTTTGAGACATTAAAAACAGAATTAAAAAAGTTTTGTGGTTAAAGAAGACGACTTGTTCCAAAACGCAAAAATAGCCACGTTCTTGCTTCAGCAGAGTTGACACCCTGCCTCCGCCGGCTGCCCCAGTGACTGTGGTGTCAGTGCATACAGCCTGCTCGGAGCCTCTGCCAAGCGGTTGAGTCCCTCAGGTCTGCAACAATGTGGGCTTCAAACCATGGGTAGACTGGCAGGAAAGCTACTGCTGGTGCCTTGGAGCTTGTCAGAACCCCCCCAACTCCCAGCCTACCACCCATATGCTTGATTCCATCAGCATCACTTAGAATAACAGCTGTCTGCAAGCAAGGAACGGCATATATCCTCCAGTTAACACAGAGTTAGAGCCATACCCTGCCAGAGTCCACCATATGCAGGGCTAGGCAATGGGTGAAATGCAATATTAGCAAGATATGCATATTCAGAATGGACCAAGATCGTGCAACATAGCATCGTCCGATCACACCTCTTAACCATTACTAAATGAAGATCGTCATGAGGAATTTACTAGGCATGACTTTTCGGAGTGGCAGTCAAGAATTGGAGAAAGTGGAGAAAGCTTCTCAGTACAGGACCTGTTAGGTTGAACTCTTGTTGGGAGTTTTTGCTATAGCCTCAACAAATGGATTTAATATACAGGCTTTTAAAGCTATTGCTGGCTTTGGGTTTAAAAGCCTTTAACAATGGTCATCAGCCCCTGCAGAGTTTACTTCCTATCTACGTCAAACAATCTTGCCCTAGGCTCCCCTTTATCCAACACTAATACATTTGATTCAGTCATTTATGAACTTCAGAAAAAAGTGATGTTGGAAAGTAAGGTTGAACCTAGATTCCTCAGGAAGGTGCATCTCCAGGCCAGGCCTGAGGGCCACTAATCTGTAGATTGTTTCTTCTTAAGGCGAAACACAGCTTTGGGGTTTTCAACCACAGAACACAAATTTAGGTATTTATTTCTCTGTAATTTGTTGGTTTGCACCCATAGATTTTATGGGGGGGTTCATGGATACCATTATAATTTAATAATTTATTACTCCAGAGATTCTGTATTGTTGTTGCTAAGCATGTGGTTAGATCCAATACAAATATATGAAACAAATAAATGAAATTAAAATAACACAAAGTGAGTGTTTTCTCACACTCTGAGCCAAATATGTCCATTTCAGTAGCACCAAATCTTCGAGTTGTATCCATATCTGTATCCATATCCTGAAGGTTTTTATGGAGACCATTGATTATTTGGCATTGGCAGCTTATATAGTTATATAACATTGTATGCCTGAGAAAATGGCAAAAATGTTTTTTATGGCTGTTGAAAGGTTTTTCTTATTTATTAAGCATAAAGTTTTAAAAAAATCCAAAATTTGAATCTAAAATCCTTTGATTCTAATATGTCAACAAAATGAAATGAGAATGTTGACCTGACTTCAATCACTGTTCAGATTTCTGTTCTTGAAATGTATGTAAATGGATCCATATGTAAGTATATAATACCTACTTTGCATATTAGCATTTCAGAAAAAGTCTTGACTTGGAGCTGTAGAGGTTCCTAATGGTGCCCTGTGATAATCCATCCCAGGCAGGTTATATATTCTCACTCAGCCCCCATAGATGGTGCGGTAGAAGTGGAGGTGGAGTGACACCAGGGCTTCAAGATGAGTGACGTGACAACAAACCGCTGGTCGTCTCCACCAAGACTAAAGCGGGACTCGTCACTGAAGATGACCCGCTGCCATTCTGAGTCACTCCATGACAGTCTGGCACAACACCACTGCAGTCTTTGGTGATGTTGATGTGGTGTTAAGGACAGTCGTCATAGTGGTCTGTGTGTATGTAGTCCTGCTTCAAGCAGTCATCTGTCAGTGATTCTGGCACTAACAGGGTGACCCATGGAGTAGCTGTTGGGTCAGTCATGTGCAGTGATGAGGCCCAGCCTTGCTATATGTCACATGCATGGTTCAGCATGACGGTCAGACCTACCCACCAAGTTTCATTCCAGTCCCTTTCCACCCAAGTTAACTAGAGTCTATATTCTTTACCAAGTGGGAATAATAAAGGAGCATGGGTTGAACACACATGATGCTTTCTCCTCCTCATGTCTGCTATTGATTTGTATACAAATAGTGGCAATTGTGTGCCCAATCTGTGCAGCCTTGAATCACTCCATGTGTGGTTGAGTGGAAGGAATGGCCATTTAATGAGAAAGGGAATCGATGCAGCATGATCTAAGCTGGAGGAAACACCCCGACCGGTCAGTTCCATGTATGCGATGTGAAGTTATGCCTCTGCATGCATGGAAAATAAAAAACTGCAGTAGATAAACTGGAATGGCTAGCAGGTGCACTCTGACAGACAAATGACATACTGCTGAATTCATACAGGCCGGTTTGCTGTAGCCGTGCTACCCGGTTATGCAGGTGGGTGTGGGGGTCCATCAGAGCCTCCTCGGAGGGAGGTGTGATAGATGGCGCCTCCTGGCTGTTGCGAGGGTTGGCATGCATGTCCACATTCCCACTAATAGCTTATTGAGCGAGGGGGGCCTGGCGAGGATTAGAAAGCACTGGCTTAATGTGCAGGCAGCATGCAGTCAATAACGCCCCCTCTGTGATAAATCTGCCTGACATATTCCCAGAAACTCTCCGGCCATCGATAGGGATTTATTAAAGAGAATATGAAAAATAAGCGGCAGTGTATTGCTTTCAGTGGCTCAGCTGCCGACAAATAAGACCCTGTTGACGGTGGACACGTGATGCCGGGGCGATGAGGTTTGTATTGGATGGTGGGCCGACTTTAGTCTGTCTTTTGAACAAGCCTATTTGTGAGGGTGAGAGGGACGGCCTGCATGCAAAGCACTGCTGAAGCTTCAATCAGGTCCACTTTCTGTGCTAGAGTAAGGGACCTTCTTGGACCTCTTTGCTGTAATCAAGACCTCTCACAGATATGATCCCTAATCTAAGGGCCAAAGTAGGGAGCTCGGGCTATTAGTAATTGAGCAGTATGATTATTTTGGCCACTAATTCAATCAAAAAGAGTAAAAATGGAAAATAAAATGGGCAATTTAAAAGATTCCGGAATACTTGACATAAACTAAAAGGCTTTCAAATAGACTGTTAAGTATAAGGTCTTATTGGGGACCCCGATGGTCAAATCGCTGAATATCTCCTACCAAGAACTACCACTTGTGCACACAGGAAATTGGCCTCCACAATTAACCCACCCATGCAGTGTAATACACACTGGTGAATACACACTCTAAGAGGCAATGAGTACGACTGCCCGGAGTAGTGCAGCCCTGTCTACGGCATCTGGGGAGCACTTAGGAGGTTAGGGCCTTTCCTGTTGGATCAGGGGATCAAACCTGCAATCTTCTGGTCTCAAGGCTGGTTCCCTGACGTCCAGCCCACAAGCATTTCATTATTTGTTATCCCATGTATGAATATGTAAGTGACATAGGAAGTTTAATTTGATTATATAAACAATATAAAAACATACATAGATGGCCATTGATCTTTCGGTACCCAGTAGGGGAAGGTTGCCCGTTCATTAAACAAGGTCAGGTTTAATCGCTGTATTTCCTGATTGAGCCATCGGGGCAGTCCTGATCCAAAGTGTTCCCAGAAGATAGATAGATGATAGACAGACAGACAGACAGACAGGTAGATAGACAGACAGACAGACAGACAGGTAGATAGACAGACAGACAGACAGACAGGTAGATAGACAGACAGACAGACAGACAGACAGACAGACAGACAGACAGACAGATAGATATTAGACAGACAGACAGACAGATAGATGATAGACAGACAGACAGACAGGTAGATAGACAGACAGACAGATAGATGATAGACAGACAGACAGATAGATGGCAGACAGACAGACAGATAGATGATAGACAGACAGACAGATAGGTAGATGATAGACAGACAGATAGGTAGATGATAGACAGACATACAGACAGACAGGTAGATAGATAGACAGACAGACAGACAGATGGATGATAGACAGACAGACAGGTAGACAGACATACAGACAGGCAGATAGATGATAGACAGACAGACAGGCAGATAGATGATAGATTGACAGACAAACAGATAGATGACAGACAGACAGACAGACAGATAGGTAGATGATAGGATGACAGACAGACAGACAGACAGATAGGTAGATGATAGACAGACAGACAGACAGACAGACAGATAGATGACAGACAGACAGACAGACAGATAGGTAGATGATAGACAGACAGACAGACAGATAGATGACAGACAGACAGACAGACAGATAGGTAGATGATAGACAGACAGACAGACAGATAGATGACAGACAGACAGACAGACAGATAAGTAGATGATAGACAGACAGACAGATAGATGACAGACAGACAGACAGACAGACAGATAGATGACAGACAGACAGACAGACAGATAGGTAGATGATAGACAGACAGACAGACAGATAGATGACAGACAGACAGACAGATAGATGACAGACAGACAGACAGACAGACAGATAGGTAGATGATAGACAGACAGACAGACAGACAGACAGGTAGACAGACATACAGACAGGCAGATAGATGACAGACAGACAGACAGATAAGTAGATGATAGACAGACAGACAGACAGATAGATGACAGACAGACAGACAGGTAGGTAGATGATAGACAGACAGACAGACAGACAGACAGGTAGGTAGATGATAGACAGACAGATAGAGAGCTACTTAATTGATCCCAAAGGAAGTTATGGACTGCTTCATGTAATCCAAGAGCTCTGCAGGTGCAGCAGACCATGCTCTACCATGTAGAGGCTCCTACAGCATTTCCGCCATTTATACTGTAAGTTGATACCATTACGATGGAAGGAACAACGGCGATACCTCAAAGTTCACATGCTGGGGAAATTTCAAAGAACCTGCTGCCACCTCAAGAGAGGGTTTCTATATTTTTGTCAGCTCAGTGTGTTATCAAAGCGTTTCCCCTCACGCTCCCACCGCTACTTATTACGTGCTGTCTTTTCCTGAAACAAGCTTCAGTCTTTTTCACGAGGTGGCCTTTCCAGTGTAAACAACAATGGCAGTCTCCCACTGATTGCCTATAGCTGGTTTGCTCATATGAAATACAGTACGTCGGCCGTGGCGCCGGAGCGCTCATCCCCCCGCCATGCCTTGAATGATAGTTACATTAAATTTGCGTTTGCCCCCAAAAGACATCAGCAAATTTGATTTCCATTTCCGGTGATTGCAGGCAGATTTTAATTATGAAAAGTTCAATGGGTGTCAACAGGAGCGTTTAATTAGATTATGGGTTTTTTTATTAATTCAGTTTGTACAGCCTGACTTATCAGTGTGACCAGACCTAACCATGTTGGTCAGAAGAAAACGGTCAGGGCTGAAAATGAATGAATGTGACTTCTGAATGTTGAGCTGCAGGTTACTTTTAGTTGCTGCCTCTTAATATGCAGGCTGTGGCTGATCCGCACTGTTTACCTGCGTCCTCTTATCGCTACTAAGCTCTGCTATACCACAGCCAATGCTCCGAAGACCCCTGCTGGTACAGAGGGGACTGGCATCAAACTGGGTGGAGGGTGTAAAGGGGTCATAAAATTGATCTGCCAGTCATTAATTCTTTCTAGCAGTCAGTTGACTGATCAGTCAGTCAGAGAGTCAGTTAATCAACCAATCAATCATCCAAACGATTAGTAAATCAGCCAAACAAGAAGCTCCTGTCATCCAGCACCAATGCCTCTGATCAAACCACTCGAGAACGTCCTCAGATGTTAATCAACTGGAGCAGGTGTGGCGGATTGGTGCCACGGTTGGTGAACGCTGCTCCACAGAGAACAGTACAGTTCATAAACAATACCAATGAATTAATAACAAAAATTGTAGTTGGTGTTAAAGACTACAGTCTGGTTCATCTTTCTGTAGATCTCCATTCTGGAGGGTTTTAAGGTGGACTGTAGCAATTATAATGGTATCCTGGCCTGGAGATGCACCTTCCTGAGGAATCTAGGTTCAACCTTACTTTCCAACATCACTTTTTCTGAAGTCCTTATTTGACTGAATCAAATGCATTAGTGTTGGATAAAGAGGAGCCTAGGGCAAGATTGTTTGACGTAGATAGGAAGTAAACTCTGCAGGGGCTGAAGACCATTGTTAAAATAGCCACAGGGGCTAGTTTATAGTTTGATGGTTTCACTTTTATTCTACAGTAAAGCTTTAAAATAAACATTAGGAGAACCTGATATGAGTAGCCGTATGTAAACTTTTGACTGTTACTGTATGAATATTTTATTGATATGACTGTATTATGTGACATTAATTGAATACACAGATACACAGTTGAATAGTTTCAAGCCTCATTTCCCAAAACAAGCCATCTTTTCTGCATGAGAAATAATTCTATTAAAAAAAACGTTTAGCTTGAATTAATATAGAGAGACACATATTAGATGTGTTCTAATCTGCTAGGATTAATATTTTTAAAATATGCATGTCTTGCATAACAAAATAACCAAATCAGTGTTGTCATACCATAGCCTTTTCCGATTTTTACACTATACCTCAATGAAGACCTGCAGAGATTTCCTGAATACAAATACTCAAAAATATGTATATCCTTACAGCTGATTTACATTCACAGCATTTAGCTGACGCTCTTATCCAGAGTGACTTACAAGGTTAATCATATTACAGGTAGGCCAATGTAGTGTTAGGAGTCTTGCCCAAGAACTCTTATATGTGTAGCACAGTGTAGTCACCCAGACCAGGATTGGAACCCCAGTCTACCACATGGTGTGGTAGCTCAGTGACAAGTGGTGTTATCCGTTGCGCCACACCAACCACCATATCGTCGCTGTCCTAAGAAAAACATGTATCTCCATTTTTGTTGATCTTTACTTTTATGCCTCATTTGATCACATCAGCTGCTGTTTACACTGCATGGGAATTTCAGGAAGAATGGACCAACAGAAATGGCCCAAAACCGCTTGGAAAGCTGTCTGGTTCCATTGACTTCCATTCAAATTAAATGCGGTTTTTGGCCTCTCCTGTAAAGCTGCCATTTTGGAGATACCTGTTTTTCTTTGGACAGCGACGATATCCTGCTGTAACGTTCCGTTTTGGAGTTTTTAAGGTGGACTGGATAATTCTGTGACTACTATTTTATACTATACGCCATCTCCCATAGCTTTTTCTTATTTGCACTGCATCTCAGTGAAGACCTACACAAATTTCCTGAATGCAAATACTCTAAAATAAAAACAAGCTGTTTGATCCTCCTGTAAAGCTCCATTCTGGGGCAGGGGGTTAAGGTGGACTGTATAGTTCCCTGAGTGCCATTTTACAGTTTGATGGTTTCATTTTTATTCTACATTAGGGCATTAATATAAACACAAGGAGAACCTTCTATGAGTAGCCGTGTCTTCGTTTTTGATCAGTACCAGTGCTCATTGCCCAAGTGCTATTTTGATGGCTAAGACGGTTTTATTGATGAAGCTGCAGGGTGTATTAGCATGTCGTTTAACTTTCAAATCCACTGATTGTAGCTGATTGTGTAGCACTCCAACACTGATTGTGGGCTGTGTCACAGAGCATTGGTTAACTTTTCCTCACAAGCCTTTTATTTCCAGCTGGGAAGAGCTTGTCATGCTGGCGGTGCACTTCTGTTCTTATTCCGGCTGTTTGACTAGACTGAAAACGTATGGATCGTCTTCCACACAATATGACTTCAAAATAAGAATTGATTTTCATAGTAGTTGAGGAAATATTGACGGTCCCACCACAATCTTCTGTTGACTGTGTTTTTTTTTATTATTATTATTCACTCGTCTGACATCCTGCACGGAATACACAAGTAATTCCGAACCAGTGTTCCCTAGAATTGTTCCGCTAGTATTCACAGGCGGTCAGTAAACCTCAGCTTCTTTCCAGAGAAAGCTTTCTCTCTGGATGACCTTCAGAGAGTCTCCCGAGCCAGTCGAGCAGCCTGCGACCGTGTTTGTAGACCTTTTACAGAACGCAATCGCGCCCAAGGGTCAAACTTGTTCCAAATCACATCATCCCAAGCCCTCGGAATAGCTGGCATGGTTTCTGGTTTTAGTAATCCTCCGAGACTTTATATCTCCATCTGTCTGGCTTGGTCAGTCAATGCAGATGGTGTCTAGCTCCTTCCATGGAGGAGGGTGCTAGTCACGCTTTATCTTGCTCATCCCTGCTTGTATGATTTTACTCCTAAAGCCCTTGGGAATATCTTTTCCCATTTCGTAAGTTCACCAAATCCTTTAAAGGAGAAGGAATTTCTTTGATGTGAACACTGTAAAAACCCAAATCCTTCTCAGAACATTAAGGCTCTCATGAGTCTGTTAAAATGGACCTTAAATGAATAATGTATGAGTGACACGTACCATCAAGAGCTGAGTTAACTAATGTTTTCATAAATGGGAGCCTTTAAATAGAACTGAAGAAGAACGGGTCGTTCACTTTTCCTGCTTTTGTTAAGTTTTGAACGTACAACTTTTCCGGTTCTGGTTCATTTTTTCCACTGGGCTCGTAAACAGTGAAGAGTGAACGCAGTCTGACTGAACTTGTTGTGAAAGTCTTCATCAAAGCTGTTTAACTTGTCTCTGATAGCAGCAACATCTTCCATGAAAGGACTTAATGTGCAAAATCATTTTTAATGTCTGGCAATTAATGAAAGCGTTTCTAATCTGTGCGGTTGTTGACAGATAGGTGAGGAAATACTGGCAAATCTGCTGAATATTATTAAGAAATCTTAAAAATTCTTAACCAGTCCTTTCATAATACTACTACTACTACAATTACTAATACCTATACTATTACCAGTACTAAAACTAATACTAATACCGATACTAAAACTAATACCAATACTAATACCAATACTAAAACTAATACCAATGCTAATACCAATACTAAAACTAATACCGATACTAAAACTAATACCAATACTAATACCAATACTAAAACTAATACCAATGCTAATACCAATACCAATACTAAAACTAATACCAATACTAATACCAATGCTAATACCAATACTAAAACTGATACCAATACTAATACCAGTACTAATACCAATTCTAATACCAATACTAAAACGTATACTAATACCAATACCAATGTATTACCAATACTTAAACCAATGCTATTACCAATACTAAAACCAATACTAATACCAATTCTAATACCAATACTAAAACTTATACTAATACCAATAAAAATACTATTACCAATACTTAAACCAATACCAATAAAAAAACCAATACCAATGCTAATACCAATACTAATACTAAAACCAATACTAATACCAATACTAATAATAAACAAATACCAATACTAATACCAGTTCTAATACCAATACTAAAACTTATACTAATACCAATACCAATACTAAAACCAATACTAATATCAAAACTAATACCAATTAGGTCGGGTTTTAGCTTTACTGGCAGATACAGTGAGCGTCTGGTTCATAAGAATAAGGTCCAGCAGCAAACACACAGGACAACACAGCTACAGACTGGCAGAGGGCCAAACCCACTCTACTGACCGTGATGAGCGCCACCTCATTCCAATGTCCCTTACCCACCGTAAGATGACCTCAAGTGACCCACAGAGAGACTGGCGAGCGGTGGCTGGGGTGAAACGCACAGCGAGCATGGTTCTAAAAACAGGCTTCTGGAGGTCATTAGTGATTTTCTAAATAAACAGATCTAATACAATATCTGATCTGGAGTTTGGTTCCAGTAGTGTAGAGAATCAAACAGAACTGTGAAAGTATGGTACAACACAAACCCAGAACATTTTTCCAGAGCTGTATTTGTGTTGGAAGAGAGTAATTTGAACTACGTAATAACTAACAAAGAACTAATAATAACTTAAAAATAATAAAGTATAAAAACTATTATTACAGTGTAACAATTCATCTAATGAATACAGTGAGTTTTAATTAGTATCCAGTTTAACTGGACTAATTTTACTCCCTTCAGCATAATAGACTTGTAGTTGGTCAGTGTTCAGCAAGTACTGATGATGAGCATGGTATGTTCAGGAGAGCACATAGCGTTGTGTTGTGACCTAAGTTAACATGATGTATGTATATCACCATATCGTGGAGCCTGAATTTAGTCTGACTGTCTGTGTTACCCAAAGTAAGTAATAAGCACTTTGGACCCAACACTAAACCACTTGGTGCCTAGAACCTAAGAGAGAGTACGTAAAGGAAAACCATGGGGAATTGTGTCTCCATAATAAGTGCATAACCTCCGTTTGGAAAGCATGTTAATGAAGAGTTTACCCGCGCTGTGAACAGCTCGCACTGCACTTTGGGATTGAGCTGAACTAGTGAAGCAGGGTCATATGCAACCTGTCCACGCATGTCTGATTGAATTTATTACCGATAAGGATATGCATGGCTGTTCTCCGAGAAGTTTGATCCATCCAGTCCCCAGGTTATAAAATGCCCAGCACTCAACATCCATCACAACAAAAGCAGCGTGGATTCCCGCTCCCTCGCTACTGTTGATTGCAAGTGACATAGCGGTAATGCCCTTATGACTTTGCTCAGAATAACGTCAGAGCTCATAAAACCAGGTTAAAATGAAGTGACGTTAAGCCGTTGGGTTCCCTGCACCAGCCTTACCTCGTGCTCCAAATGAGATCAAATTATGAGCCTTAACTAAAGAGTAGTGGACAGTTTTGTCCTGATTTAGCTGCCGAGGCGCGCTAAACTCTTCCGACGTATATGCTATTCTGATCATCTTGGCTGTCACGTCGCGTTCACGACACACCAGTTAATGCCGTGCGACTGAAATGCTGTCACATCATGTACGACGTCAGTCTGAAATGTTGGACTCTGAACATCTGCGCCATTGTTCTCCGCAGGAGGAGCCGTTTGTCATGGTGTCCGAGAACGTGCTGGGGAAGCCCAAGAAGTACCAAGGGTTCTCCATCGACGTCCTTGATGCTCTGGCCAACTACTTAGGCTTCAAGTACGAGATCTACGTGGCTCCTGATCACAAGTACGGCAGCCAACAAGCTGATGGCACCTGGAATGGCCTGATTGGAGAGCTGGTCTTCAAGGTGAGACATTTGGAAAACCTTTGGTAACACTTTATATGATTCAGGTATCTATAATGCATTATAAGAGCATTCATAAAGACATATGAAGCCTTTATACTCACTCACCTATAGTCCAAACTACTTTATGCTTCCGGGTCATGGGAGGTGCTGGCCAGTGTCCGTTTGGCAGGAAGCAGGATACACCCTGAACGGGGTGCCAGTCCATTGCAGGGCTAAAGGCTTTATAATGCCTTATAATACGAAACATTAGCCTTTGGAACTTTCCATACACGTTCATAATCACACACATAAGCTGTTATAACTTGACAGTATAAGGCTTCCTTCCACAAAGTGACAATGCGGTATTATGTATGTGCTGTATGTTTCCTGATATTAACATTCAGTGGAAAACGGCATCGTTAAGCTTAATAACTCATGTTCTTATCATTCACATAATGCTTTATAACAATGCATAGGGATGCCTTCACTCTAACTCATGCTGCCTCATGTTCCTCAGTATCTTCAAAATGAAATAACTTGCTGAATAAATTGATGAATAACTTAATGAAATAAGTGCATATAACATCTTATGAACACTTATAAGCTCTCTTTACAGACTCTAGATTAAGGGAGGTTGCTGGACAACTTTATGATGTACAGTGCATTGTGTGAATTGAGTGTAGTAAGCTATCTGATATGGGTCTCAACAATAATGCTAAGAACGAGAAGAAGCTACACATTTGATCATATGTCGCTTTGTGCTATGAAGCCTTATAGTGCATCATTATACAGGTTTATGTTTGTAATTATGAATATTAATATACAGGAAAAGAGGCTTCTGTCAAGCATTATAAAACAATATGACTGCTATCACTTTGTGCTATGGAGCCTTATACCGTGGTGTTATACCAGTTTGTAATTAAGAACGTTTATATACAGGGATATGTCCAGCATTATAAGACATTATGAATGCCTTATATATTGTTATTAAAGCACTATGGATACCTGATTCATAGAATGTGGATGGTTTTATTTGCTAATAGCTTTTAGTGCTATTAAGATGATGTCTGAACTTTATAGGTAGATATATACTTGCTGTTGGTGTGTGCTCATTCACTGGATATATTTTTAATATAGTCCAATATCTGATTTTTTTTTTTTTTGGTTTATGTGCGCATATAAACAATGTCCAATAAGAGAAGCGTGAAGCGAGTCCACCAATCAGGAACAGCTGTCACTTTGTTCTGAGCTTGTTTTGACCTGTAGGACCGAGCTTGGTCCTAGCTAATGGAACCTGTTCTCCTTCAGTGTTCTGTGCTGATGATGATATGTGAATAGACGTCAGTGTCAGACTAATGAATGAGCTTCTATTAAAGACTGGTGGACTGAGAGACACTAGAGTCTCCTCACCTACACTGAGCTGATGAAGAGTCCTGTTCCAGAAATGATAATAGAACATTAGAGCCGTAATAAACCATACTCCCGTTACTCTCCATACTTCAGTACATCTGAAGGTACATACTTTAGTACTGTTACTCTCCATACTTCAGTACATCTGAAGGGACATACTTTAGTACTGTTACTCTCCATACTTCAGTACATCTGAAGGTACATACTTTAGTACTGTTACTCTCCATACTTAAGTACATCTAAGAGTAAATACTTTAGTACTGGTACTCTCCATACTTAAGTACATCTGAAGGTACATACTTTAGTACTGTTACTCTCCATACTTAAGTACATCTGAAGGTACATACTTTAGTACTGTTACTCTCCATACTTAAGTACATCTGAAGGTACATACATTAGTACTGTTACTCTCCATACTTAAGTACATCTGAAGGGACATACTTTAGTACTGTTACTCTCCATACTTCAGTACATCTGAAGGTACATACTTTAGTACTGTTACTCTCCATACTTAAGTACATCTAAGAGTAAATACTTTAGTACTGGTACTCTCCATACTTAAGTACATCTGAAGGTACATACTTTAGTACTGGTACTCTCCATACTTAAGTACATCTGAAGGTACATACTTTAGTACTGTTACTCTCCATACTTAAGTACATCTGAAGGTACATACATAGTTCTGGTACTCTCCATACTTAAGTGCATCTGAAGGTACATACTTTAGTACTGTTACTCTCCATACTTAAGTACATCTGAAGGTACATACTTTAGTACTGTTACTCTCCATACTTAAGTACATCTGAAGGTAAATACTTTAGTACTGTTACTCTCCATACTTAAGTACATCTGAAGATACATACTTTAGTACTGGTACTCTCCATACTTAAGTACATCTGAAGGTACATACTTTAGTACTGTTACTCTCCATACTTAAGTACATTTGAAGGTACATACTTTAGTACTGTTACTCCAGTGGAGGTCTAAAGGGTGGAGCTTCTACTGCTACTGGAGGAGTATTTTACCCTTGGAGATCTCTACTGAAGAACTCAGCTACATGGGTTGTCAGGAATATCGAGTATAGTCGAGCCAGTATATCGAATAATTATTATCGTATGAATGTTATTTACATAACATCACTGTATTATGGAACATTTCTGGATTGATGAATAGATGCATAGTTTCACCTCGGTCAAACCCCTTTCCCAAAACAAGCCAATGTCTTCTCATGTTGTAAGAAAATTCCCCATGAGAAATGTAACTGTAAGTAAAAGAGACAGAACTGAAATCGTTTGAATTCATCTCAAGAGAAATATTACATGCCTTCAGCTGCTAGGATTAATATTTTTGCGATTTGCGTATTTGGAATAACAAACTATCCAAACCAGTGTTGCCATATACTATCGCGTTTTCCTGTTTGCGGTATCTCAGTAAAGGCCTGCCCAGATTTCTTTGAATGTAAATACTCTATACTCTATCCATAGACCATAAATCCAAAGCCGAGGCCTTTTTCTTTCACAGTCCAGCAAACCAAAGGGTGGGGGAAATATTTCAGCAGTCAGAGGTCAGTCAAGCATTTTCAGGGCCATTACCCAGCACCCCATGCTGCTTTCCATTCCAAAGCTCTTTACAGTACCCCTACATGCCTCCATCCCCTCTGCTTCCCCCACAGTGAGCCTGCCTCTTAACTGGACGGCCAGGGGAACGGCTCCATGAGCTATACCGCAGCTTATCGTTTCCACAGAGATAGTGGAAAAAATCAAAGTGCTCTAACCCACTTCCCTGCAACACTAGTGCCGCATTGTTTCCCAAAGATTCATTTTATATATATATAAATATATACATATATATATATATATACATATATACACATATATACACATATATATATATATATATATATATATATATATATATATATATATATATATATATATATATATATATATATATATATACACATACATATATATATATATATGTGTGTGTATATATATAAAAATATGTATAGTGTATATATATTATACATTACCAAGCTTTATTAAAATCCCCCATTCCTCTTTGGACTAGCGGTTTGATACGCCCTATTCCCAGAGTGGATCAGAGAGGGAATCTATTACGAGGAAAGAGTGGAACTGAGAAACAGAGAAACTGATCATTTTAAGGTGGTCTCTTAAATTCCTCCATAGCTGTGTGTGTGTGTGTGTATATATATAGATATACTATGTGCATTTCTGCTTTCATTCAACTACATGGTCTGTGTGCCTGGCCAACCACTTGCACTGGGTATCCCAAAAACTGATTAAGGCTTATATTATTTCCAAGTACATTTACTTTTACGGCATTTAGCTGACGCTCTTATCCAGAGCGACTTGCATGGTTAATTATACTACAGGTAGGCCTATGTAGTGTTAGGAGTCTTGCCCACGGACTCTTATTGGTTGGCGTAGCTCAGCGGATAGCACCACTACCCACCAAGTAGCCACCACCCCACGTGGAAGACTGGGGTTCAAATCCCAGTATGGGTTACTATGCTGTGCTATACCAATAAGAGTCCTTGGGCAAGACTCCTAACACTACACTGCCCTACCTGTAATGTGGTTAACCTTGTAAGTCGCTCTGGATAAGAGTGGCAGCTAAATGCCGTAAATGTAAATGTACTTGGAAATAATATGAGCCTTAATCAGTTTTTGGGATACCCAGTGCAAGTGGTCAGCTAAATGTAGCACCGCGTAGTTACCCAGACCAGGACCAGGATTCGAACCCCAGTCTCCCACGTGTGGTGGTGGCTCCCTGGCAGGTAGTGGTGTTACCCGCTGAGCTACACCAACCACAAGTAAGATATTATTCAGTTATGGCGGTTGAATAGTGGAAGTGGTAACTCCCAGGAATAAATAAACAGCTCAGATGCTAGTCTTACTTTGCGGTACTGTTCTTGGTAACTGTTCGTGCTCTTCCTGCTGCTGGAATTGACCTCCGAGTAAAACTGCCATGGCATTTCTTTGTCATTTCTGTGCAGCTTTTCTTTCAGTGGTAAAACCTTATCCTTGGAGAAAGCCTTTCCTGAAGTGCTAGATCTCCGGAACATTCTAATGCTTTTATTATTCTTTATGAAAACGCTTTGAATTGCCACTGTGCATGAAAGGTGCTAGACAAATCCGCTTGCCTTGCCTGTTGTGACAGCGGAAATGGCCAGCTCATTTCAGCACAGACGGTTTTTGAGATGCTACCGCTCAAAATGAAGCTAGTGAGGGAGGACACGCCATGGGAAACGGGTACCACCGGGTAACACGCACACGCGCACACACCCACAGGCCTTCGTGCTGAGAGCGTCACGTCCACGTATAGTTTTTTAATATGCCGCATAAATGACCATTTCTGTCCGTTTAAGCATTTTGTTTCCCTAGCAGAGCGTGAAATTAGCAGGTTTAGTCAGCTGTGAATTAATTGTGTGTGGAGGGGTAAAATAACATCAGCCTGCTCCGCTTACATTATGTGAGAAAAGCCTCCACTTTGTGAGGTTTTTTTTTCCAGCTTGAGAGAGAAAGCAATTTGTTAGTGATAGGCCTGAGCCAATTTACTAAATCATTATGTTTTTGCAGCGTGGAGCAGATGTCTACAGATGTGCTTGCTGAGCTCAGGAGAAAGAAGCGTACAGTACTGTGGTTCAGCATGTGGCGCGTGTCCTGGCGCTGTTACGAGAGCGGTACAGTGAAAGTTTCTTTAATGCTCTCGGTGGCCTTTATCTCGGAGCAGATGTGTTTAGTAAGCCGGTAAATCAAGGTGTACCCATGTAGAAGCACGTGCTGTAGTGTGAATACAGCTTTCCTCATGTCAGTCAGTGCATTACTCAGAGTAGAGTAGGGAGGCTGGCACTGCAGGTAGGGCTCACACAGGGCCACAGTTTGGAGATGCTTGGGATGGAAGCGGTACTAAGGCTGTTTTCACATATGCAGTAGTTCTAATAAGATGATCCATATGGGAAAATTGTGAACATGTTGAAAGTGTGCTTACAGTGTGCTCAAAAGTGGAACCGGTTCTCTTTCTGGTCCTTTTGTAGGACTGGGGAGATCTCAGACCAGTTGTTCCCACAAGAGCTCTACCTGGGAATTGTAATTGTTCATCGTATACAATTTATGACTTGGCAAAAAAACTCCAACTTCAAAAATGCTAAGATATTAAAAACCCTTGCTAGGAGCCCTTGCTAAGATCCCTTTCTAGGAGCCCTAGCTAGGAGCCCTTCTTAGAAGCCCTTGCTCAGAACCCTTGCTAAAGGGCCTTGCTAGAAGCCATTGCTAGGAACTCTTGTTAGAGGACCTTGCTAGGAGCCCTTGCTAGAAGCCCTTGCTAAGATGCCTTGCTAGATGTCCTTGCTAAGAACCCTTGCTTATGGGTCCTGGCCAGGAGTCCTTGCTAGGAGCCCTTGTTAGGAACTCTTCCTAGAGGACCTTGCTAGAAGCCCTTCCTAGAAGCCCTTCCTAGGAGCCCTTGCTATAAGCCCTTGCTAAGAGCCCTTGCTGGAAGACCTTGCTAGAAGACATTGTCTTTGCTACTGATTATATAGGACACTCTGTAGTTCTACAGGTACAGCCTGTAGTCCGTCACTCCTCTGTTGACTTTATTACCCTGTTCTTCAATGGTCAGGACCCCCACAGGACCACCACAGTGAAGGTATTATGTGGGTGGGGGATCATTCTCAGCCCTGTAGTAACACTGATGTGTTGGTAGTGTGTTAGTGTGCGAGACAGATCAGACACAGAGCAGTACTGCTGGAGTGTTTAAACACCACATAATACCTGCTCTGTGGTGGTCTTGCAGGGGTCCTGACCCTTGAAAACAAAGGTGATGGGGCCCTAACAAAGTATACAGGGAAACAGATAGACTACATTCTGTATTTGAAGAGCTATGAGAGGCTCCTATATGGTCAGTGAAGCTGATACAATGGATAGAGTGTTGATACAATGATACGTCGCTGTCCCATGAAAAACATGTATCTCCATTTTTGTTGATTTTTACTTTTATGCATTATTTGATCAAACGAGCTGCTGTTTACACTGTGAGGAGATGGCATGAAAAATAGACCAACAGAAATGACCCAAAACTGCTTGGAAGGACGTCTGGTTCCATTGACTTTCATACAAACTAAACAAGTTTTTTAGCCTCTCCTGTAAAGTTGCCATTTTGGAGATACCTGTTTTTCTTTGGACAGCGATGATATATATATAGTCCGAATCCTAATCCCAATCCTAATATTAAATTTTTTTTATAGGAATCTTTATTAAATAGTAATTATGAAATGAATGAACAGATAATTACTGTAGATCTTTTAGATAAAGTAATGCTTGCATCTCTCATCACACTAACATCATGCTGAAAGCTTAAGCACCCTTACAAAATGCCAGAACGTTTAACTGAGTAAACAACAGGGAGATCTAAGCTTAATGCTAAATCCCTTAGTTCATCAGGTGCATCAAACTGACCAGGCTACTTCCATATTAGAGAAACTGATGGTGCTGGTGCCACGTGCAGGCATTAGCGTAGGGGTGCAGGGAGCGGATGGGACTGAACACACAGGTCTTCCGGATCTACCTCTTCTCTAAACATGACCATGCAGGCTAATGGGAGTCAGCCAGGTGAGGCTCGACGCTGGCCCTATGATAATGAAAACGGACACTCGTGTGCACGCTAGCCACTAATGCTTCCTGACAGGGGCTCTCACCAGGCCCTATGGGTGCACACCCTCTACCCCCCTTACCCCTGTCTGCGTTCCTGGCAAGACAGAAAGTTCTAGAACTAGCAGAAAACGACAAACAACAACAAAAACAAAAGAGAGGATGCTGTTATGCAGCCGAGCGCTCCAGAAACAATTTCCATTCAGCAGCTGACAATACAGCCCCTAGCTAAAATATAGGCTGCGCTGTTTCCCCCTCCCCTTGTTTGTTTGTTTGCCTGCTTTTCAATCTGATATTCAGTTATTTACTGTGGTGGCGGGAAATAAGGAGCGCCTCGCCTTTTGACACGTCTCCTGATTTGACATCACGGAAATATGAATGATTATGATCATAAAGGAAAAAGTAAACATCGTGCGGATGGGAAGGGGATGCAATTTACACTGATTACTACGCTTTTAATGCCTCGCAGCGACACGAACCGCGCCAGAGTCAGGGGTGTTCTGCAGTTTCTACAGAACTGCTTCTGACGGGCTCTTAGCCAAACTTGTCTGAATGTGGGGAAGTGTCTGATGATAAGACAGCAGGCTTACATACAACACCATGGCCGACAGGCACTTCGGGGACAGTACCGCCTCTGTAGGCAGGGTTTAGGGGATATGACCAGCGTCTTATGTTGGATTGGCCATGTTATGACCCAGTCTAGGGTCAGGCCATAACATAAAAGGAAAGAGGGAGAGAGAGAGACACATGCGCCTCCATTTCCCACGAGCATGCATACAGCATCCGGGGGGCGATTGTAATTGTGTGTGACACACTTATTTATCGGACATTTACAGCAATATGGAACAAAGCACGTTCCGTATTTGAGTTTCCGGGGGGGGAATGTTATGCACGTGTGTGTGACAGACGTGTATACATAGATACGGTGTAAATTTAGATATTTACGGAAATACAGAACAAATAGCGCCCTCTATTGGTTTAATACGGGACGCAACATTTAATAATGGACGATTTCGTATTTTATGGGTTGGGTTGCAACCCTACAACAGAGCTAATTAAGTTTGAACCACTAACTAAACCTAACCAACCAATAGAAAAGACATAACACAGAATCTAACTCTCTAACTAATGCGACAACCAGGAGGAAACCTCCCTCCCTGAACTGAGGGGCGTACTATAGTGTCTAGGCCTTACAGACTTGGATGGAGAATATACAAACTTCAAAGGTAACCTCCACCCTGTAACAAGGAGGTTGAGGCAGGTGGTTGTGTGTGGGTTGTCCAGGAATCACTATCAGAACAGGCAGGGGTCAAAACAAAGGCGGGCATTATCAGGGACATATCCATATAGACAACCCAGAAACCAAAGCAAGGGTCAAAACCATGGAAACCGACACGAACACTACCAGATACACGAGTCAAGAACAGAGGAATACACGGCTTAGAACTCAGACTTTGCAACCATGCTGAGCAAACCATTGGGTATAAATGCAAGTCCTAGATCAGCTGCAGGTGTGAGAGTGGGTGGAGCCAGGGTGGAGTAGGAAAAGCTATGCAGTAACACACAGGCACCAGAGAGGGCGGTATGTTAGTGTTTCAACACCATTCCAAACTAAGGTTCTACACACCACACCGAAAAACCTCAACACCTCGTAAGCTACCAGTTACTCGAATGAAGCATGCGTTCCTCCAGTAGGTGGTCAGGGAACCAGGAAGCTATAGAAACAAAAACCAAGGAGCTGCAGAGAGCATAACGTGCTCGTAACAGCCCACAAGACCCAAAAACTGGGTCCACTGTTCCGAAAGTATGGAAGGCTCAAGGGGTGGAACTATGGAAATGCGTTGGGAAAACACTGCGCCATTAATCTTTCATTGTGTGATATTGTTAACTTTCATTTTCAGTTGAACAGAAACTTTTCATTGTTTCCAGTTTTTCAAAGATTCTAAAACTTTCAGTTGTTTGCTTCCGAGCTTAAATGAAAAAATGAATTATAAATGAAATGAAATGAAATATAAATTAATAAAAAAAGTATATTTTGGCAAAACTTCCTCTTCATATCCAGGAAGACTGTTTAATGAACATGACCTTGATATTTTTTTTTATGCAGCTCAGAAAGAAACCGGGAGAAGACCCCGTGTTCAAATCAGTGCTGTGTACATGCAGCCTGCCACATCCTGCCCTGTCCTGCTCATGTTTGTCTGTCTTCTCTGGCTTTCTGTTTCTGTCTTGTCATGTCCATGTGCTCTTTGTTGTCCTGGTCCATGTGCTTCTGTTTGTTTTGGTTCTCCGTCCCCTTGTCAATCCCCTCACCTGTCCTTGGTTTGTAGCTCCGCCCCTTTTCAGGTGTTCCTTGTTAGTCTTTGTTCTCTTATACTCCCTGTAGTCCCCTGTGTTCTTGCCTGGTGTTTTGTCTTCCTACTGGTGTTTTGTCTCCCTGCCGGTTGCTTGTCTCCATGTTGTTTTTGTAACCTGGTTTAGTGTTTCATAGTGTTTTGCTTGCCTGCCTCTTCGTCTTGACCCCCACGTGACACAGCCACATGTACATTTATGCCATTTAGCAGACACTCCTATCCAGAGCGACTTATAACCATGCTTAGTGTTCCATCTGAGAATAATTCCTAGCTAGTACAGGAAGGTTAGAGTCTGAAACTCGCCATGAGCTTAGACGCTGCCTGAACGAGGACCAGGGCTGATACCTAGAAAGAGGAATGCAAAGTATTAGTAATAGTATTAGTACTTAGTTACTTAAGTACTTTACAAATAGATGGTCTTCAGTCTGTGCCTGCTGTACGGACAGCCAGTGGGAGTTCATTCCACCATCTGGAAGCCAGGACAGAGAAGATGCACACATGGTAAACCATTTTTGTGTAACTGTACACATAGAGACGTCTAGACCAACCCATGGGTGCTTTCCGGTGTGCAGCTGCAAGTTGTCTCCGGTGTGCAGCTGCATTTCCCAGCTCTGTGTGTGTGTGTAAACCTGAGCATGGCTGTGTTTGTTCTCCTGCAGAGAGCGGATGTTGGGCTCTCGGCGCTGACCATCACCCCTGAGCGCGAGAGCGTGGTCGACTTCACCACCCGCTACATGGACTACTCGGTGGGCGTGCTGCTGAAGAAGGCTGAGCGTACCATGGACATGTTTGCCTGCCTGGCACCCTTTGACCTCTCGCTGTGGGCCTGCATCGCTGGCACCGTGCTGCTAGTGGGCACGCTGGTGTACCTGCTGAATTGGCTCAACCCACCCAGACTGCCCATGGGCTCCGTCTCCTCCACCACTCTCTACAACTCCATGTGGTTCGTTTACGGCTCCTTTGTGCAGCAGGGTGAGTGGAAGGACCTATTCCCTTCTTTGTGTGTGTGGGCGCATGCGTACGTAACTGGGGTGAGGGGGTGGACCTGGGGTTGTTTTGTGATGGTACAGTCATTTTACAGCGGGTGCAACCTGCATCTCATATGTGGTGAAAAGCTTTTTTTATTAACCCCTTAAATTCCTGCACAATAGACTCATTATACGTAACTCCGAGGAATGCAATGCAAACTGTCACCCACCCGTCAACTATATTAACTCATGTCACCCATCAAATATGTTAACCAATGTCACCCATCAACTATGTTAACCAATGTCACCCATCAACTATATTAACTCATGTCACCCATCATCTATTTTAACTCATGTCAACCGTCATCCATGTTAACTTATGTCACCCATCAACCATGTTAACTCACGTCACCTGTCAACTATGTTAACTCATGTCACCCGTCTACTATATTAACTCATGTCACCCATCATCTATTTTAACTCATGTCAACCGTCATCCATGTTAACTTATGTCACCCATCAACCATGTTAACTCACGTCACCTGTCAACTATGTTAACTCATGTCACCCATCAACTATGTTACCTCATGTCACCCGTCATCTATGTTAACTCATGTCACCCGTCATCTATGTTAACTCATGTCACCCATCAACTATGTTAACTCACGTCACCCGTCAACCGTGTTAACTCACGTCACCCGTCAACTATGTTAACTCACATCATGCGTCAACTGTGTTAACTCACATCATGCGTCAACTGTGTTAACTCACATCATGCGTCAACTGTGTTAACTCATGTCACCCGTCAACCATGTTAACTCATGTCACCCGTCAACCATGTTAACTCATGTCACCCGTCAACCATGTTAACTCACGTCACCCGTCAACCGTGTTAACTCACGTCACCCGTCAACCGTGTTAACTCACGTCACCCGTCAACCGTGTTAACTCACATCATGCGTCAACTGTGTTAACTCATGTCACCCATCAACCATGTTAACTCATGTCACCCGTCAACCATGTTAACTCATGTCACCCGTCAACCATGTTAACTCATGTCACCCGTCAACTATGTTAACTCATGTCACCCGTCAACTATGTTAACTCATGTCACCCGTCAACTATGTTAACTCATGTCACCCGTCAACTATGTTAACTCGTCACCCGTCAACTATGTTAACTCATGTCACCCGTCAACTATGTTAACTCATGTCACCCGTCAACTATGTTAACTCATTTCACCCGTCAACTATGTTAACTCATGTCACCCGTCAACTATGTTAACTCATGTCACCCGTCAACTATGTTAACTCATGTCACCCGTCAACTATGTTAACTCACGTCACCCGTCAACTATGTTAACTCACGTCACCCGTCAACTATGTTAACTCACGTCACCCGTCAACTATGTTAACTCATGTCACCCGTCAACTATGTTAACTCGTCACCCGTCAACCATGTTAACTCATTTCACCCGTCAACCATGTTAACTCATGTCACCCATCTACTATATTAAATTATTTCACCCGTCAACTATGTTAACCATTCATGCTAACTATGTTAACTCATTCTCAACCCGTCAACTTATGGTCTAACTCATGCTAACCCGTCAACTATGTTAACTCACGTCACCCGTCAACTAGTTAACTCAAAGCACCCGTCAACTATGTTAACATCATGTCACCATGTCAATATATTTGCTCGTCACCCGTTCAACCATGTGAACTCATTTTGGGGGTCAACCCATAGTTAACTCATGTCACCCATCTACTATATTAAATTATGATAACCATCAACCTTATGCTATCTATTAGCTATTCTAACATGGTGGTTATTTTATTTGTATGCTAAAGCTTCACCCTGTAGTTTCTTTAGTTGCTTGCCCAGAAGGATGGAGTCAGGAGACTGAAGGCTGGAGATGTTGGAGTAGTTTATTTCAAGGCGATCGCAGTTCACGCTCAAACCTTAAAGGCCAGTTCAGTGCAGTCTGAACTCAAAGAGACAGTCCAGAGCAGTTTGTGACACAGGTTTTATACACTTTTAACCACCCCCAAAATAGGAGAGGGTGTTGATCTTATCTAGGACCAACAAATGGTCAATGAGATGGTCTGGAGTGGGCTTTGAGGCTGGGACCTGTAAAACCCCGAGAACAACAAGCATCCCAGGGACTTATTGTTGAAAGATATACAAATCATGTTCTGGTGATGTTTTGGGGTAAATTTTACACCCTAATGCGAGTGCTTGATTTGGAGAAACAAACACGGCCAGCGTATCTGGAAATCATTAATAGTTGTCTATCTGTCACAGACGTAATAAACATGGTATGACGATAATGTGCATATATTTGCTCCCCCTTATAAAATCTACTGTTTTCCATCTTCCATAGTTAAGCAATATTTGCCTTTTTAAAGGCCAGGATCGGGGGACTTTGGCCAGAAAAGGGTTCATTAATGCATCCGTGGATTTTGATTTGAATTGAATCTGTAATAGGAGAACTGAGAGACGGAGGTTTGGAGCTGGGTTAGATCAGCACGCTCAAACTGAAAGCTAGTTATCAGAACCAAAGAGATGGAAGAGCAGTTTGGTGCAAAGGTGTAGCCTGTAGGAGAGGCATTGAAAGGAAACAGCTAATGAGGCTGGAGGCTGGAGGCTGGGGCAGAGACTGTGAAAGAAAGCAGCGTGGCCTTATTGTTGAAAGTAATTAATCATTGAAAATATTTTGGGAACACTGATCTGTGGGAGTCACACATTTGGAGAACACAAACACGGCAGCACACACACTGGAAATCAGGAAACACCCATGCTGCCATCAGCTAATGATGGTAATGACGATAATGATGCACGCTAATTGCTCCCTTATATTCTACGCTATCCATCTTCAACTTGCAATCTTTGCCTTTTTAAAATGCAGTCACTTTGGCAAAATGCGGTTCATTAATGCATCCGTGAGTTTCAATAAAACAATGGATTCACAGGTTCGCATGTAAGGAACGGGTAACTCGCACAGGATTGCCTCACATGCATGCAGGACACATGCACAGACATGCAAACAACGCACACACGCACATGCGCACACACATGCGCACACACACATTCACAGGCGCACAGGCTCTTACATGCATGCACAGACACGCACACTCGCAGAGACAGATATGCGTGAACACTGTCACACACATGCGCACACACACGCACACACACACACACACACAAACACCCATGCACCAACATACACACACAAAAGCACACACACACACACACATGCACATGCGCACACACACACATGCGCGCACACACACACACACACGCGCACATGCGCACACACACATGCACACACACATTCACAGGAGCACATGTACACACACACACTCGCACAGGCTCCTACATGCATGCACACACATGCACAGACATGCAAACACGCAGAGACAGACATGCGTGCACAGTCACACACATGCGCACAGACGTGCACACACACATGCACAGACACTTGCGCACACACCCGAGACAGACACGCATGCACACACACACACAGACACAAACACACACGCGCACACACACACACACAAAAACAGACATGCATGCATACACACACAAACACCCATGCACCCACATACACACACACACACTCTCCCACACACACACACACAAAAACCCATGCACCCACATACACACACACACTCTCACACACACACACACACACACACACACACTCTCACACACATGCGCACACACACACATGCACGCACACCCAACAGAGCCCAGGCACACTTATGGCAGCCTTTAAATGTTCTTTGGCCATTTCCCAAACTCCCCAAGCATTTCACCCAAGTCCTGGAGGGAGGGAAATTGATTTTGAGGTTCTAAGTGCTCGGAAACAGTTCAGATGGAAAGCATCGATGTTGGATGACCAAGGTGCTGCATCCCACCTTGTTGGTTGGCAGAAGCAGAAGGGAAGGAAAACAGGAGAGGAAGAAAAACGTATTCATGACTAGTATTCCTGCTTGATATAGTGTTTTGCCTTCGCTGTTTTATTTAATACACGAATCACTCGTCGAACAAATAAGTCCCACTGCCTGATACAAGTTTGGGGAGAGCAGTACGCCGCTGAAATGATGTAGGTTGTGTGTCTCTCTGCGTCTCACTCTTTCTTTCTTTTTTTTTTTTTTTTTTTGATGACTCACTTTCATCCTCCGTGACTCACACAGACCTCTGTCTCCTCACTATGTCTTCTCTTGACATTTCTATAGCTTTGTCTTTTAAACAAACAATTATCTTCCTGGTCCGCGGCGGGTCTTCAGTGACAGACTTCAAATGTCACATAAATGTTTTAGAGTACATGTTTCAGCTGCCTTTCCTGGAATGGGGGACTTTATTTATCTGTCATCATACACAAACCCAGCAAACCTGGCCTGCACTAGTGTTCTGTGACATGGATGCTGAGGGGCATAGTGCGCAGAGGTCGCCAACTTCCTACAGAGTCAATCGCTACAGACCCCCACACTTAATGTGGCCTTCAGATTAGCTCAAGAACACTGTGTAGAGAGACTCATGGAATGGCTTTCCATGGCCGAGGCAGCTGTATCCAAGGCTAACATCACCAAGTGCAATGCAAAGCGCCGAATGCAGTGGAGTACCGCACCGCCACTGGACTTTACAGCAGTGGAGACGTGTTCTCTGGAGTGACCAATCACGCTTCTCTGTCTGGGTTTAAGGGTTAACAGGAGAACGGTATTTGTCTGACTGCATTGTGCTGAGTGTAATGTTTGGTGGTGGTGGGGGATTATAGTGTGGGGTTGTTGTTCAGGGGTTGGTCTCTGCCCCTTAGTTCCAGTGAAAGGAACTGCTTAATGCTTCTGCAGACCAAAGGATTCTGGACCATTCTATGTTCCCAACTTTGTGGGGACAGTTTGAGGACCGCCCCTTCCTGTTCCAACATGACTGCACACCTGTGCACAGAGCAAGCTCCATAAAGACATGGATGAGCGAGTCTGGTGTGGAGGAACTGGACTGTCCTGCATAAAGTCCTGAGCTCCACCCGATAGAACACCTTTGGGATGAATTAGGTCAGAGACTGAGAGCCAGGTCTTCTCGTCCAACATCAGTGTCTGACCTCACTAATGTGATTCTGGAAGAATGACCAGAAATTCCCACAAACACATTCCTAACCCTTGTGGAAAGAATTCCCAGAAGACGTGAAGCTGTTATAGCTGTAAAGAGTGGACTGACATCATATTACACCCTATGGGTTAAGAACAGGATGTCACTGAAGTTCATCAGCGTGAAGGCATTTGAGCAAATACTTTTGGCAATATAATGTGTGTGTGTATATATATATATATATATATATATATATATATATATATACACATATATACACAAAGCAGGTATTATGTGGGTGGTGGATCATTCTCAGTGACACTGATGTGGTGGTGGTGGTGTATTAGTGTGTATTACGCTGGTGGGTGTGGATCAGACCCAGCAGTGTATGTCTATTGTATAGTATAGTTTGTTGTCCATTGAAGTTGATCCTTTTCTTGCTTGTCCACCGAAGGGACAGCCAGGAGACAAGACAAGGGATTGAGCAGTTTATGTTTCAAGGCGTTCGCAGTTGAGACTCAGTTCCTGTCTGAAAACAGTATCTGGACGAGGGGTGTAGTCCTGGAACTAGGTATGTTGGTGTTGTTTCACCAGACGGTCAACTCTCATAACCAAAAATAGCCTAAAGGTATTTGACCTTTAACCCACAGCTATATAGCCCTTTCCTAGAATTCAGATCCTGTACGTAAACCCAGAAAAAGTTCTGTTCCGTGAATGCAGCTCCGCCCTGAGGGTAACAAATGGTTTTACAAATGGCAAAATCCACCAACAATACATAGAGCCATTGAACTTATACACTGCAGCACCATTGTGAAAGCATTGATATCCGTCACCATGGTAATCGATTAACTGCTACAGATACAGCAGACAGAGACACAGGCCTAAGGCACCCTTTGGTTTTTTCAGGGCTAAACTTGCATCATGCCATGCAAACAAACCTTTCAGGATCTTCCTTTTTCAGCAGCTTTGCCGTTGTTAAATTAAAAACAGGGTACGACATGCAATTAATGCATGGACACCAGATGCCTTAATCTTACCGAATGGCCCACTTTAATTAACCAAGAAAAGAGCGCGTGAGTCGAACGAGTGTGTTCAGTCTTCAGTTTAACAGTCAAACAGGCTACTGGGGTGGGGGTGGTGGGGCTCATGGTGGCAGATATATCAGAGCCATTAGCACATGTTGAAATTATTAGTGCATTTAAACCAGTGATACCGACTCTCTCTCTTTCTCTCTGAGCGAAAACAAATCCCTTATTCTACAGCCCAAACTTGAGTCGGCTTAATGAGTGTGACTATTTTTACACATCTTAAACAGTGTTTTTCAGAGTTTGTGTGGAATACACTGAGGTTAGACCCATTTCTCATTCTCACAGCCCACACGTCTGCTAATTTATGACAGTCTTTAGACAACAGTGAATGAATACGAAGGCTAAAAGGTGCCATATGGTTCAGTTTACAGTGCCTGTTTTGTTTTCAACCAAAAGAACCAAACTGGTTCTGTTCAGGCTTTGTAGAGCCTTGGTGTAATTCATGAAACCAGTCTGCGATTGCATCAGTCAAAGGGTACGTCATCAGAGGTGGACAAGGCCTATGCGTGTGCCATCAGTGGCCTATTCTGCATACTATAGTATCATCCTGAAGGGGAGAAAATCTGGTTCCATGGTGGTCAGGTCTACCCAAGAGATGCACTTTCGGCACACTTCTCATGCCGGCCACCAGAGGTCAACCTCACCGGAGTTCTGATGAAGTTTGCTCCTGCTCCCTTTCACCTAGCCCCTCCTGTACCTGTCCCCTCTCACACCTGTCCCCTCTTACCTGCTCCCTATCCCAGCCAATTATCCTTCTCTTTAAATAGCCTTCCCTTCCCTAGGTGTTTGTCTATTGGTCTCATAAGCCGTTTGCTACCTTGGTAATCTTGGTGTTTCATTTTTGTGTCATTCTGAATGTCTTCTGGGCTTTTTTAAATTTTATTTTTGAGATACTTCTAGGCGTTGTGATTTTTGAGATTTCTGTTTTGGGTTTTGGCAACTTCTGAGCTTTGTACTTTTGGATACTTTTTGTGCTTCATGTTTTTGGTGTTTTTTTTTTTATCAGAGAGCTCAGAAACAGTAAATGAGCCGATAGTAAACCAGTTAGAACAAAATGGAAAAAGCCCTAAATTCTGTGGCCTCCTGATTGGATGCGTGTTCACATAATATAATAAACCAGGAGTTTGTAAAGCTGCTCCATTGAGTAGTTGAGTTCTATTGATGCGGACACGTCAACACAGAAAGCCTTTGGCGACTCCTGCTAAATTACTCCTACGTATAGCTCTGAAGCAGCGAATGCAGAGATGTAGTGCTTCCCGGGATAAATGGTTTCTTGCCTCATGACACTTGATACAAATATAATCATATTAGGGTATGAAAAAGCACAAAGCGCGTTCAGAGCTGGTGTGTGCTTATAGATTGTCCTTACTAAATGAATCTATATCAACACAAAAACATGGCGTATATGTCACAGAAATCGAATAAAGTGATATGCTGAAAGAAATCACACAAGATGGCCATCCAGAAGCATCTAGGAGTTTGAAGGGAAGATGGAAGTAATAAGATAACCGTAGTGCACAGAAGGGAAAACGGCTTAGCGAACTGGAGTTAGCATTTCTGGGAAGTAGCAGTTGAAGGGTATTAGCTGTGTTCTGTTTGTACATTGCTGTCTGTAGTGTCGTAGCCCAGCTCTGTATTTACTGAACACACGCTTTTCATAACCTCAAATGGGAATTCCAATGATTTCTCAAGATGTCTGCATAACTCGATGGTTAAGATGGGTAAACCAAGACATTTAGGGTCGCTTGATGTGAAGTGATCCAATCTTGAGACGACTAGGCTCAGACTGTTCACAGTTTCAAAGGAAGTTAGGTTGCAGAAGTTGTTAGATTAAGTGGTTAGGCAAGTTAGTCCGCAGATTTAATTTATCCTGAATTACTACAACTCTTTTACCATCATCAGCATGCGACATATAAAGCTCAGCAGACATGCTAAAGTTGTGGTATTCAGTTGACGCTCTTATCCAGAGTGGCTTTATATTATCATAGGCCAGCATACTGTTAGGATGCTTGCCCAAGGACTCTGTGGGTGTACTACAGCATCGTTACCTATACCAGGTTTTGAACCCCAGTCTCCCATATGGGGTGGTAGCTCCCTGGCAACTAGTGGTGTTATCCCTTTCACCACGTGTAGGTTCACTATATCTATTTGATAGATCTAATAATTCTAATTTTGAGATTGCTGTAAGCTCATTATAAGGTTATTAATCTCCAGATAAGCTCACCAGACACAAAATGCGTCACTGTGTGTGCTTTAGGTTGTAGTAACTTCAGGCTCCTGCAGATGGCACTGCACAAAAATGAAGGGTGTGATGATAAATAGATGTAGGGTGTGAGTGACGGGATCCATAGATTGAGAAGAGGTGGTACACTGCAGGGAATGTCTCGTTCCATGTGTGAAAAATGGCTCTGAAGCAGATGGAGTGACTACATTTGGGCGTGGTCAAAGACCATAGTGTGAAGGAAGTAGCTGAATCTGCAGGTGTATGGAAGCGTACGGTCATACGGGTCTACCAGCAGTGGATACAATCCCAGTCTACAGGCATTCTAGTCGGAATTGTGCCAGGAAAAGCATCCACCAAATCTGGACCAACTGACCAGTTCTTTGATGTAAGAGTGTCTGAACACTCATTCATGCAAATACTATTTTGGTTACAGCATCTTTAACCATCAACCATGTACCATTACTGAGAGTCGAGTGCCAGCTTTCTTGGCCTCCACCTTTCAGAGAACCTGACCTGGACAGCCCACACCAGTGCCCCTAGCCAAGAGAGCCCAGCAATGTCTGTACTTCCTTATATGGTTTGAGAAAGGCCTACACTCATCCTCTGCACCATTAAGAGAGGGTTCAGTGGTTTTACCATCTGGTTTGCCAAGCTGCTGATCACAAGACTCTTTGTGTGGACAGCAGAGTGCACTATCAGCACCCCTCTCCTTTCCATCCAGGACATTTTCCAGACTTACTGCATCCACCAGGCCTCCGCCATCATAGAGGCTGACTCCTCACTTCACTCCCACAAACTGTTCTCTCCTCCTCCAGCTGGCAAGAGCTTCTGCAGCATACACAGTCAAGAGTGCCAGGCTTTTTTCTTGGTGTCCACCTTGCAGAGGACCTGACCTGGACAGACTGAGAGAGGCTCACACTCATCCTCTGCACCACTGAAGGAGTTCTGACCAGTGGTATTACCATCTGCTTAGGGAAATGCCCTGCCACTGACCACAGGACTCTTTGTGTGGACAGCAGGGTGCATTATTCGCATCTCTCTTCCCTCCATCCAGGACATTTTTCAGACTCACTGCATCCACAAGACCTCGCCCATTGTGGCGGACTCCTCCTACCTCCTCCACAAACTGCCATCTCTTCCTCCGTCTGGCAGAGAAGAGCTTCTGCAGCATCCACGGTATAGATCCTCCAGGTTGCAGAACAGCTTTTCCCCACAGGCTGTTAGGCTCCCAGCCACACGAAGCACCCACCTTGGAGGTTCTCATTCCCAGCTCACAGGCTTTTTTAATTTAACCTCTACGTTTGTCTTATATTTACATATCTGACCAGGCTGTGCTCTGTGCTGCACATGTGGGACACACCTCCATGCCTCCCGTTTCTCATGGTAACTTCGACTTGACCGTACATCTCGCTGATATACACTCATCAGCAAAAGAAGAGCTGCACCCAGAAGGAGGTGTGGGATTGCAGTGCTGTTGGGAAGGATGATAAAGGTGACCAGGAACAATAATGGATGAACCATTTAGACTGATATGATCAATATTTATTGAGCTACACATACAGAAGTCTGTCTTTCAGTATGGCGTCAGGGTTCAGTGTTTGCTAACACAACATGCCAGACGTCTCGGCATGAAATTGCAATCTCCCGTATTCAGGAGGACATTCACACCCCATACCTGCAGGTGTTGCAGTAGGGGTAGAGGTGGAGGGACACCAGGCCTTCTGGACATATGATGCATGACAACCAACCATTAGTGTTGACCACAGTGGGCATCACTGCTCACTGAATGGGTCAGTCAGGTACAGCGAAGAGGCCCGTCCTTGCTTACGTCAAATGCACAGCCGAGCGTGAAACTTCTCACATGTCTCCCGATGTCAAACCTACCCACCATGTTTCATTGCTTCTGGGTGAAGCTATCTGTGCATGTATTCGTTTGGCGATACGTGAATAGTGAGGTACGAAAAAGTTTAAATTACATCCTCTAGCTCACCGATGCTGACCAATCAGACAAAAGGAAGTGTGGATTGTCCATGCTGAATAAGGATGTGCCTATAGTTCTGTTTGAACAGCACTGAAAGATACTAGCAGCTGTGTCTGCGTTCCCCATTCTGTACCATCCAGAAAGAATTCAGAGACTGCAGTAAATGGAAGAACACACACACAGTCTATCTTCTGGTTGAGTTGTAATACAGCAGCTGCAGTTACAGGAGGCTTATACATGCATGACTTGTTGGCTGATGGCCTGTGTAGCCGGCCAACATCTCCTGAAGTGTACTGAGCTTTTAAGTTTATGAGAGAAGCCTAAAAGAAACCTTTTAAATGTAGGATACTGTGGTGGCTGCCAAGAGGGGGGAGTATATTCTCTCAGGGGCATAGAAGCTTCGGTATGCAAACGGCCCCCCGTGCGAAACGGACTGCTTATTGTATTGTACGTGTGTTACTTGGGTCAAGCGTGTACCGTGAGATGTATGACTGTTGTCTAAGATATGAAATAGTTCTAGTCAGTGTTTGTGCAGAAATGGCTAGGCAGGAGAGGGACTAGGACATGCCAGGGAGGCTTTCTGGACAGTAGGAAAGTGAATGGACCTTGGTGATCAAGCTGGGATGGGCACCCAATTAAGCCATATCTTGCAATAGCATCAGGCCAGACAGGATGGGTCATTTCTTGGCGTTAGACCTGGAGTGAGTATTAATAGTGCATATGCATGTGTTCAGGAAGTCATTCAGACTGTTACAATATCTGCTAGGGTTGCCACCTTTCAGAAATGAAAATAAAGGTCGGGGGGGCGTGGTCACGTGTGAGTGACGTGTTTGAAATCGAGTGTTTATTGGACATTTACAGTAATAGGGAACAAAGCGGGTCCCATGTTCGAGTCCGGGGGTGGGGCGGGGGTATGGTGTGGTAGGGGGGAATGTGGTCAGTCGTGTGTGTGAGACCAACGTGCATATCGACCATTTATGGAAATACGGAAGTTTATTACGGGATGCAGCATTTAATTGCCAAATAAAGGACGATTCCGTATTTTACGGGACGGATGGCTACCCTAACCACTGCCCCTAACACCATGTCACCATTGTCAAAGACTGCAATGGTGTCGTGCTAGGCTGTCATGGAGTGACTCAGAATGGCAGCGGGTCATCTTCAGTGAAGAGTCCTGCTTTAGTCTTGGTGGAGACGACCAACGCATCCCTGTGTGGAGGCACCGTGGTCAGTGCAAAGATTTGAACAGTGTCCAATCTGCTCTGTACCCTCCACCCCATCTGCCGCACCAGGTGCATTATCACAGGACACCATTAGGAACCTCTACAGCTCCATGCCGAGACGTCTGGCATGTTGGGTTAGCAAACACGGGGTCCCAACGCCATACTGAGAGACAGACTTCTGTATGTGTAGCTCAATAAATATTGATCATATCAGTCTAAATTTATCATCAGTTATTGATCCTGGTCACCTTTATCTTCCTTCCAATAGCACTCCAATCCCCCTTCTAGATGCAACTGGGTGCAACCTTTGATGAGTGTAGTTTTAGTCCATGTCGTTTTGGACCATTTCTATTGGGTCTTGGTTTTTATTTTACCATTTAAATCCACAGCACTGTGAACATGAATTGATGCAGAATATAGTAAAACAAGCAAAGCCTATTAGGGACGTGTATCCATACTTTTGACTGGTAGTGCATTTGATTGAGCGAGTCTGAAATGAGGCTTTGGTTCATGCTAAATGAAACATTTGACAGCTCAAGGTAGTGTTTATTAACCTATGGCGGCGTTCGAGTCAGAGTCACAGGACTGTTTTAATATGTTTAGCATGGCTGGCTTTTCAGAGATGACTGCTTCATGACTCTTTAATTAGTGATGATGTCGGCAGTCACAGTCCACATAGTGCTGAAGGAGAGAGGGAGGAGGAGAGAGAGAGACGGGGAGGGGTGGACGGGAGGATAATTAAAGCCGAGTGTCAGTAGGAAAGAACAAATAGAGGATATAGGAAAAGAAAGGTCACAGTGGTGAAGTGACATGTTCTCCTCTCTGAACCACTGGTGCATAAGGGGCGTTCTCATGTTGTGACACGCATGCAGCCAGGGATACAGGCATGTACACCAGGCCCGGTGCCAGAACTTAATCAAGAGTGGAGCATCGGAAAGCCACAGTGGGGCCAGGGTCGGAGGTGTGGTGCAGCATATTGAATTCCATTCACTTTAGATCAGTCCGTTCAGATTTGCTCCTTTTACCATGACCACTGTAACAAAGGATCTTCAGGCAAATCCAGGTCCAAGCCCCACATGAGCACGCCAAGGGCAACCATTGCATTCATTCATTCACTCATTCATTTATTCATTTTCTGAGCAGCCTTCTTTCTGGGTCATGGCTGGAGCCATTTCTAGCACTCACTGGGCTGAAGACCAGGTGAAGGAAACACCATGGAAAGGTCACCAGTCCATCACTGGGCAGATACGAAGATGTCTATACACATACACATTCATACTTATGGGGCAAATGAGCATCTCTGATAGCATGTCTATCGACTGTTGAAGGAAACCAGCGTAGGCATGGGGAGAACATGCAAACTCCACACAGCAAGGACCCCGGACGCCCCAGCTGGGAATCAAACCCAGGCCCTTCTTGCTGAATAGCTGCACCCAGAAGGAAGTGTCATTGCCAATGCCATTAGGAAGGAAGATAAAGGTGACCAGGAACAATAAATGATGATCAGTTTAGACTGATATGATTAATATTTATTGAGCTACACATACAGAAGTCCGTCTCTCAACATGCTAGTTGTCTTAGGATGGAGTTGTAGAGGTTCCTAATGGTGTCCTGTGATAATCCATCCCATGCAGCTTGAATATCCTCACACAGTTCCTGCAGATGGTGCGGTAGGTGTGGAGGTGGAGTGACACCAGGTCTTCTGGACATGTGACAACAAACCGTTCATCTTGGTGCTGACCCTGGTGCAGATTCGTTGGTCGTCTCCACCAAGACAAAAGCTGGACTCACTCGTCACTGAAGATGACCCGCTGCCATTCTGAGTCACTCCATGACAGTCTGGCACGACACCATTCCAGTCTTTGGCGAAGCTGACGTGGAGTTATGGGCAGTCGTTGTAACAGTCTGCGTCGTGCAGTTGTGTGCCAATGGTGCTGGCGCTAGTAGGATAACTCATGGAGGCCATTACTGCTCGGAGCGTATTAGGTAATGCCTATAACTGTGTTAGGTAGTGTTAATAGCTGTCCCGGGTCATATCATAATAGAACCTCTCATTCACTTCTTTATCCGTTTACCCCAGCACACCTCTACCTAGCAGAACAGAGGCTAGCACAGCTGATTGACAGAGACTGCTGTTGCTTGGCAGGTTGCAGCGTTTCCCTTTTATGTAGTTGATCGTGATGATAATAGCACATCATCATATTGCCCACTCCTACCTCTTCCTCCCTATCTCACTCCCCCCACTCTCCTGCACTCACATGCACCCAACACAGAACCGAAGTAAGTACCAGAGCCACAGGTCTCTATCAGTTCTTTGATCTTCGCTTTCCAACACCCGTCTCTCACTCTCCTTGCTTTCATCCCTCTCCTCGCACCTCTCTCCCCTCGTTCCTCCTCTCCTTCGCCAGCCAGCGTTTGAAATCTGAAAAGCACGGCGCTCCGACATTGTAGAGTTCTCTCTGTCTTTTTTCTCCCCCTTCGTCATCCCTCGCTCTGGAATTGCGCTGAGGAGGGACCTTCCTAATGGCTTTGAAGAAGCCTTTTTTAGTCCCGACACTGAGAGAGAGAGAGAGAGAAAGAGAGAGAGAGAGAGAGAGAGAGAGAGAGAAAATGCGACAGAACATGCTGATTTTCCTTTTTTTCCTCCTGGCCCTTTCGCCTTATCGCTGACACACAGGGACCCCGGTGCCAGGGATTCACAGCGAGGATTTCCTCTGCCTGCTATTAGCTTTAATCTGTTCAGCCACGGGCCAGACACACTAACACAGCCACCCCTGGCTTGGAGGCCTGCTCTCCCCTTGTTTGGTCTGTCAGACGGTGGAAGAAAAGGAGTGAGGGAGCCATAGAGAAAGTCCTGTCCCAGATGACCCTCCTGAAACAAGGCAGCACATGGGAAGGGACCTGGTGGGTGGGGGCCCGCAGCTATATCCTGTCGTTGGAGACCCTGACCTTGAAGCTCAGTATGCTGTATGGCCAGACACCTGCTTCTTCAACACCAACACATGTCCCAGTACATGTCCTGCTCACAAACGCATTCCTTCTTAGAGCCTGTTGTGAAGTTGGCCTAGCCTTATGGAGCACCGGCAAAACTCCCATCACCCTAATGATAGAGTGATGCACTGCAGGCATGTAAGTTTAAGGAATATGATTTATATGATTAATATTTCTATAGAGGCTAGAAAGGACATGGAATTCCAACCTACACTAACCTAATATAACTACATGCATGAGCCGTTTTACTACTGCATGACACGTTGCACTGTGTTATGATTCATTATTTTCGACTTTGAAAGAAAACTATTTTTTCCTGTTTTATTGAGGAAATATGAATTTAGACGGAGGAGCAATATTCATATTTCCTCCCATATTCACGTATCAATGCTGTAAAAAAAAAAAAAAAAAAAAAAAACATCTCCAAAATGGCAACTTTACAGGAGAGGACAAAATCCTAGAGCTACATGTCTTTCTTTGGACACGAATGATATTTCATAGTAGCTTTTATCATAATCATAATAATCTCATAATGACTATCCAGATGATCTTATCTGTAATGACTCATGCTAAGTGGTAGGTGAATGTAGCATTAGGAGTCTTGCCCCTGGACCAAGACCTCTCTGTACATCTCTTAGACTCATAGTCTCATAAGTAAAGAATAGACAGTGGATTCCTGTACTGTATTATACCATCAACAGACTGAGTACATGTTCAGTAATAAGTGACTATCAAATATTGTGATTGAGTTGTTATGGTTCTATATACAATGTTTTCTTTACTAAAGAACCCCTGAAGAACCATCTTCTTTAAGAGTAAGCAAAACTTGATAGGAGCAGCTTCAAGTGTCTTAAAATAAATGTGCTGAAATCACCAAATGATGAGTTTTAGAGCAAGGCAGTGTGCGTGTGTATCCTGAATAGTTCTATTCAAAGCTTACGTCATGGTTTTATGTGATAGAGTTGGACTTGGATAAAGCTAGAGGCTGAAACTGAGCTGAAAGGCCCAGCACCGTTCTCCTCACTGTTCTAAAGTAGTCCACAGTAAAAAGGGCTTGTATGTCCTTTTGTCTGTTTGTCAGACAGAAGAACACGGAACGTGTCACACCAGTCCGGAGTGTTTCCAAGCAGTCTGAAAGCCAGTATCTACGTTTCAGAGTGACCTTCGACCTCGCCTTAAGCAGAGCATGTTGCCACCTTTTCACCCCACCACCTTTGAATCTGCATCACTGTTCATTCTTCCAAAGAACATGCTTTTCATCCTTCCCCATTCCCACAATCCAGTGCCCACTTCCTGTTTGTAGTCCTCTGGCTGATTTTAGCATTGCACATGGTGACTGAAGGTAAAGCTTTTAGAGGAACATTCTACTCCCACTGCTTTTCTAAGAACATGATAAACAGGCTATAAATACCTGTGGGGTGTGAGTGACGGGATCCATAGATTGGGAAGAGGTGCTACAGTGCAGGGAATGTCTCTTTCAATGTGTGGAAAATGGCTCCAGAGCAGATTTTATTGATTGGTTAAAAGGAGAGACTGCGTGTGGGCGTGGCCAAAGACCATAGTGTGAAGGAAGCAGCTGAATCTGCAGGTGTATGGAAGCGTATGTTTATACAGGTCTACCAGCAGTGGTAAAATCCTGGTCTACAGGGAATTCTCCTCGGAATCGGGCCAGGGATGGCATCCGCCAGATCTGGTCCACCTGCACAATTCTTTGAGTTTCGGAACATTGATGTGGCTACATCCAGAAACCTGTCCCGTCCATGGCACATCCTATCTTAGCTGTTATTGGTGCTCGTGGAGGTATTAGGTATGTTTCAGCCAGAGGTGTCTGGTGTGGTGTCACTAAGAGTGGTCCATCGCCCAAACGATGTCTGGTTAGCAGTGGTCCTATAGTTCCTTTCTGACTGAGCGAGTGAGGACATAGCGACAAATGCTATATGTGTAAACCACACTTGCACTTCTAAAAGTAAAGGTTCCTTGATGGTGCTTTTGGTGTAGAACCTTTCCATTAGGTGGAGACTCTTTGAGCTTCACTAGGCTCTTTCAAGGATCATCCACTGAAAGGTTCTTCAAGGAACTTAAGGTGTCATCGACCCAAAGAATACATTCTGTCTCCTTTATTATTGAGACCGCATGCGTTAGGTGTACCTGACAAAATGGCAAATCAGTGCAAGTGCAAGATAGGTGTTTGTGCTTCTTGTCTGCTTTGGTTGTATGCGTTCTTGTCTGTTCTGTGCCCTGTTCGTTCGGGTTTGCCTTGTATTTCCTTCCCCTGACTTTAACTCCAGTTTCATTATCTTTACTTGTCTTTCCTCTGTGCACTTGTGGAGCGGCATGGAGAGTTTTGAGGTGCTACTGCATAATTGAGCAGCGAATGATCAGATCTTTTGTAGAGTGAGTGTGGGAGAGAGATTAGTGTGTAATTTTGGAGCTTGCTGAGAGTAGCCACTGGGACCCAGCTGAGCGAATCAAAGGGGGAATGGAAGAGGCGTCGCTGTGGATCCAAGCAGCCCCGGTTACCACTCTTGTACTGATACCATCTACCATGGAGTGGGGTGGGGGGGTAGATGCATACACATCTACACAAACGAGAGCAGTAAACGGAGATCAGAAAAAAATACACACACACAACATGAAAGACCCAGATAGACCTCACCGGCACCCCCACACAGCCAGCGTCACGCAGTCCAAACAGTATAAGGGAATGTGGCATCGGCTTTCTGACTTCAATGTCCAGCGCTCAGCTTAAGCTTTGGTTATGCTACGCGACTTATATACCTTTTTCTACCAGAGTACGAATCTGGGTGTCTCATGACTTGGTGGCATCTTGAAAATTTACCATCACCCCAAAAACCACTAGGGATCAAATTCTACCCAACCTGCAGCTCATTGCTAACCCAAACTGAACACTCCCACAAAACACTCTACGAGGAGTCAAAGAAGCTAAATGGCTGTGCAAGCCCATACTTCCACACTTTTGAACCTCAGTTTGATAGGATCCATTTAGATTTAGGTTACCGACCATTATACCCTACTGGATCACATCTGGACTGCACTGGAGGAAGTTCAAAATTTCTGATGTAAGATCAAAGGACAAAAAAATGACTTACCTATGACTGAAACGTACCATGTAATAAGTCCACAAGAACAAATAACAGCTGTGACTGGATTTGACATGTACTAGACAAGTTTCTGGATGTAGGCAACATCAGTGTTCAGACACTCGTGCATCAAAGAATTGCGCAGTTGGGTCAGATTTGGTGGATGCCCCCCCTGGCATTGTACTGGCCAGCTGTGTGAATGCTCTTGAATGTTGATCTCGCCAAATGGTCACCTTTGTAGCCCTTTACATGGCACAGATTCTTAGACAATGCAAGTATGCTAAATTATTAATATTACTGCGTACCTGTCTGTATGGCTGACACCAGCCATCTTCTGAATATGCACAGCAAATGGTATACCACTACCTCAATTACACAGACACTAAAGGACTTTATTTTGTTTATCTGCTACTGGATGTCCGAATTTCCCTCTGGGATCACTAAAGTATCTATCTATCTATCTATCTATCTATCTATCTATCTATCTATCTATCTATCTATCTATCTTCCTACCTACCTACCTACCTATCGATTCCTCAGGTCCTCCAAGTTATGATACAGATCTAGATGATGAGCCAAAAGGCCTACTCAGAGATGCAATGCTCCTGGGAGCTTTAGGTCATTCGGTAGCGTAGTCTACATACGTGTTCTGAACATGTTGCTGCTAATTTCACCGGATGCTGCCCAAACCACGCTATTTGGGTTAGTGGGCTGGTTTTGTTGGTGGGTGCACATATTTTTGGAGGCGACGGCAGTGCGTAAATCTAGTAGCCGCTTCCATATCAGTCAGATTTCTTATGCTGGAGAGTCTTAACCCAACACGTGAAACGTCTTTTGTAGACTTCTCTGGCCCACACTCAAACTGCAAACCCACCCACATTAACTGGGGCTGTTGTATTTCATGCTTGGGTTCTTCCTCAGCTATAAGACAGCTCAGCAGGCAGAGACGCGTGTAATCAAGTGATGGGGTTCATTTTGACCCTCCTAAACCCGCCCACCCCACAGTGGGACCCAAACAGGAAACTCACGATTAGCCATTTCCAGCAAACCCTTCAGCATTCTCTACTCGTTAGCCTAGTCTGACAGGAGAGAGCCCCCTCAGAGACCACCCCGCGATTACGGCTGACACCCGTAGCCTGCCTTGCGTCCCAGCCTTCACCGCAGTGCCGCTGACCTTACCGAGAAGGCCGGAGGACGAGAAACGTAGCTGCAACGGGCGAATTGGTTTCACCTGTCACAGCACGTGCCTCCAAACCAGTCTTCAGCCCTGACATCTTATTTGTTCCATCTAATGGGGGAGCGAGTGGCACGTCAGGAAGTGTAGCGAAGGGGAAAAACAGCGAGGCATAATTAGTTGTTTTTGCTTTCACTTCCTGACAAAAGGACACCGTCGTCAACGGAAAAGGTCAGTTTTACTCTGCGGCCGTGTCAACAGTAGTTCTTTTTGTTTTCCCTAAAAGAGTTTGAAAGCTCAGATTAAACTGTTCCGCTAAGCAAGGTTTAGGGACACACAAAGAGCACAGCACCTTGCATTGTGGTCATGAGGCTTTAATAATTTGAGCGCACACCGCTCGCATATTCTGCTGCACAGCACTTAATTAAAAGCCTGCCTCCAAGCTCTTAATATGTCCATACACCACTTAATTTAATTATCCATCAACGCAGTTATGCTGTTTCTCTTGATCCAATGTGCGGCTAAGTCACACACACTTGAAGCTAGTTCAGATTATTCCTAATGTATCCTTCTAACTTCTGCAAGTCAAGAACATATGCATATAAACTTAAAAAAAAAAATTAAATGCACCAAGAAGGAGTTGTTGGAATGGGATGAGTCGGATACGTGTTTGGGGGGGAACTGTACAGCTGGAAGTGGGCTCTGGTACCCTGTTGGTCTTCCCCTAGCCTGGATCCAAGATGAGATTCTTTGGGCATGAAGGCATACAGGTTCTGTATGGTATCCTGCGCCATACTCACCCCTTAGATGTTGCAGCTGGGCCTGTAGATCCTGTACACTCGTAGGTTGCTGAAGCTGGTGCCCCTGCTGATCCCATTAATGCTCAGTTGGCGATAGACCTGGTGACCAGGCAGGCCAAGGATGTGTTTCAGTCTGGTTGCGGCATTCCTAGGAAACCCTTGCCTTGTGTGGGCAAGCATTATCCTGCTGAAGATCACCAGTTGGAAGCCCTGCCATTGGCGGCAGGCTACAGGATGTCCTGCATATGTAGCTGAACCTTTAGTGCCCCTCGTATCACTACTAGTAGTGACCGACTGTCGTATGCGATGGCTCTCCAGATCATCTCACCAGCAGTTGGGGCAGTGTGTCACTAAACAGCAAAGGCAGAATTGAAGCGTTCGCCACGAGTCCTCCATACTCAAACCCCACTCATCGTTGGATCCCAAACTGAACCTGGATTCGGCACCACACTTTTGGACCTCGGTTTGATAGGATCCATTTAGATTTGGGTTACCGACCATTATACTCTACTGGATCACATCTGGACTGCATTGGAGGCAGTTAAAAATTCCTGATATAAGATCAAAGGACCAAAAATGACTTACTTATGACTGAAACGTACCATGTAATGAGTCCACAAGAACAAATAACAGCTGTGACTGGATTTGACATGTACTGGACAAGTTTCTGGATGTAGGCAACATCAGTGTTCAGACACTCGTGCATCAAAGAATTGCGCAGTTGGGTCAGATTTGGTGGATGCCTCCCCTGGCATTGTACTGGCCTAGTCCAGAAGTGTGAACGCTCTTGAATGTTGATCTCGCCAAATGGTCACCTTTGTAGCCCTTTACATGGCACAGATTCTTAGACAGTGCAAGTATGCTGAATCTATCTATCTATCTATCTATCTATCTATCTATCTATCTATCTATCTGTCTATCCATCTATCTAGTAGTGACCGACTGTCGTATGCGATGGCTCTCCAGATCATCTCACCAGCAGTTGGGGCAGTGTGTCACTAAACAGCAAAGGCAGAATTGAAGCGTTCGCCACGAGGCCTCCATACTCAAACCCCACTCATCGTTGGATCCAAATCTGAACTGGATTCAGCACTAAAGATGATACGGTTCCAGTCCATACCAGTCCAGGTTTCTATTTCAAACAAAGGTGAGGGTGGTTGTTGTCAGTGCCAGGGCACGTAATGGGTGCCAAGATACCAAGTTGCTAAGCGCCTGGAAATGGTCCTTGCAGAGGCAGGGGTGTGTAATAAAGGTGCCACCTGTGTCTGGACGGTGGACAAGGAAACAGTGGGAGCTGCTCATGGTTGTCGGCGGATCAAATGAACCTCTCTACTGGTGGTCTGTTTGGACCATCCAGAGCCTGTTGGCCTGTGTGCATCTTTTTGTCAGTGAGTGTAAGTACGCGGTCTCTAAACATGCATATAGCCGTTTCTCTCAATGCCGTTGCCAGACTTGTTTTGACATGTCTATACATCACTGGGCAATTGAGTGGAGCAAATTGGTGGAACGTTATAAAAGCGAAGTGACGTGAGACATGTGTCTGAATGTCATACTCTGTCAAATACCATATCCTCTGATGTACAGAACGCAGGCCTGCGAGTGCTCTAGTGTCTGCCATTGACTGTAGTCGTTTAGCTCATTGACTCAGACAGCTCTACAACTGCTGGTGGTGGCACGGATTGGCTTCCAGACACTGACAGCTTAACTGACCCATTGAGGGGTGTCTCAAAGAGACATTGAAAGCGAAGTCTGTAGGGCCTAAACACTCACTGTCCACTTAGACACAGCACTCCTCTCTCGTATTTGCTCTTACTGGCCAGTTTATTGGGACCCCCTCTCTTAAATTTCCTTTTATTGTCCATTTTATGAAGATGTATGTGGTTTGAACACCCCTGGTCAGAGAAATGTTTGACCTATTGGAAAATAGTCAAATTTACACACATGATTAAAAGAATAGCTGCACAAATAGTTGCACCCAGGAGGACTCAACTTCTACTACTTTTTTTCACAGTATGATAAACGCATTAGAATGCACTTATTGACTTATGACTTATCACTAATTATTACGCATTGTCATAAGTATTGTTATACACTAATAACTATTAATTAGAAGGGGAAATTTGCTAGACAAAGCAGCTCCTGGTAAATCCAAGTTGTTGCTAGGCCATTGCCATAGAATGCCAGGTGGTTATTAGGGTGTTGCTATGTAATCTTAGGTGAGATTTTACTGTGCCATTGGTAGGGCATGCTGTGGTGCACTATGCTACGCTATGCTTTGCTAAGGGACAAGCCTTTTCTGAGTTGACCTTGGAATGTTAGGACAAGGAAAACATTGCAACATGCAGAGAAATCAAACTGCAGGACCAAAATTGGCTAAAACTCAAAGAGTGCATTAACAGATGACCTGCACTCGTAAATCGTACACCAGCAAGTTGGAACTACAAGAACTAGGTGTTCCTAATGGTGACCTGTCGTTCACATGAATTCTATTAGGGCCTAGCATTCCCCGGATTCGCCATATGAAGTGCGAGATACTTAGTAAATGAGTTAGATCAGCTGTAAGCCGTGCAGGGATATATGACCCCGAAGCACTTGGATTGAGAAATCCTACATCCTTATAAGAGCACGCATAGTGGTGCATTTGCACTTAGCTATAGTGTCAGAACTTTCCCAGGCTTCCTCATGCACGTTCACAGGCTAGTGGATCCACATTAAGGCTCGAGTCAGGTTTATAGGTTTAACTTGTCTCATGTTTGCTATCCCTTTATAAAAGGCGAGCTACCTTTTGATGCCATAAAACCCCAAGCTGTGCCTGAAACGCAGTCGGCAGAAGTAAAATAATAAAAAAAAGGTTTTACCGTATGACAGTATGCTTCCCACTAGCGTAGTATGCAACCAGACTGAAGGTCTATAGTGCACTGAAGAAACCCAATTGGTGTTCTACTCCAGTCAGATGTTCTAGTGTTCAGGTGGAGCTGTCTTAATGGTGTATTGCATCCCATCATGCACCGCGACCTCACCAGCTCCCAGCTTGCTTCAGCCAGAGAAAATGGTGGCGGGTAACACTGGGGAGCAAAACACGGCCCACTCAGAGTATAAATGTGGGTGTAGTGATGGAATGCAGTTCACCATGAAGACAGCTCCACCTGCATACTAGAACATCTGACTGGAGTGGTTGGTGTAGCTCAGTGGATAATGCCACTACCCGCCAAGGAGCCACCACCACATGTGGGACACTGGGGTTTAAGTCCTGGTCTGGGTGACTACACTGTGCTACACCAATAAGAGTCCTTGGGCAACACCACATTGTCCTACCTGTAATATGATTAAGCTTGTAAGTCGCTCTGGATACGAGCATTGGCTAAATGCCATAAACAGAAATATAGTCATTGTTGCAAGGTATGTTTTGATCAGAATGAGCCTCAGAAAGTTAAATATACAGGTCTGAAGATTATTAAAAGATGAACTCGCTTTAGAGGATCAGTTTTAGAGTGAAATAGCCAAGGGAAGCTAACAGCTAGGCTAACCGTATTTCAGGTGAACTGAGCAGCGTTAGCAGCAGCTAGCTCTAAACAGTGGATACAGTAATAACAGCTCTGAGGTAAATGTGAGTAGAGTGGGGTATGTTTTGATCAGAATGAGCCTCAGAAAGTTAAATATACAGGTCTGAAGATTAATAAAAGATGAACTCGCTTTAAAGGATAAGTTTTAGAGTGAAATAGCCCTGTGTACTAGAGGGGAGCTAACAGCTAGGCTAACTGTGTACTGAGCAGCGTTAGCAGCAGCTAGCTCTAAACAGTGGATACAGTAATAACAGCTCTGAGGTAAATGTGAGGTAACTGGTCATGTGACTGTATTAGTATATTGCACTGTAGGTCAGAACTTGTTACTGTACTGTATACCACACACAGTACTATAGTATATAGTGTGCAGTGTAGTAGTATGCCATTTAGAATACAGCCTTAGCGAGGCAAAATAATCAACTCTGCAGAAGTTGTGTTTAGGCTAATGCTGATGCCGCTAACAGTTAATGACAACCCCTACCAGCTACCTGTTAGCATCATGTAAATGTTGTCTTCAACCACCATTTCATTATGTGACTACCAAACACAGTAAGAACCCTTTGAAACCTTACCAGATGTCTCAGTAGGGCTTCTGTAGTGGAGTCTGAGGACTGCTTTTGAGCAAAATGCTAGCCAGTACAGGACTAGCAAACCCAGCTTATAATCAGTTCATGAAATGTCATAATGTTGTCATTTAAAAGAAAGAGTTTACGATATTGCAGACAATGTTTCGGTAATGACAGTTACACACCGATTTTCAGACCAGATCTTATGAGGTCTAGTTCTAAATAGACCTAACTAGTTTTCAATCCCCTCAAACTGATTTGAGATGCACACACTTTTATTTTGGAAGATAAATTACAATTATTACACAATTATTACAAACGAGGCCTTATATAAAAAGTAGTCACTAAAAATGATTTACCAAACAAAATTATAAAGGACAAGGAACATAGGAAAGAAGAAAACCGAAGTAAATTGAGCTGGGAGTGGAAATCAAGCAACGAAAAGTGTCAATTTGTCCGTGACTCTACATAACCACTAGCAGGATACCCAAAAAAAACCTGTGCCTTTGCCATTAGTGGCCCAATGGTGGTCCGCCATCCTCTTGCTATCAGGGCTTCTAGTAGAAAGTACTGTATAAATGGCTATACTCATATTTAGCTTATTACTATTTCATCACATGCCTTTAAACAGCTCATAACATAATCGTTGTAAATAGTTCTGAATCATACTGAATAATTTCTTTACTTTTCTGTAACCTCACAGTTTGTACTGGTTGGGTAGAATAGCCCACAGTGCAATTTAAAGGGTGTATGTTAATGCTAATGTAGCTCAAAGCAAATAGTCAGTGATTAGCATTATGCAAATTCTAATTAGCAGCTACTGACAGCCATTTATTGAGCATGTTAGCTTGTGCAATTGAGCCAGTCAGTAATAAGTAGTCCATAATAAGTAACAAGTGGACTCTTCAGTTGGTAGCAACAGTTCAGACACTCTAATGGAATATAGAAATTGCCCCACTAGACGAGTTCAAGATAGACTCAGCACATTTACCGCAGTAGAAGCTCGTTGTTATCCTCAGTGTGCTGGCTTCCTTTTGTGCCAGAGTCTTGGGGTGGGTCTGTCTCAGATGAGAGTCCTTCTTGGGTCTGAGCTCGACCCATACGCATGTATGCAGTTCCTCTTAAGCCTGTGGGGTTCATCATTCATTCAGCGCTGCCAGTACATGGCTGACATAAACGTCTCATCAGGATGAAGTAATCAGGGAGTCAATACGAGACTCAATCAAGTAAGAAATCAAGCGACGAGTCACTGCATCCTCTTCGGTGATGGAATCTGGGTGCAAAATAAAGTGAGAGAAATTGACAATGACAAGGCCTGGATTAAATATTAAGTGCCTGGTGAGCGAGCGACTGGGGCATGCATAAGTCAGGGTGATGAGCAGCACTGCATGACCCCTGCTGAGAAAAGCCAGGCTTTTCAAAATGTTGTTCGCGCCTTTAACAGGCGAATCCGGCATGCCCCCCGGGCCCAAGCTCACGCTATAATGGCCCCCTAATGGTAAAGCCCGAATCCAGCCTACGCCGCGCAGCTCCTCCTAACACACTGCTTGCATAATATGTGTCAGAAAACCCCCAGCTGCCTCACACTCGGTGCGCTGTTTTGTGAGGGAAGCATTGGAACACGTTTAAGCTAAAGACAGCATATTTCTTTTAGTCTGACGTAGCATGTACACATTTATACGGTTCTTAAATGGAAAGTGAGCAACAAAATTAGCCTGTTGTTTATGTGACCTGCTGTTTCAACTGGTCTGTTTAAGGTGGTAGTAACTTCAGGTTCCAGCAGATGGTGCTGAACAAGGATGATGGAGCTGGTACAGTGCAGTGAATGTCTGGTCCCATGTGTGGAAAGTGGGTCCAAATTGGCGTGCCAAAGACCATAGTGTGAAGGAAGTAGCTGAATCTGCAGGTGTATGGAAGCGTACAGTCATCCAGCAGTGGCTAAAATCCCAGTCTACAGGGAATACTCTTCGGAATTGTGCCAGGGATGGCATCCACCACATCTGGCCCAACTGTACAATCCTCTGATGCAAGAATGTCTGTACACTGATGTGGCCTACATCCAGAAACTTGTCCAGTATATATGCCACATCCAGTCACAGCTGTTATTGGTGCTTGTTGAGGTGTTACATTTCAGTCACAGGTGACTATAATACGTTATATATAATATATATATATATATATATATATATATATATATATATATATATATATATATATATATATATATATATATATATATATATATAGGTGGAGCAGCAGCATGTAGTGAGCCGGAAAAACATTTTATATATATATATATATATATATATATATATATATATATATATATATATATATATATATATACACGCTGCTGCTCCACCTATGTAAAAGCCCATGGACTACTAGAGGTTAATCCTTGGCCCACAGGTTAAGAAAGCCTGCTCTAACTTACTTCAGAAAACTTGCTCAAAGTAAAGTCAAGCAAGCTCTGTTCGAATGTTCTAAGGAGCAAATAGGGGTTAGAGCCGGCATGGCTGGATACTCCCTGTATCCTGCAGGGCTTAGGTCAAGAGGGTTGATGTTACGAACTATGGCTGTATTTAAAATGGCACACTACTATACTGTACACTGCAGTAGTGTATATACTCCATACTGTATACGCCCCCTGTGTGTGGTATACAGTACAGTAACAAGTTCTGACCTACAGTGTGGTATACTAATACAGTCACATGACCAGTTACCTTAAATTTACCTCAGAGCTGTTATTACAGTAACCACTGTTTGGAGCTAGCTGCTGCTAACGCTGCTCAGTTCACCTGAGATATGGTTAGCCTAGCGGTTAGCTCCTCTCGGCTATTTCACTCTAAAACTGATCCTCTAAAGTGAGTTCATCGTTTATTAATCTTCAGACCTGTATATTTAACTTTCTGAGGCTCATTCTGATGAAAAGACACCCCACCACAATCACTACACCCACATTTTTACTCTGAGTGGGCTGTGTTTAGCTCCTCAGTGTTACACGCCGCCATTTTCTCTGGCTGAAGCTGGTGAAGCCGTGGTGCATTATAGGATGCAGTACACCATGAAGATAGCTTCCCCTGTGTACTAGAAACTCTGACTGGGGTAGAACACCATCTAGGTATCCTCAGTGCACTACAGATTTACAATCTGATCACTTACTGCATACTACATACTATATTCAGGTAGGTTTAGTATGCATGTAGTATGTGGTATGCCATTTTGAATACAGTCTACTGTTATTGTTGTCTTTTGGCCAATGTGCAAGTCCATCCAAGTGTTCCTGGGGCATGTAGATATGCAAGTCTGCTGTTCTTGTCCTGGAGGAGAATGAGCAATCACCACTTGCGAATGCAAAAGCACGCAAGAGTGTACTGATGTAATGGAGAAAGACCGCCAAGCACTTTTACACAAGGCTGGGCATCATACCTTCATGCTGACTCCATGCATGTTGCCTCAAATCAGATTAAAAGAGGGTCACGTCTGCAAGGTCAGCGCCGAGAGAGAAAGTGGAGAAGAGGAAAAAGGCGGCAGGACAAACGCGAACAAGCTAGTTCATCAGTTTTGTCTTTTTTTCCCTCATAAATTATCATCTAAGCCATCTGTATTAACCGCCGCAGCAGCCGCCCCATCTGAACTGGGAAAAGAAAGTCATTTTTTTTAGTTATTACAAACCCTCAAATTATATTGCGTGTATTGATTGTGAAAATTAAAATGAGAAACAAACCAACAGGCCGAGCGGGAAGAGCCTGCTGAGTCAGCCGTTGCCGCGTTCCAAAGGGAAGCGATTTTGCGTTGTTGTTGCTGAAGTAGTCAAAAGAAGAAAGGAAATTAATGTTTTTCCATAACATCCTGATAGGAGAGGTCAGTCGTTTGCACCCATCCTCCACCCGTACGCCGGGAAAGCCTCAAATCCCGCCACTCTGCCTCTTCGCAAAGCAAATCTGTTCTTGCCGAGAGCGTTTCGATGACTCTCGACAAAAATCAGGCGTGGGAACCAGTCAATCGTACAATCTATTGTAGCAGTCAATCCTCATGCTCTCAGCCATTTGTCTTTTTTGTATGTGTATGTGCACACGTTACATGTGAGAGATCTCAGATTCACAGACTTAAATATGCATTGGATGACTCCAGAGAATCTCCTCTACTGTAGCTATGCATAATGTATCTCATCTTGTTTCGGGGAGCATGTGGATTGAAAAAGCTCCCTTGCTGGGTGCACCGCATCGGTTCCCATGCATTTCAAAAACCACTCGTGTCGTGCTAAGGTTTAGGACATCTGAGTGGCTTACAGTAACGTGGAGGGCAGCACAGATGTAGGAGCCTTGTCATTTTCCATAGAGATCTGCTGTAGCAACCTCTCGGTCGTGAGGGTCTCAGCAAGTTACTTGTATAATCAGCTCTATAATTATCGCCCTCTCGGGAAGAATGGGTAGGGTCATAAAAATCAAGTCAGGTCAAGATTTATTCATATAGCGCCTTTTACAAAACATGTTGTAGAAGAATCTGGTGTCTGAGCCTCCAGTGAGCAAGCCGAGGGCGACAGAGGCAAGGAAAAACTCCCTCAGTTCAAAAGGAAGAAACCTCGAGAGGAACCAAGCCTCAAAAGGGGAACCCATCCTCCTCGGGTAACACTAGATAACAAGACAAGTTAAAAAAGGCTTTGTAGTTTCTTGGCTCAACGCCATGCTGAAAATAAGCTTACCTGAACAACCAATTAGTCACCTGTGACTGAACTGTACCTAATATTGTGTACGGCCTACATTAGCATGAATAGCAGCTATGTGGACTGGACAAGTTTAGATGTAGGCCACCTCAGTGTTCAGACACTGGGCCAGATTGGTGGACGCCTTCCCTGGCACAATTCCGAGGAGAATTCCCTGTAGACCTGGATTTTTGCCACTGCTGGAAGACCTGTGGCTTCCATGCACCTGCAGATACAGCTACTTCCTTCACACTAGGATGAGCAAGCCAAAGTAGGTTAACAGTGATAGAGAATCCGAATTAAAATGTTAACTGTGTGCAGCGGTTGAGTGTCATGGCCCAGGTGGTGGTGGAATCAGCTGAGGCACCGGGGAGGTTTTCCAGTTACAGCTTAATTATTATTTCCACGTGATATTTCTTCATATAGAGCAAAGGATGGCCTGTGTAACAAACTCGAACAGCTTGCATTGTATTGCAGTTGTTTAATGTATGGTGGGCAGGGTTGCCAGGTCCAGCATACGTCTCCATCACAAGCCCTCAACATTCTACCAGCGACTGTGTTTTTCAAGTGGACCGATTTGATAAATGTTGGACCTGTGTATCAGCCCGTATGGGGGTGTGTGCACTTTGCCAAACGCTCCACAGCTAAACCAATGAAATGTGAAAGCATGTGGCTGTGCATCATCAAAATACCACATGTGGATGGAAGGTAAAAGCCTGATGATAACAGATAGCGTAGGAGATCTAATAGGGATATAACAGGGTTTGTTTTTTTTTTTTTTTAGGCCACACCCCCTACCCTTCAAACAGAGCCTTAGCTGTAAAGCATGGGGCTAAGTTTTCTTAGCCAGAGCTGTTGCTGGTTCCCAGGATCTATTGAACCCATTAAGAACAGGCCTCCAGTTCCACTGGCTTGAGAGCCACGTGGCTACATATCTGCATGTGGGTGGTGCTTATTGCAGGAGGGGAAGCCGGCAGACAGGGCCATGGTCCTTCTTCAGTAGACCACTAAGCGGCCATTTTGCTACTTGTGCTTAATGATGATTGCGCAACCCCTTTTGGCCACTTGCATCATGGGTTCCAGACCAGTGAGTTCATGGGGCTGGAATAGCAGCGGTTTTGTGGAAATGTGGAAATGCACAGAGCGCTTTTGGCACCGGCACCATGTTGGTGGAGAGGAGCTAGGAGTGGTTTCAGAGTGTCATTCTAGAGAAGCCTGGCAATTAAGATTTCGTCACAGTGGTGCTGATAGGAACCAGATTTCCAAAGACTTCCACTGGAGCTGATAGGAACCAGATTTCCAAAGACTTCCACTGGAGCTGATAGGAACCAGATTTCCAGTGAAGCTGAAAGCTTGTTAAAGGCTGCTAAAAGCTAAAAGCTCTTTTTACTGGTACTATGCCGTTATCACCGCACATAAAGCTCAGTGGATATGTGTAGGTTGACTGGTCGTTTCGTATAGTGATTAAACAGAACAGAATGACTATGACATGCATATTGAGTCGGCTCTGACATTGACAGGCAATTAACGTTGGCACATTTGACACTGCTCGTATGGCTTGGCAAGGCAAACATATGTGTGGCAAGCAGCGTTATCCAAATGGGAATTTAATTAAGCTTAAACATATACAGTCATAAATATGTGCAGCGTCAGCACGGCCATATCAGCACTGTTCCAATACAATCCATCAAACTGACAGACGGGTTTCTACTGACATGCCAAGCTCATAACTGACGTTGAGAATGCGCTTAAGTAGTGAGTGAAATGAAAGGATAAATACAATTTGTGCTCTCACAGCTGCTGATAAATCTCCACTGAATACATATGAGGTCCAATAAGGTATCTCAAGTACATTTGGTTGTAAATTGTGGAGAGGCTGACGTTGATTGCCATCTCACTGGGAATCTGCATTAGCATAATTTCAGGTTGAAGCAGAGTCATGGCAGGTTGCTTGGGAATCTATTTCCGAAGTTCATATTCCAATTACAACTGTATCTTTTTTGAGCCCCCCACCCCAAAAAAAAGGAGTGCGGAAGATTTTAGCCACTTCTGGATGTATAACATTAGCATTATCTCTCTCGCGAAGCTGGCCTGCATGAATATCTTCAAATGGCCAGACTAAAAGTAATTACTGGCAAGCATGAATTTGAATCTAATTGGCTCTTCCCTGTAATATCCCACCACCATTTGGGATACAGAAGCTTCACAGAGGGAACAAAAACGCCTCTCCAAAAAGACATTCCTCCTGTTCCTGCATCTTCTTGACGTTCTCGCTGGCAGTGTGACGTTAGGGTGCACCATGTTACAACAGCTGATCAGCACAAAACCATGTCAGAGATGCTCTTAGTGCCGTCTATTTCGTTAGGCTGTGGTTATATTACTTGGGTCTGATGGCACGGTGCATTATCCTGCTGGGACATCCCATCATTGTGAAGGTACATGAAGCCTATGAAGGACTGCGAGTGGTCACCAAGCGTTGTAGTGGGCGCTGGTCAATTCACGGATTCACAAGTTCGTGGATCACTTTACCCAACCCATGCCATGGGAACACTCCCCACACCAGTATGGAACCACCACCGGCCTGAACAGTACCTTGCTGACCACTGGGATCCATGGCTTCATGGGCTCTATGCCACACACAAAACCTACCATCATCCCTCAAACAGTTGGTACCGTTACTTCTCAGACCACACCACATGTTGCCAGTCCTGTGGGGATCCAGTTAGCACCCTCTTGAGCCCGGGTGAGTCACTGTGTCCAGTGTGGCGGGGTTGACGAAGGCACTCTGGTGGGTCTTCTGCTCGTTTATCCCATGGAAGCTAAAGAAGTGCATGGAAGCACTGCACTGACCTGCGGGATATGCGTGGGGGCCTCCGGCACTGAATGCAGATGTGAGTCAAAAGGACAATTCTAGCCAGATGCCGCCAGTCACGCTCATTAAGACTGTGGACAGTCATTACGCTGTGGACTTTGCATTGTAGTGCTTACTACGTGTATCTCTGGTACACATGTGACACTGTGAATCAAGGAATTAGGCTAGGGTTATATTACGCACACTGTACCTGATTATATCCACGGTGCTTTGCTGGGCATTGCTTGTCTTGACTCTTGGTGAAGATTGTCAACACCTGTCCAAAGGCCCAGACTCCCTGTTTAGATCCAGGTCACTTGTTTGTTCTTGTACCTGAGTGTACACAGGTAGCATATGCAGCTCAATGGCTGGGATTACAAGTCTGTCTGTAAATAGTCTGGATGGATCTAACAGCCATCCCAGACTGTCATGGAGTGACTCAGAATGGCAGCGGGTCAACGTCACTCGAGTCCCACTTTTGTGCTGGTGGAGACAACCAACGAATCCATGTGTGGAGGCACCGTGGTCACCATCAAGATGGACGGTTTGTTGTCACACGTCCAGAAGGCCTGGTGTCGCTCCACCCCTACCGCACCATCTTCAGGAACTGTGTGAGGTTATTCAAGCTGCATGGGATGGATTATCACAGGACACCATTAGGAAGCTCTACAGCTCCATACCGAGACGTCTGGCATAGCGTTGCACTGGCAAACATGGCGGTCCAAAGCGCCATACTGAGAAACAGACTTCAGTATGTGTAGCTCAATAAATATTACCCATATCAGTCTAAATGGATCATCAGTTATCGTTCCTGGTGTCTTCCTTCCCCATAGCACTCCAATCCCACACCTCCCTCTGGGTGAAATATGATTTACACTTTTCCCAGTTGAATAAATTATGGATGCGTCTTCTCTGAAGTTGAGGATTAGCTCTAGTTGGAACAAAATCAACCGGACATCATGAGATACGGAGTCTTTTCATAATCCGTGATGATCTGAACGTTGTGTAGAACATCCACACCTATGGTTAAATGAGTTCTTATGATTTGCATTCCATAAAGCACATCCTGGAGATGAGGCCTTTTGTCTTCCGTGTCAAACTTGTGTCTTCATGCATGCATGTGTGCATTTCTATGAGCGGCCGCTTGCATGCATGGCCGCAGGGCAGCGTTTTAAAGAAGTGAGGTGGAACGTCTCATTCATTCTAATGAGAAGAAGCCGCTCTGATGGCGTCGAACCCACCTAAACCCAAGCATCCAGCGAGCCGGAGTCTAACAAAGACAGGCGGAAGGGAATTGGATTGGTTTCCAAATGGATTTGCCGAGATATTATCTGCGAAACGCAGGTTATCCTCCGGAATGAAAAAAATAACGCTTTACATGCGGCGGAATGGAAATTACACTCACAGAGACCATCACAATGCGTCTTGGTAGATTTTCTGTTGGCGCTGGGAAAAGAATAAGGAGTCATTACCATCTCCCATTTATTTCCCCTGTAGATCATACAGGCAGAGGAGGGCTATAAGCGTCTCGCTATGGCGCTTCTGTAGCCTCTAACGGAGGATAGATCACCTCAGCTCCTTTCAGTGGAAGTGTTCCTCAGGCGCTGCCGTTGCTCAGCACACGTCCCCACTGCAGCTCTACTTTGTCTCCAGGTGAAATTAGGCTGTGTTATTACAGCGTGAAGCGGCATAGCGCGTGAGGAACACGTCAGCTGAGCTGCTGTAGTAGGAGCTTAGTGATGGAGGCTTCCAGGATGTGATGTGAGCAGTGAATCCTGCGTCATGGTGAAGAGGGGAATGCTGTTTGACTCCTGAGTGGAGCCCTCGGCTAGATCCTGTTCATAGATGAAGCTGTGGAGTCTTCTTTACTCCCGCGGGACGAGTCTCGTCTTCTACTGTTCTCTCTCTGTCTCCTTCTCTGGTTCTCTCTCTCCTGTCTCTTCTTTCTCTCTCTCTCGCTCTCTCGCTCTCTCTCTCTCTCTCTCTCTCTCTCTGTTTCCTCTTTTTCTATTCACTCTCTCCATGTTGGATAAGCCTCATTTTTTGCGCTCCCTCTCTCCTTTCTCTTTCCATTCTCATCTCTCCCCTCTCTTCTCTCTCTCTCCTCTCTCTCTTCTCTCTCCTCTTGCTCTCTTTTCTCTCTTCTCTCTCCTCTTGCTCTCTTTTTCCACCTTCACCCTTTTCACCTTTTAACTCTCTCTCTCTCTTCCCATCTCTTTTACCCTTCCCCTTCTCTCTCTGTCTCTCTCCTCTTGCTCTCTCTTTCCACCTTCACCCTTTTCACCTTTTAACTCTCTCTCTCTCTTTCTTCCCATCTCTTTTACCCTTCCCCTTCTCTCTCTCTCTCTCTCTCTCTCTCTCTCTCTCTCTCTCTCTCTCTCTCTCTCTCTCCTCTTTTTCTATTCTCTCTCTGTCTCTCTTGCTCCATCTCTCACACCTACTTTTTCCTTATTTTCTATCCACTCTCTCCATATTAGATGAGCCTCATCTTTTTCTGTCTCTCTCTTTGTCTCTCTCTCTTTTTCCTTATCCACTCTCTCTCTCTCTCGCTCTCTCTCATATCTAGATGAGCCTCATCTTTCTGTTGTTCTCTCTTTTTCTCCCTGTTTATAGGTGTTTGCTCCTGTCTCTGGGTGTCTCTAACTCACTGTCCTCTCTCTTTCTTCCTTTTCTTTCCTTACTCTCTCTGGATGGGTCTCTACTCTATAGCTCTCTCTCTCCTATCTCTCTCTCTCAGCTCTCTCTCTTTCTCTCACCTCTCTCCCGTTTTCTCTCCTATTTTCTTTTTATCCCTCTCCATCTCTCTTGTTCCCTCTCACTCTCTCTCACACTGTCTACTTTTTATCTCTTCTCTTTCTATTCCACTCTCTCCATATTAGATGAGCCTAATCTTTTTCTGTCTCTCTCTTTGTTTCTCTCTCCTTTCTCTTTCCACTCTTCTCTCTCTCTCTCTTATCTCTATATTCTTCTTTCTCTTTTTAGTCTCCCTCTCTCTATCTCTTTCTGTTTCTCTTCTCTTACCATTTCACCCTGTTATCTTTCTCTTTACTCCTGTCTCTGTGTGTCTTTACCTCTTTTCTCATCTTTTCTCCTTTTCTTTCTTACACTATAATGGATGGGTTTCTACTATAGCTCTCTCTCTCTATCTCTCATTCTCTCTCTCTCACTTACTCTCTCTTTTTCTTTCACTGTCTCCCGTTTTCTATTTCCTTTTTATCCCTCCCTCTCTCCTTTCTCTTTCCATTCTCATCTCTCCCCTCTCTTCTCTCTCTCCTCTTGCTCTCTCTTCTCTCTCCTCTTGCTCTCTTTTTCCACCTTCACCCTTTTCACCTTTTAACTCTCTCTCTCTTTCTTCCCATCTCTTTTACCCTTCCCCTTCTCTCTCTCTCTCTCTCTCTCTCTCTCTGTCTCTCTTGCTCCATCTCTCTCACACCTACTTTTTCCTTATTTTCTATCCACTCTCTCCATATTAGATGAGCCTCATCTTTTTCTGTCTCTCTCTTTGTTTCTTTCTCCTTTCTCTTTCCACTCTTCTCTCTCTCTCCTCTCTCTCTATATCTTTCCCTTTTTAGTTTCTCTCACTTTCTGTTTCTCTCTTTCCATTTCACCCTGTTATAGGTGTTTGCTCCTGTCTCTGTGTGTCTTTACCTCTTTTCTCATCTTTTCTCCTTTTCTTTCTTACACTGTGATGGATGGGTTTCTACTATAGCTCTCTCTCTCTATCTCTCTCTCTCACTTACTCTCTCTTTCTCTTTCACCTTCTCCCGTTTTCTATTTCCTATTTTCTTTTTATCCCTTTTTAGCCCCATCTCTCTTGTTCCCTCTCACTCTCTTTCTTTATGGCACTGTCTTTGTGTCTTTATCTCTCTCTCTTTCTATTCTTCTTATTCTCTTTCTTTTTTCCAGTATGTTGGATGGGTCTCATCTTGTACTGCTTTCTCTCTCTCTCACCCACTCTCTCGCTTTTACTCTCTTGCTCTCTCTCTCTCTTATTTCTTATGTTACTTCTACTGTTCTCTCTCCGTCTCCCTCTCTCTCCTTTCTCTTTCCATTCTTCTCTTACCCATCTCTCTCTCTCTCTCTCTCTCTCTCTCTCTCTTTCTCTCTCTTTTCTCTTTCCACTCTCCTCTCTCCCCTCTCTCTCTTTCTCTCTTTTTCTTTTTTTCAGTTTCTCTCACTTTCTGTTTCTCTCTTTTCATTTCTCTTTTTCTTTACGGCACTGTCTCTGTGTCTTTATCTCTCTCTCTCTCTTTCTATTCTTCTTATTCTCTTTCTTTTTTCCAGTATGTTGGATGGGTCTCATCTTGTACTGCTCTCTCTCTCTCTCTCTCTCTCCCCCTCTCTCTCTTTTACTCTCTTGCTCTCTCTCTCCTGCCTTATGTTACTGTGGCCATGCATCTTTATCTCTCTCTCTCCTCTTCTCCTTTTTTTCACTATGTCGGTTGGGTCTCATCTTGTACTGCTCTCTCTCCCTCTCCCTCCTCTCTCTCTCTCGCTCTCTCTCTCTCTCTCCCTCCCTCCTCTCCCGAAGCTTGCAAACATCCCCGGTGTGTCCGGCGGGCTGCGGCTGAAGTGTGTTGGGAGGCGCACCTTGGCGTTTATTTATTTTTTATGCGGATGATTTATAAGGCTGAGAGTTGCGGGGCGGCTGTGTGGAGAGATAGCGGTTCAGGAGGCGAGGCCGCGCTCGCGAGCAGTAAACTGTATGCAAATTGATGGCATTATTTGCCAGCTCGCCTCATAATGAGATACTTGATGGCCTGAATAAATTGCCTTCACACACATGTACACACGCCCTCACACCCACGCTCAAACACACACAACCTTCAGGGTCTGGCACCGTGCCCGAGATATACAGGTGCCATGTGGCAAGAAGCGTGGTTCCAGCGAAACCGACCAGGCGCAGTTTCCTTAAGTTATTTATCGACGGAGCGCTCTCGGAGAGAAAAGGGGATAAATAAATCAGGGAAAATGAGCGCGACTCATCAGCAGCGAGCATCTCCGGCTCTCGAGGTGCTGCAGAGATTTAAAGCCCTACAAGCTACCTACATATAAACCTTTGAATGTTCTGCACCAGTAGCTTCAAAGGACTTATTTGAAGTTGATTTAACCGTTGAGTGACAGTGAACTGGAGTGGGGAGAAGTCCCCCCCACTCTCTCTTATGCTTTTGGTGGGTCTGAAGCAGCCTGCGAGGAATTCTCAAATTTTCTCATTTTTGTTATTTTTCGTAACTCAGGCCTCTGCGTCTCTGCTGTCGCCGTTAAGACCAAAGGCAGTTCTGACTTTGAGCTGAGTTTTAATTTTTCATCAAGTTAATGGAAGCGAAATTGCGCCCGTATCGACAGGACAGCTGAATTGAACGGTCTTCTCATTTCTGCTTGTTTTTTGCACACTTGTCAACCATATGAAGTGCTGTTTATAGGCCACGGTAAGGTTTTTGCCTACTCTTGGATTAGTGACTTCATAGCTATTAATGACCTATTAATACTGTATTAATGGGTAGGTGTGCTATACACGTCCTGCTTAATGGATAACAACCGGGGTCTGCTTCATGGGGTCTACACCACACATGAGCCATACCATCAGCCCCAAACAACGAATACCATGATTCATCAGACCACGTGTTGCCTCCCCTCTAGGGTCCAGTTAGTAACCTCCTGAGCCCAGGTGAATCACTGTGTCCAGTGTGGTGGGTCTTCTGCTCCCATATCCCATGGAAGCTATAGAACACTGCACTGGCCTTTGGCATATGCATGCGGGGCCTCCTACATTGAATGTGGAACTTCGGAAATGAAACGGCCCATCCTTCTGGCACTCACTATCATTCTGGCCACCCACTCTAGGGTCAGTTAGCCTCCTGAGCCCAGGTTCAATCACTCCTGTGGTGGGTCTGCTCCCATATCATGAGCTATAGAACACTGACTGGCTCAGTTTGCATGCCTCCATACACAAATGGAATGGCCCATCCTTCTGGCACTCACTATCATGCCTCGTTCAAACTCCTGTTCTTGTCATGAGTGCACTGACCTCAGTTTAGCCTCACACACAAGATAAGATCTTGTCACTGACCACGGTGCCTCCACACACGGACTCGTTGGTCATCTCCACCAAGATAAAGCAGGACTCGTCACTAAAGATGACCTGCTGCCATTCTGGATCAGTCTGGCACGACTCCATTGCAGTCTATGGTGAGGTTGATGTGATGCTAGAGGGAACCATGGATCATGCATCCGCCTGCCACTGGCGCTGGCACTACCAGGATGACGCATGGAGGCATCACTGCTCGCTGAATGTCCACAGCCGTGGGTCAGTCAGGTACAGCGATAAGGCCCGTCCTTGCTTACGTCACATGTGGGTCCAAGCACGAAACTTGATTCAGTCCCACGTCTGGCGATGTCAAACCTACCCACCAAGTGTCATTCCTGACGATAAGTCTATATACACATTCACAGACCACTGTCCGAATAAAACATGCAACGCCGTAAAGCAACAGAGTGTTTGGTTGAAGGGCTTCATGACCTTCAGCTGATTGGCCTTTCCTCAGCCTCCCTGAGAGAGAGAGGCAGAGATCAGCGGAGTGGCCCATCCACTCACCCTCAGCTAAATGTACAAGGCTTCTAACAGCCATGAAGGGCCCTTCGTGCTGTTTCACCACAGTTCGCCTCTCTCGGGGATCCACTTAAACTAGTGTGTCCTAGCTGCTCAAAGAACCTGCGGGGAAATCTGTGCCAGCACACCATGACCACTCTTAATTTCTGATTAACAGGTCGAATACTTAACGGGGGTCATTACACCGAGGCTGCACATGTAAATCCAACAGCCTTTCATTTTCACTCACTGAGGAGTTTTATTAGGATTTATTCCGTCAGTTTATTGAAAGGAATTTATTTTTTAACGTCTTTTAGCTGTGTTTCTTTTCATTTCTGTTACTGTGACTATACGACTGATACATACCAGTCAAAAGTTTGGACACACCCATCTAAACGGATGATGTTGGTGATCTTAAAGACTCTACAGTTTTCCACTGAACAGCTCCAACTGATGAGAGTCTGAACCAGTCCATATCCTGATACACCACATCTACTCCTGATGTACACAGTATGGTACTCCTCCATATCTCCACCTCTAATATATATTTAGTGGTGTAAAAACTTTGATCTCTTTTTCTGCACAGTGTAAAAGCTCTAGCTCTCCTTTCAGGTTAGTGAATATTCATGATGGACCGACCAATAGAATCGCGCCAAACCAGCTTAAAGCAGGTTAACACAAAAAAATAAAAAAATACCTGCATCCAGAAGATGTTACCCGACATCAGGAAAACCTGGTGGGTAAGGCTGACATTGTGAGACATGGTTTCATGCTGGGTTTCATGGAACACGCATGTGATGTAAGCAAGGACGGGCCTTATCCTTGTACCTGACTGATCCAGCAGCCGCCATCGCTGACATTCAGTGAGCCGTGACGCCTTGAGTCATCCTGTTAGTGCAGCACCATTGGGAGACGGCTGCACCATGCAGGACTACATGCACCAAGACCGTTATGATGACTGCCCTTAAAGCCACCTCAGAGGGACCATAGACTGCAATGGTGTCGTGCCAGAGTGTCACGGAGTGACTCCGAATGTCAGCGGGTCATCTTCCCCATAGCATAGCAATCAGACACTTCCACAGACTCTATTCTATTGATGCTCACTGTGGCCTGACGTCTTCTCTTTGATCCCACAGTAAAGCATTACGTTAAAAAATAAGGAGAACCCTCTATGAGCGGCCGTCCCTAAACTTCTGCCTGGTGCTGTATGTCAAAATGAACTTCAGCCACTCCGTTTGGCTACCTGAGTCGTTTGTAAGGCTGCAATGATGCATTTACGTCCAGACAACCAGGGACAGCACAATTTGTCGGCCTTCTGTTCTGCTTCAGTAGCTCGACAACACTGCATCATTTCAGTGTGATAGAGATGAAGGGCTAAACCTCTACAGGCTGAATGAACGATCATATGTAAACGCGTTTGTGATTGTGACATCAATTCAAAAACAGACCGGCTGTGTCCGACATCGCCTGCTTAGACAGTATGTACCAGTCTGAACCAAGTGCGCACGCCTCGCCCGGTAAAGCTGCAGGGCTCTTTCGCTATGCTAGTGTGTAGTATCCGCCCAACGTTACATCTACCGTTCTTTAACACAGGTTGTCACAGCATCACTATAAAGGTCCTTCTATTCCCTATCGTCTCTGACTTCACATCTAATGTCTAATAGAGTGGACAGTGAATGGACTGCTGTGTCTGATCCACTCACACCAGCACCACACACACTAACACACCACCACCACATCAGTGTCACTGCAGTGCTGAGAATGATCCACCACCCACATGGTGGTTTAAACTGGATGAATGATCATTGTGCAATCCTGGGATAAAGGAGACAACCAAGCTCTGCTCTGGCTTAAGGTGTCCACCGCAGGAAGACAACTCAACACCATGTGTCTGAAAGGACGTGCTAAGCACACCCAAATGTAGTCGCACGGTTTAGCCAATCATTAACATCTGCTCTGGAGCCATTTTCCACACATGGAGCGAGACGTTCCTTGCACTGTAGCACCTCTTCCCAATCTATGGATCCCGTCACTCACACCCCGTAGCCCCATCATCCTCATGCAGCGCCATCTGCAGGAGCCTGAAGCTACTACCACCTCAAACAGGCGAGATTAAGTTTTGTGCGGTGTGCTGTTTTAGTTGTTGTATAATATCTGTTTTGTTGATGCTGAAATATGAATAACTTGGCTAGCTATTAAATAAAAAGGGATGGGGGGGTGTCTGACTTTTGCACAAGGCCGTATATACAGACCTAGCTGATTATTGATCTGAAAAACAACTCCCTCTTCCATACAGTCCCAAACACACACTGCGACACACACAGGCAAGTACAATAGAGCCCTTTCTGCTATAGATCTCTTTCTCTAAGCCACCTCTCACAGTGGGTGCTTACGTGCTGTGAGGGGCTGAGAGGAGTGTGTCGCTTCTGGCCTGCTACTGAATCAAAGGCACAGAGTGAGGAACCTGCTGGAAAATAAGGCTGGCCGATTTGATGCGCATGGCGGGGTGGCTTTGAACCCCAGTCAGAAGGCTCCTAGATAAAAGCTACATTACCGGCTGCCTCATTTTCTAAAGATCAACATCCTGCAGTCAGGAGAAGGGGGCGCAATCAGCCTCCGCTACGGCCCGGCCACGGCAGCATCCTATTGGCCACCGTGCGGGTCTTATGTGCTGCTTTTCACACCAAATCATCCATCTTTCTCTTCTCCAGGCTCACTGGGAGACACTGGAGCTTTTAGATAGGTAAAGGGACCATATACCCTAAAAACATTAGGGTTCCTAGTTGGTTCTTGGGTTGGATGTACGGTTCTAGGTAGGAGGAATACCTTATTTAGACTAATATGATGATTCATTCATTCATCTATTGAATTATCTTTCTGGGTCGCAGAGGTTGCTGGAGCCTGTCCCAGTGCTTATTAGAGAGGAGGCAGGACACTCTCTGGACAGGCCACCAGTCCATCACAGTATTAAGACATTTCGTCCATCTGTCTGCCTGTCCATCCGTCCGTCCATCTTCAGACCTAGCTATGCTTCTGCGGAGGACCATGGACATCCTGAACAACCCACAAATCTGTCACAGTGTCAAGACAATTACTTCATTCATTAGTTTATTCATTCATTCATTCATTCATTCATTCATTCATTCATTCATCTTCTGAGCCCAGCCTAACCTTCTGGGTGGCAGTAGTGCTGGCGCCTGTCCCAGTGCTTATTAGACAGAAGCCAGGAAACTTTCTGGACAGGCCACCAGTCCATCACAGTATTAAGACATATTGCCTCTCCATCCGTCTGTCCGTCCATCCGTCCATCCATCTTCAGACCTGGCTATGATTCTAGTTGGGGACTAAAACCTTTCTCTGCATACAGGGGGCTGAAGACCGTGAACACCATGGCCAGACCACCAATCCATCACAGTATCAAAACAATTATTCCTTCATTCCTTCATTCATTCATTAATTCATTCATTCATTCATTCATTAAATTATTAATTTATTCATCTTCTGAGCCACCTATCCTTCTGGGTCCCAGGGGTTGCTGGAGCCTATCCCAGTGCTTAATGACCAGAAGGCAAGAAAAACCCTGGACAGGCCACCAGTCCATCACAGTATTAAGTATTAAGAGTTCATGCATTCATTCATCTTCATCTTCAGACCTGGCTATGATTCTGGGTTGCGGGAAGTGGGGGGTTGGGGATTGAAGCTTATCCCTGCAGACATGGGGCGGACGACAGTGAACACCCTGAACGACAACAAATTTTATTGGATCTTATTAAACCTTATTAAATACAAAATTCCTGAATATTTTTTCATATTGCGATGTATTTATCACCGGGAAACGAACGGCGATGTCCGATTTGTCTAATATCGCACAGACCTGCTGCAGAAGTTCTCCAAATAAGGCAGGACAAAAGGTCCTTTAGGGAACAACCAGTGTTCCTTATATTGCATTGTTTTTGTTTCCCTGGTGCAGCTTGGTTTTTAAACGGGCGAGCTAAGGGAAGGCTCTGATCTAGCTAGTACCATTAGCTTGTTAGCTTGTCTCTTTGTTCTTTAACACCATCACTGAGAGTTTCCTGAGTCTTAGCAGTTCCACCTGTATATGCTGCAACCTGAGCAGCACAGCCCAGTTTTTTTTAGTGCCATGGGATGCATAAAGTGGGTTTGCTAAGCTCCTAATATGTTTGAAATTTCCAGTCTTTACAGCCCCGGGGATGCATTTCCTTCCCGCCCTTAAAGAATTCCCGTGGAGAGGATGTGTCGGAGAACTTTTGAGAAATCGCTGTGAAGTGTGTAAAAGCTGCAGCTGGGTTTGGAGAGCAGCTGCGCTTGTGTGAGCGTGCGAGTAAGTGTGTGTGTTGGGGCCGGGGTGTGGGGAGACTCCGTGAAGGACCGTCGCAGGGACCTTCTGACATTTCCTCAAATTAAAGTCCAAAAGCTAAGAGGTTAAAGCGTCAGATGAGGGAAGAGTTGGTCTTTGAAGAAAGACACTCCCTAGCCTTAAAGCCTCCTGCATCCCGGAGTAGGTTGGAGATACCAGAAGTTAGGAACTGGTCCTTGAGAGACACCAGAATGTGGCTAATGCCTTCTGAACTGTTTGCCTGGACTATATTAGCAGCAGCCTGCATGGCGGGGAAAGTACACAGCCTGCGGGGGATCCTGTATGAGCGCGGACCCAGCAGACAGATCATCTCTGAGGACCAAGTCAGGCGTAGTTGGTGTCAGATGTCTTATTGAGCCCTCGCTGAAGGGAGTGAAACGCTGAGCACTTGTTGAACTTAAAGCTGTGATGTTGGCGAGTGTGCGGATAAGGCTAATTTCTAGAGCCAGTCCCTCTGAGAGGATGAAAAGAGGGCTGTTGCTGTAGTAACCATATATTTACATAGAACTGATACTGTCAATCAAGGAAAGTGCTCAAGTATAAATACATAGATTTAATTAAAAATACTTTTATACTTCTAATCTCTTTATGTAATCTTAAAACTTTTTTACTTTTAGATATTGTGAATAACTTTTTATTAAAAATTACTTTTTAGGTTTTAGTTACTGTGAGTAACTTTTTATTGAAAAAATACTTTTTTTTAGTTTTTGTGTTTGTGAGTAACGTTTTATTGAAAAATTCCTTTTTACTAAGTTACTTTTTACTGAAAAAAAACTTTTACTTTACTTTTAGTTTCTTTGGGTAACTTTTTTATTTAAAAAACTACTTTTTACTTTGTTTTTTTGGGTAACTTTTTTTTTATTAAAAAATACTTTTTTACTTTTAGTTTTTTTGGGTAAATTTTTTTATTAAAAAACTACTTTTTACTTTGTTACTGTGAGTAACTTGTATTGAAAAATACTTTTTTACTTTTAGTTTTTTTGGGTAACTTTTTTTTGTTTAAAAACTACTTTTTACTTTTAGTGTTTTGGGTAACTTTTTTTATTAAAAAACTACTTTTTACTTTTAGTTACTGTGAGTAACTTTTTATTGAAAAATACTTTTTTACTTTGTTTTTTTGGGTAACTTTTTTTATTTAAAAACTACTTTTTACTTTTAGTT
>JAMWET010001099.1:25000-32500 GCA_024036415.1 Prochilodus magdalenae | reverse complement strand
ACAGAAGAAGAGGAAGAAATAGAAAAAGAAGAAATAGAAGAATAATAAGAAGAGGAAGAGAAAGAAAAAGAAGAAGAATGATAATAATAAGAAGAAGAGGAAGAAGAAGAAGAAGAAGAAGAAGAAGAATGAAAAGAGGAAAAAGAAGAGAATTTAGAAAAAGAAAAGGAGGAAGAATAATAGGAGGGAGAGGAAGAAGAAGAGAAAGAATAATAAGAGGAAGAAGAGGAAGAAGAAGAGGAAGAATAATAAGAGGAAGAGGAAGAAGAAGAGGAAGAAGAAGAGGAATGAGAAGAGGAAGAATAAGAGGAAGGAGAAGAAGAATAATAATAAGAGGAAGAGAAAGAAGAAGAGGAAGAATAATAAGAGGAAGAAGAGGAAGAATAATAAGAGGAAGAAGAGGAAGAATAATAAGAGGAAGAAGAAGAGGAAGAATAATAAGAGGAAGAGGAAGGAAAAAGAGGAAGAAGAATATATAATGTCGGATAACCATAATTATATTTTTTAATCTGGGTTTAAAGCCTCTATCGTTCCTGCAGTCCTACCATTCCAGCATGCTGTTCCAGAGTTCGGAAGCTACATATGAAAATGATCTTCCACCAGCCGAGCTGTAAGTGATCCTAGCAGTGTGCAGTAAGCCTGGCTCAGCTGGTCTGGACGGGCTGTAATGCTTCAGTAGGTCAGGAAGACTTGGCGGATCTTTAAATACGCCATTAAGAGCTTTATATGTCATAAACAGGACCCTGTAGTCTGAGCAGGGCTCAGCAGGACGCCAGGGTTCCCTGAACAAGACCACAAGTAAAGACACTCAGACGTTCCGGTCCTGGTGGGAAACACGGCCCGCTGCGGTCTAGCCAGAGCCTGTTTCGAGCGACAGCAGGGCCACTGGTGAAGATTACGGCAACACGCTACTTGAAAGATGTTTACGTAACACAACATCTTACATCTGTACAATTAATCTCCAGAACCCATTTTGGAACCTAATTTTCTATCTATCTATCTATCTATCTATCTAGATAGATAGATAGATAGATAGATAGATAGAGATTGACAAATGGATGGATGGGTAGATGCCCTATAGAACCCTTTTGGCTCTTGTATTTTAAGGACAGTAGTGGGCTAGAAAGGTACTTATGAGGTTAACACCATGATGACCCCCCCACACCTAGCAGAACATTGTCAGTTGTTCCAACGACGAGATAAATCAGAATTGGCTGATAGTTTTAATTCCAGAGACACATTCGTTCAAACACGACAGCGTTTTGCACCCAGACAACAGGCAGCACACAAGGCATACGCAGCATACGTGACTTTGCTGACAGCCCGTGTGCAAATGAATACATATGAGTGCCAAACACCACTTTCAGCTTTCTCACACTGCAGCCAAATCAATCACTGCCTCTGAAGACCACTGTATATGTACAGTTGTGCGCGTGCACGTGTGCATCTTCTCTCCAGGCATGCGAGTCCCATATTTTCATTTCCTGTGCGCTACAAATTGTATTTATCATTGCTGCACCAGGGAAACTGATGCACAGATAACCGACCCACAGGAAAAGGGCTTCTGGGTGACATGCATGAACGCACATTAAAACCACATATGGGTGACAATACACATATTCATTTTCATTTCTCCCAAAACAGGGACAGCAGGAATCACATACATGCTATAAACCGTGTGTATCACTTGTATGCTGGCTGGCCCAAAAGAGCCGCTCATACTAATACTGGGTTGGAGTGCCTTTAGCTATGACTGAAATGCGTGTGCAGCAAGGTGGTGTTTCCTTATGCAACCTTATGCAATGGCACGACATTCATTTACAGATAGGTAAAGTTTTTGGTAGAGGTCTTGTACTGATGAGTGTCAGCGTTCTCCAGCAAGGTCATGCACTAGACTTGAGGAAGCATTGGTATGTGGTCAAATACAGTTATTTGATTTTATCAGAGAACTGACACTACCTGCCAAAAGTTTAGAGACAGCTGCTCATAGAAGGTTCTCGTTATGTTTATCTTAATGCTTAAAGATGTCAAACTCTAAACCAGCCCTCATGGAATTATACAGTCCACCTTAAAACCCTCCAGAATGGAATTATACAGTCCACCTTAAAACCCTCCAGAATGGAATTATACAGTCCACCTTAAAACCCTCCAGAGTGGAGCTGTACAGGAGGATGAACCAGCTTCCTTACCCTGCAGTGGAGCTGACAGAACAAGGTTTATTACTAAGCGGGTTTGGAGCAATTCTATTGGTCGGAGTCCATCATTGGCGGTGTCGCCTCGAGCATATTCACTAATTCTATTGAAAGGAGAGCTAGAGCTTTTACACTGTGCAGAAAAAGAGATCAAAGTTTTTACACCACTAAATATATATTAGAGGTGGAGATATGGAGGAGTATCATACTGTGTACATCAGGAGTAGATGTGGTGTATCAGGATATGGACTGGTTCAGACTCTCATCAGTTGGAGCTGTTCAGTGTGAGACTGTAGAGTCTTTAAGATCACCAACACCATCCATTTACATGGGTGCGTCTAAACGTTTGACTGATAGAGTAAATAATGGTCACTATTATTAGTAGTGGAGTTATGTTTATACTCATTTTCTCTTGCTTATAATATTGGTATGTAAACCCTTGTATATGGTTTGTTCTTATTTGTCCCAATGCTAATTTTATCTTAATTAATAAATCGTAAAAGTAAAAAAAAAAAAAAAAAACCTCGTCACATTATAGCACCTTATACCAGGCTTAAGGTGGTCAGGATTCTCATTCTCATTCACTCATCTCAACTATCCTTCTGGGTCGAGGGTGCCAAAGCCTATTCCAGTGTTCCATGAACCACTTCTTCACAATTTAACCTCCTGAGACCTGGACTTGCTTGGTGTGCAATTTTAATTTCTCCTAGCTGTTTGTGAATAGCAGGACCTAACAGGTATAAAATCTAAGCATTGTCTTGTACAGGAAGTTATTTTGGCAAAAAGAAAAGCCTTCATATGAAGACAAAGGGTCAACGTTTTAAAAAGTATCATGATGCAGAGAAACAGAAATGTGATGTTCTCATATGAGGACGCTGGGGTCTCAGGAGGTTAAGCCCTGATGAATATTTGGAATATGACCGTGCCATCCGAGAGGCAAAACTCCACTGATGGCAGAACACTGGTCTTTCCACCTCCTGGACTTTTGTAGATAATATTCATAGGAAATATTCATAAGATTCATGATAACATTAAAAAAAATAAAACTATAAACAGTAACAAAGCGAATACTAGCAACTAGGGCTGCCCTCTAGAAGTCGACGAATCGAATCGTCAGTCGGAGACCCTTCAAGTCTACTGACAGCAGTAACCTTTTTTTTTTTTTCTTCCATTAAACAGACTAAAGCTTACAAAAATGCACAAGAACTTTAAGAATGTAAAAAGACATTTTAATAATTATTAAAGGGGAATAATAAATATATATGTAAGTTCTAGCTGGGCTATGACGCAGGCTGGCGGTTCACCCGCTGAAGGAAGCTAAGGCTTGGAACGATGCTAAGGTGGAACGATGTCTCAGAGAAAGTCTGGAGGAACTTCTGAAAAAGAGAATCTGAACAAATTACACCGAATTCTGCTCGTCATTTAGTCAGACATCCAACACTGCTCCAAACGAGGGAGCTGACTTTCGGTTTAGACGTAACGGCTGTTTGCGGTAAAGGAGAAACGGAGCGAAGACGTTTGTTTTATTATAATTCCATTATTTTAGAACCTAAATTACAGACATTTATATTTATTCGTCTACAGCTGAGATTATCTTTAAGGATAAGTACAGTCACTTAATATGCCTGCTGATAAACGAGACATAATTATTTCAGCGCGGGGAATATAATAATTAAACGGTTTCAGGTCTACCATTCTTCTTTTCATCAGTAAATAATTTAAATATGGACTAATCTGGTTTTATTTAGCAGGTTATTATTTATGAGAGATGAAAGACGAAGGGTCCTCCTACTGAAGAAGCTGTTAGGAGTGAGATTAAAAAGACTATGAGCTATAAGCGCTAACGTTTAGCATGTATACGTGCTGCTGCCCGGCGCTGCATCCTGTAATTAAATCAGGCTCCAGTTCAGATCGATCATCATAAGCCCCGCCTCTTTTAGTTCAGAAATATGTTCCTGTGACTCTGCTGACTTTCTAAATGAGGAGGATCAGATCTGAACCGTATGCAGATTGATTTACTGATTACTAGATAATGTACATGGAGAAAAAATCGTGAACGAATCGTTGACCAGGACGGGCGAATTCCAAGTCTGGTACAGCCCTACTAGCAACTACAGCTTAGGATGACAAACAACCATTTTCAGCCAAAGATGGTTGTGGTTCTTGAACTGGTTTCCATTCAGGCTTAATAGAACCTTGTTGCTGTTTAGGGAACCAGCCTGCGCTGGAACCCGTTTTTATTGGAACCAAGGAACACCCGCACACTCAAAACCATTTATACATGTAGTATTAACTCTGCTTAGCATGCACCTCCTCCTTCCTCTCCACGAGCCCCTGTAAACCCAGCACACTCACTGGCCTAATCATATAGTATGATGCCTAGTAGTGATAGAGTTAATTGGGCTTGTACGATCTCTCATCTCGCTAAACATCTAGCTATGAAGAGGTTTTACCAGCGAAATAAACGCCGTGTTTTTTTTCCCCCCCTCTGTTTATTTTCCTTTGCATTAGATTGTCATTAATGAGCCTGTGCTTAGATCACTTGGTTCTACTTCTGTGCAGCTAATTAGGATTTCCATAAATTTAAATGCATTATCTTTTAATGTGTAGACTGTGCTGGGGTCATTACAGTAATAATTACAGCCTAAACTCCACACCCAGGGGTCTGTTGTGGTTAAAAGCGAGAGGCGAGCTGCTCCAGTCAGGAAGCCCTGAAAGATTTATGAAAAGAGAGAAGAAAAGATGCTCAGATCTCATAATTAGATAGTTTTGTGTAGTGATTGGAGTTTGATTACCGGATAGATGACGGGCTGTAAAAGCTTAGTGTGTGCATTTCTAGCTTATTTAAAGAGAAGCTGTTTGGTTGCTTACTGGATTTTGAGTTCAAAGTGACAGCTCTCTGATTGGGGTGTTGTGGTGCATAGCTGTCCGATTCTGCTGACCAGGCTAGCCTACTGCTGTCCGAATCAGACCAGTATTGACATGCCTTCTATAAACACTTACAAGCACCTGCGGTATCAGTTTAGAATCTGCCGCATAAATAAAAATTATAATTCTGTTGCCGTTCAAAATTTGTCAAATTTAAAAAATTATTTTTACAATTATTTGCACATTGAAACTTTATAAGGTTGAACCTAAGGGGGCGTACATTTTCTTGTCTTTTAGTTTTCCTTATGATATTTGTGTGGTTTATGTACCAAAAGTCATTTCTCATAATTCATAACTATTTTTTACGGTCGTTTGGCAGCCTCACTTTATCTCTTAGAATTCATTGTGAATGCAATTAATTGCCATTTTTGCATGCACACAGAGGGATTTTTTTACCCTGTGTAACCCATCCATGAAAAGTAAAACCCCCACATACATACGCTAGACAATACACACACTTATGGGTAGTGTGCACACTCGCCCAGAGCGGTGGGCAGCTCTATCCAAGGTGCCTGGGCAGCAGTTGAGAGTTAGGCGTCTTCAGTAATGTCCTGTCAGTTCAGAAAATCCTGTAAAATTGTGATATTAACATGCATGCTTTTGGAAAGGGATGTCCGATAACTACACTGAACCACCCCTGTAGGGACTTCTTCCCAGGCAGCCAACTGCTTGGGGCTCCAGGCCGGTAGAGGCCTCCGGAGGGTATACTTAATGTTTTTTAATTAAGTTAATGTTGTGTATATTTATATTTTGAAAATAACAGTAATGTGGACTTTTGAAATTAAAATTTTTTAATTGGTGTCTGATTATGGAGGGGCCACTTGTCAATTTTTGCCTAGGGCCCAAACAAACTCCAGAATCGCCACTGTACATCCCTTTAGGTGTGAGGCTCAAATGTCTATATAGATCTGGCCATTAAAAAATAAATAAATAAAAAAGTGGCATGTCCATCCCTAACTAAACCCTCCTGATTTCCCACTAGTCCTCAGAGGTCATAGGTCATTTTGTAATAATGTAATACATCGCCAAGCTACAGTCATAACAAGGCTTCGATGGCTTAGAGGGTTATCCCAGTGACTAACTAACATGAAGTGATACCTCACATTAATAATGGTTAACTACTGTTCACTCAATGTCTAACAAAAATACTGCCTCCGATCTCCCGGACTTCATCTCCCAGAGTTCACTCCACAGCCACATGTCCGGAAACCACCCCTTACCCTCCATACCCTCCTGCTCTGCTTCACCCGAATACTGATTACCCTCACCTGCCCCCCATTTGCTGTGTCTGCATTTAAACCCCTCAGTCACACACGCTCGTTGTGAAGTATTGCCTACAGAGCGTCTCTCACCTGTTTATCTCTGCCTGCTCTCTCTGGTTTCGACTCATCTTTGTTATTTGACTTCCTCTCTCTTGGATTCTCCCTTTCGGCTCAGTTCGCTGGTTTGTTTGTATTCCCTGGTTTTTGGACTTCCCTTTCTCTCATTGGTTTACTCTCTTGGATTCTCCTCTGGATTTGTTTGCTGGTTAATTCTGACTCTCTGGTTCTCGACTCCTGCCTGTCTCTCTGTTAAAGCCTCGTCCTTGCCCTCTGTTAAACAAAAACCCTTGGACTTTTAGCTTGGCGTGCATCGAATTGATTCTGACTTAAACCTGTACTTGTTATTTGTTTAATTAACATTAATTAAGTGCTGTAACCATAGAAACTGCATTACTTCATGTTAACTAATGTATTACGTCATGTTAGTCACTCAGCACTCAATGTAAAGTGTTCCCATCCCAAACTATTCCCATGTGGTCACTTTCAGTAGGCTAGTTTTAGAGAAACTGTAGTTTTTACTTGTTTCAAGTTGTGCAGAAGTTTCTAATGACTAATAATCACGCATATTAAGAGTCTTTCTTGAATGCTTGATGGGACATGCCGTCCGCAAGTTCTGTTTGTGCTGATTACACTTCACTGAAAACGACTTACAGCACAATATTGCTGATTTGCAGAAGCACAAAGTCATCCCAAGCCGTACGGATAAGAAACTCTCCGCTATTGTTCGGCCGTGCCCGGCCACCGGAATAGACACTGCAGTGAAGTGCTTCCATTCGGTGGATTTCTGCTTTTGACAGAGAAAAGATAAACCTGCAACAAGAGAGTCATTTCCTTGCTTCATTTGTGAAGCAGCATTGTAATGTTCGTTCTAAGGCAGCAGCATGCCTGAGTGAAAAGGGTTTTTAGATTCTGTGAGATGCTGCTCATAAGCACGGTGAGTGGGCTGAGTCATAGGGATGGCTTTGTCTTGAACGAAATGTTCTCGCAAAGGCAGGTATTTAGTGCTAACTAATCCCTTGACATCCATTGCTGCGTCACCCGATTGTATATACCTCCTA
>JAMWET010001099.1:2500-17500 GCA_024036415.1 Prochilodus magdalenae | reverse complement strand
GATGCAAGAGCGTGAACACTGATGTGGCCTACATCCAGAAACTTGTCCAGTCCCTTCCAAATCCACTCACAGCTGGTGTTGATGCTTGTGGAGGTGTTACATGCTCCTAGGTACGTTCCAGTGACAGGTGGCTCATTGCTCGGTATCTTGAGTTTACATTTCCATGATTTGGGCCCTTTAAGTTGGTGTTCATGGGCCTCTCTGTATCGCCCCTTTTCCCTCCTCCTAAGGAATATTCCGTTACTGCGGCCCGCTGGAAGACTTTTATGGTCTCGCCACGATTGTCAAGCGACACTCTAGTCTACACACTACCATTAAGGTTTAGGATGGGGGAATGGAGTGTGGAGAATAATTGGGAGCAATAAAAGATTAACATTTGTGGCCAAGTTCATTAAACCTTGAAAGAGCACTGGAGTTAAGCACTAGAGGAGGATGTTAGGAAGATGACAGCTGTCTAATGTAATAATATTCAACAAATTAAAAGCCAGCTCAGCTGTGTGCTGTAATCTCCAAAGCAGCAACACTTCAATCTGACCTCCTGGCAGAGGTCTAATTAGAGCCGCCGCTTGCGCACACTTGTTGCGCTGAATGGTTATCGCTGAATCATGATTGAGAAACCAGATTCATTAACTGTTAAATATCAGCGTATTAATGAAGGAGTGTTTGCTGTGTACTAAGCCATAATGGTTTGTATCAGCACAGGCTTTCGGCGCCCAAAGGTGCGAATGCTGTACGCTGTGTCTCCGTTTGCCCATCTCCAACTTTACTTTCTTCAGGGACTGCAGATAGTGAGTCTCTTGCTCGGCTAACTTTTAATTGGCTGTAGGATTAACATAGGAGTCTTACCAGACGGTGTTTATAAACTCATCATCAAAAGAACAGCTGCACCCAGAAGGAAGTGTGGGAGTGCGGTGCTGTTGGGAAGAAAGATAAAGGTCACCGGGAACAATACATGATGATAAACTGAGACTGATATGATCAATATTTATTGAGCTACACATACAGAAGTCTGTCTCTCAGTATGGCTGTACTGCCCTTCTCTCTTACTGGGTGAGAGCCCTGACAGCAAGTGTCAACATCCTTCTCACATCACGACTCTGAAGACGGTTAGTGTTGTCCACAGGTTTAATGATGCTGGAAGTAGTGAAACTGCAAATGAAACGTACATCTTACATTACTGTACTATGCTCCTTCATAGACTTTACATGAATAGGTTGTTTACCGCAACACTAAATGACCAAAGACTAGGCTAACGTTACCAGAGCATAGTAGTATCTCGCTTACAGAGGGAACATGAGATTTCTACCAATATTACAATTAAATAAACAACATGGCATAAACTTAAGCAATGTCTAGATATGACTCCAGATAAACAGCTCAGTAACAATATACCGAAGACAGCGGATGAACACAGATGGAAGCAGATTGCGAAGAAGTCCATCAGCATGTCAGCTCGATGTACAATGAACCCACTTCCTGGTTCTTTTAACTTCCTGTGTGATGACATCAGGACTAACTGCACTGCAACCCCAAAATTAAAGCCACTAGGTGGCACTACATACTACAGCTGTAACAGCACAATGGCTAACCCAACATGCCAGACGTCTCGGTATGGAGCTGTAGAGGTTCCTAATGGTGTCCTGTGATAATCCATCCCATGCATCTTGAATATCCTCACACAGTTCCCGCAGATGGTGCGGTAGGGGTGGAGGTGGAGGGACACCAGGCCTTCTGGACGTGTGACGTGTGACAACAAACCGTTCATTTTGGTGCTGACCACGGTGCCTCCACACACGGATTCGTTGGCCGTCTCCACCAAGACAAAAGCGGGACTCGACACCAGTGCCATTCTGAGTCACTCCATGACAGTCTGGTATGACACCACTGCAGTCTTTGGTGACGGTGACGTGGTGTTAAGGACAGTCGTGGTAACGGTCTGTGTGTATGTAGTCCTGCGTGGTGCAGCCGTCTACCAATGGTGCTGCACGAACAGGATGACTCACGGAGGACACCACTGCTCACTGAATGTCCATAATCGTGGCTGTTGGGTCAGTCAGGTACAGCGATAAGTCCTGTCCCTGCTTACGTCACATGCACGGCCGAGCGTGAAACTTGAATCATTGGCACGTGCCATGATGTCAAACCTACCCACCAAGTTTTGTTCCTGTCGGTTGACTCCTTGTGGGTGCAGTTATTTGTGGAGGTACTCTTTTGGTGATGTGTATTTCTTGCTCTAGCCAGTGACAGCCCCATCCTCTGAAGGTCAGCTACATATTTAGAATTACATTGTGATGCAGCTGAGCCTGTGCCTCTGTTTAGTATTTAGCTCATGCTGAATGACCTCTGTTCCTTCTGCAGGTCGCTGCAGGACCTGTCCAAGCAGACCGAGCTTCCATACGGCACTGTGCTGGACTCAGCTGTGTATGACCAGTTGCGCAGCAAAGGCATGAATCCCTTCGAGCGGGACCCTATGTACTCGCAGATGTGGCGGATGATCAACCGGACCGGAGGAGCGGAAAACAACGTGGAAGACTCCAAGGAGGGCATTCGCAAGGTAGGGCAAAGCTTTGCTAAGAGTCATTTATCCGGTCATGGAAAATCTGGGAATATTTTCCCCATTTAAACACTGAAACTTTTTTTTTTTGGATTAAATAGCAGAATAGGTATGGCAGGTAACGTGAAGACTTTTTTTCAGATTCTGCACTACTTTTAGACCACTATGCAGTGAAAACAGTGTGTGAAATTTACCATGTTGGAATGCTATTTATTTATTTATTTATTTATTGAATATCTTTTCTATTGAAGCTCATGTTCAGGTGATGCTGGTAAAGGAATGTAATAGAAAACTTAAATTATAAAGGAATGCAAAATAAGAAACATTCCTACTAGTGGTCTCAGACCCCCTCTGTACATCTATAAAAGACAATGATGATGATGATACACTTCAATAATGAAATCATGGCTTCAATTTCCCATTTTGAGAGCATTGTAAGCTAAATTTGAGGAACTAGAAGAGGAAAAAAGTTTATTTATGTTATATTATGTTACTTAGTGTGGTGTGAATTTGGTGTTTGGTTAAAAGATCTTATATTTAGTTGATATATCTTAAATATCTTACTGTAAGATTGTTGCACACTAATTCTAAGATTATTAAACTTATTTCCAGATATTTGTAGTTGTTTTAGAGTTTTTTAGTCAGATTTTTACTATATTGACAGATAATTTGACTTGTTTTAAACAAACATAAGTATAATGATGTGCCACTGTAGTGAGACACCTTGGCTTTTTAGTATCACCTCAAACGAGTACAAACGAGGCTGGAAATAAGATAAATAGTCTTATAATGAGCCTACAAGAATATTAAAATGGGAAATCTAAGATATATCAGCCAGATATAATTAATAAAATTAAACATTAGTAATAATTTTACTTTCCAAAAGTTTATTAATGCAGTCTGGATGTGGCTAGAACAATGAGCAGTTCAGCTCAGCTCAGTTCAGTTCAGTTCAGCTCAACTCAGTTCAGCTCAACACAGTTCAGCTCAACACAGTTCACCTCAACTCAGTTCAGCTCAACTCAGTTCACCTCAACTCAGTTCAGCTCAACTCAGTTCAGTTCAACTCAACTCAACTCAGTTCAGCTCAACTCAGTTCAGTTCAACTCAGTTCAACTCAGCTCAACTCAGTTCAGCTCAGCTCAACTCAGTTCAGCTCAACTCAGTTCAGCTCAACTCAGTTCAGCTCTGTTCAACTCAATTCAGTTCAACTCAATTCAGTTCAACTCAACTCAGTTCAACTCAACTCAGTTCAACTCAACTCAGTTCAACTCAACTCAGTTCAACTCAGTTCAACTCGATTCAATAATATTGCCATTATACTGCTACAGGGCTGTACAGTATAACGAAACACTTCCAGGCTTCTTCTCCACTGCGCTGATTACAATGAGAAGACAAAAGACACATGGGATGTCTATGCACATAAACATTAAGACATGTGCAAAATATGCAAGTAACCGCACATCAGTATGTTAGAGTGCGAGAACTGAGCTGCTAACAGCAGTTAGCATATGAAGTACAGCTTAGTGTTAGTGTACATATAGGAAAGTAGAGTGTGTTGAGGTAGCCAGGTGTGCAGTCAGGTTAAGCATGGTAAGGTTAAGTATGTGGTTGTAAACAGTAGATGAGTATATATATATATATATAGTGTTCAGTTCAGGTAGTGAGAACAGCGTTCTCAATGTTCTGGTGTACAGCTTACAGAGCTTACAGTACAGATGTTCAGTATATAAAATACACTGTGTATAAAATACGGCCCAGATGTTCAGGTATAGAAGTCTAGTTAAAGTGCGGTGATACAGTACCGGTATATGGTGCTCAGTTCAGGTCGTGAACAGGTTCCTCAGGTTCCAGTGTGTTGGGCTGGGGTACTGTAAATAAAGACTCTATACAGTACCGTAGGCCAGTGTGTTGGGCTGGGGTACTAAATAACGACTCTACGAAGCCAATTAGCTGATCAACTAATAACTGAATCAGATTTTAATGTATAATAAAATAACACTTCCCTACATAACAATCACTACAGTTCCAGGATTTTTAGCATTAGCATATCCTGCGCATTTCCGACAGCTTTGAAGACGGCCTTGATGTTTCCTGAATGAAGTTATCAAAAGGGAAAATGAGCTAATGTGGTTTAATGATGCTTGTAAGGTGCGCGTGATTCCCTTAGCTAATTACATGCCGTTACGTCACAGGTTAATGCTTTATTTGTTAACCCCGAAAAGCTTTTTTGTGTTTTTGCTTCCACTCCTCTTCCAGGATTGTTTTCGTTTAGGAAATTTACGGCGGCTCGCAAAGCGCCAATTAAGTAGGCCGGTGAGCGAGCGGGGAATGAAAGCCCGAGTTTCTTTAACGCCTGCGTCTAATGAATGGCTAATTAAGGCTTGTTGCCATTGCTCAGTGCTTTGTTGAGGCCGTCTTCGCTCACAGGTGCTCTGATAAATATTGTATGGCAGAGCCGCATCTTCACAGCTCCAGACACGAATACGTACGCCCCTCGTTTTCTCCCCTTTCTCTCTCTCTCTCTTTCTCTCTCTCTCACTCTCCCACTCTCTTTCTCTCTCTCTATCTTTCTCTGTCTCTCTCTCTCTCTCTCTCTCTCTCACACTCTCTGTCTCACACTCTCTGTCTCTCTCTCTTTCTCTCTCTCTCACTCTTTCTCTCTCTCTCACACTTTCTCTCTCTCTTTCTCTCTCTCACTCTCTGTCTCTGTCTCTCTCTGTCTCTGTCTCTCTCTGTCTCTGTCTGTCTCTCTCTCTCTCTCTCTCTCTCTCTGTCTCTGTCTGTCTCTCTCTCTCTCTCTCTCTCTCTCTTTCCTCTTTGTCTCTCTCTCTCTCTCTGTCTCTTTTTCTCTCTCTCTCTCTGACTCTCTCTCTCTTTCTCCCTCTCTCTCTCTCTCTCTCTCTCTCTCTCTCTCTTTCCTCTCTATGTCTCTCTCTGTCTGTCTCTGTCTCTCTCTCTCTATGTCTGTCTCTGTCTCTCTCTCTCTCTTTCTCTCTCTCTCTCTCTCTCTCTCTCTCTCTCTCTCTCTCTGTCTCTCTCTGTCTCTCTCTCTTTCTTTCTCCGTGTGGGCTTTTGAGCTCACTCGCCCTTGAAAGTAGCTGGTACGAGGACCCTTCTTGTCCTCGATGAAAGTGTCCTTTGATGCACAATAGCGTTACTGTTGAAGTAGCTGAAACTCATTCGGCCATAATGCCATGACATGCATATGGCTTGCTCTGTCGCCATTCCAAAACCCCCACCCCAAAACCCACCCACTTTACAGTGGCCAAATCTGTGAATTACCTGCTAAAGGTGTGAAAATAGCCACATGGGTTCAAATGGAAATCAGCCAGGCGTGATGTACTACCAGGGTGAGATTGGGTTTCCTTATCTCCGATGAAACAGCACAGATAAGACGGATCGGGCTGACATAATGAAATAATGGCCGCTCAGGTACCTTCAGCTGTTGCTTGTGACATTTGCATTCGCTGCTGTGTCTCCAGTGTTAGCCAGCCGTGTTCTATTGCTCTCCGCCTCTTTGAGTGCCAGGGAGCGGATTACTGCTTAATGGCTTTCTATAGAGGACCTTCATTCCTGGAGAACATGTGCTTGCTGACATGACCAACGTGGCGTGCGACACCGCCTCATTAAAGAGGGGCTACTCACTGTACATAGACTCTAATCCCCATCGGTGAGGGTCTGTAAGGCATGCGTGTAATTTTCATTAGAGGAGTTTTTATTTAAGGCAACCCGGAAATACCATTCAAGCTGATTTCATAGAGACTTGTGTACCCAGTATGTATAAAGAAGAGAGAGAGAGAGGGCAAAGGAAAAAGAGAGGTAAGAGAATGAAGAAACAAAGGAGAGACGAAGTGGGAGAAAGAAATAGAGGCGAGAGAGAATAAGAGTGAGCGAGTGAGCAAGTGAGATAGAGAAAGAAAGCAAGAGACATGAGTGTGAGAGAAAAAAACAGAGGGGGTGAGAGGGCATAGGGGAAGGGAAAGCGAGAGAGCGAGAGGGGCAAGAGAGAGAAATAGAGAGAAGGGGTGAGAGGCCAAAAGAGCAAGAGAGGTGAGAAAGTACGAGGGGCACGAGAGAGAACGAGAGAGGGGGTTAGAGGGCGAGAAGGAGAGAGATGTAAGAGTAGGAGAGGCAAAGAAAGAGGGAGTAAGTGAGTGAATGCCAGAGACATGAGGGAGAGAGAAAGAGAGAAAATCAAGCAGAGAAAAAGACAGCACAGGAGATGTGTGAGGAGAGGGAGAGAGAAAGGAAGGCAAGAGAGAAATAGAGAGAGTGAGCAAGTTGGAGAAAGAAAGCAAGAGACATAACTGTGAGAGAGAGACATCAAGAGAGGAGAGAAAGAGGAAGAGAAGTACGGTGACGTGAGTGAGTGAGCAAGTGAAAGAGAGATGAGCTTGAAGGAGAGATCAAGAGGGGGAAGAGAGAGAAAGAGAGCATGGGAGATGAGAGAGAAGAAAGGGAGAGTCAGAGAGCAAGACAGGTGAGAGAGAGAGAGAGAGAGAGTCCACTCAGCCCCAGCAGCCGTTCACTGCCTAGCGGCTAATCCTGCTGCCCCTAACGAAGGGCTTTATAGACCAGCTCGTTTATCCACACCAGTGATGGTCTTCAGGAACCTGCTCTGCCCCCACACTGCTGGGTCCAGGTGTGCCACAAGTCTGCCCACAGCTACAGCGCCATGAATGATCCTCCACTGTAGATCAGCTGCACCCTTCCCCACAGAAGGCTTAGACAGGGATCTCCACCTACCCCTCCAGCCTGACCAAGACGGTGACAGGAAGGAAGAGTGAGAGGTTAAAAACAGAGAGAGGAGAGAGAGACAAAGAGGAATAAAAAGAGACAGAGAGAAAGGGGACAGAGAGGCAGAGAGATGGGAGAGAAGGATGGAAAGAGAAGACAGAGAGGAAACAGAGATAGGAGGTGGAAAGGAGAAAGAGAGAGATCAGAGAGAGCAGAGATAGAGACAGAGAGTAGAGGAGACAAAGAGACACAAGAAAGAGACAGAGAGAGGGGACAGAATACAGAAAGAAGACAGTAGAGAGAGCGGGGAGACAGGGAGAATGATAGAGACAGAGTGGAGAGATAGAGAGACAGAGAGGAGAGTGTGAGAGACAGAGAGAGGAGGGAGAAAGACAGAGAGAGGATAGAGAGAAATAGAAAGGAGAAGGAGACAGAGAGGGGATGGAATACAGTAAGGAGACAGCAGAGAGAGACACAGAGAGGAGAGAGAGGGGAGAAAGACAGCGTGAAGAGATGGAGAGGAGAGGAGGGAGAAAGAGAGAGAGCCAGAGAGAGGACAGACAGAGGAGAGAGAGTCTCTAGACAGGGGAACGCTGGTAGGCAGGTAAAGAGGCCAGTAGGAGAGGCGAAAGACGGAGAGATAAAGAGAAACTCCTCTACAAATGAGGAACTAATGATGCTTCCCTCGTTCCCTTTCTCTATCCTGTGGAATGGGAGCGAGCGCTCATTATGAAACAAAGCTTTACTCTTTCTTTCATTACACAAACACTTATTTATCACGCCGCTCTCAGTCAGCTCATTAGCTCGTTGTCACGCTGAAATATGGAGAGAGACGGGCGTGCGGTGGGAGGCAGAACAACAAGCACGACGGCTCGCCCAGCTTGGAGCCGTCTCTGGCAGGGGGAGCCGGGACGTCCCGCAGGGGCGAGCGCCCGTGAGAGGAGGATTATTGCTCTTCAGCACCTGCGTGGCATGCTGGAGGAATCTGTGGTGGGATCAGAGGGGCCTGCGGTGCCGGAGATGCAGTGTGTTAGCTCTGAAGCGGTGCAGTGTGTTAGCAGCTCCCTGTTTGCCACTTATCTGAAGGCAGAGGTTGGCCTCTGGAGCTTGGTGTTTGATGGTCTCAGCGGCAGTAGTGCTTGTTCGAGGATGGGGGGTTGAGGGGGAGCTAAGGGGAGCTGGAGATTCCCCTCTCTGTTGGAGGCCTGAGAGCCTGTAAGCAGACGCTGTTTATCTGCTGGAGTAAACACTGGGGTCTCTGCAGAACACATGTTCCTCTGGACCAGCATGCGCTAACAGTGCGATCGCAGGCGCGACTGGCGCGCGAAAGCTGAGGAGGCTGGAGTGTTGGAGTTTCCTCCAGTCCTGAATGCCTGCCTCTGCTGCGTCACTTTAAGAGGAGCAAGAAGGGAATGAGAGAAAGAGGAGAAACTAGGAGAAAGGATGGAGAGTGGAGGAAGAAAGGGAAATGAAAGAGAAGAGAGAAAAAAATAAAGATTTGGTTAGAGAAAGGAGAAGAGAACAGAATAGGAGAGAGAAAAGAAGAAAGAGAGTGGAGGATAGAGAGAAACAAAAGAAAAGGAAGGTAAGAGAAAAGAAGAGAATGTAAAAGAAGAAAGAGCAAACATGAAAAAAACGAGAGAGAGAAAGAGAGATGAAATAAAGACAAGGCTAATAGTAGAAGGAGCAGAAAAGGGGAGAGAAAGAGGGAGAGAGAAACGAGTAAGAGTGGGAAAAGGGGCAGAATGAGGCTAGGAAGGCCAGGAGTCAGAGGAGGAGAGAACCGATGAGAGGCTAGGAAAAGAAAGAGAGAGAAAGTGAAAGAAATGAGAACGTAGAGGAGAAAGAATGAGGAGAAAAGATGGAGAAAGAGAAAAAGAATAAGAAAGTGGGACAAAGGAAAGAAGAGTACAGAGATATGAAGGTTTCCCCCTGTAGAGAGAGAGAGAGTGAGAGAAAAGAAAGGGGAGAAGAACAGCAGGAGAGACATGAAGGGGAAGAGAGGGAGAGATGCAAAGAGTGAAAAAAGTTAATATTGAAAGGAGCAGAGAAAAAGAAACAGAAGCGACAAAGAAGAGAACTAAAGGAAGCACAAAAGAAAAGGATTGAGTGAGAGCACTAAAGAAAGTAAACAATGAATAAGATGGAAGTGGAGCGAGAATGATAGATAAAAGAGGATATGGAAAGACATGATGAGGATACTAGACACAAAGAAAATGAGAAAGAAGATAGTGGTCCGAAAGAGCAGACATTAAGGAAGAGAAGAAGATGGAAAAAATGTCAAAGCGGTAGGCAGACTAGAGAGAGAGCAGTAGAACTTGAAAGAATAAAACTAATGAAAAACAGAAGGAGAGAACTGAAGGGAAAAGGAGAGAAACAAGTTATAGAGAAAAATTTATCATATTATCCTAAAATAACACCCGTGAGACAGTGTTCCAGAATGAGAAGGTGAGAAGTGTAGATGGTGAAAAGATAGGAGTCGCAAAAGAAGAAGAAACGAAACAGAAACAAAAAACAGAAAAATGGGGAAAAAATGAAAAAGAAGAAGTGGTGGGGGGGGTTGGGGAAGAGAGAAAAGAAAGGCAAAGAAAAAAAGACTCTCTAGAAGGAAGCAGGAAGAGAGAGGTAGAGGGGTGGGTAATTGGGGCTGGATAATTCAACAAAAAACAAAGGGAAGAAAGAGGGGAAGACAATACAGACAGGACATATAAAAGGGGGAGCAAGGGAGTCCGGCAATCAAATGTACAGACTGATCATCTCTCCTTCTGATTGATTTAGCTGTGAATTGTTGCTAGGCATCTGCTGGAGCTCCCCGCTGCTGGAGCTTAAAGTGTAGGGGTGGATGGGAATCCAGTGACTGTGGAACGAGAGAGAGAAATGGTAAGTGAGTGGAAGAACAAAAAAAGTGAGGAGGAGAATGAAAACATGAAAACGAGCAAAAGGGACGTAAGCAGTCGAATAATTTGAGGTAAGATAAAAAGACTGTAAAAGAAAAAAAGCACGGGGAGCTAGCGCTACACTTAACAGCGAGGGTGCGTAAGAAGGCCAAAGATCTTACACCACCAGAAATAAAGTGCAGAAAATCGCCAGAAAGAGCGCCAAAAAATCAGTGCGCAGAGAAAAGCCGGGCCTGGATATATTTATAGAGAAGCGTGCCATCGAGTCACTCAGGCAGTGTAAAGCTGAGGTGGAGAGAGGAAAAAAAAAAAGGGAAAAAAAAGAAAAACGGAGGCTGGGGATAGAGAGCGCCGGCTAATTAGCGAAGCACTCTATGTGAATAGGAACTTTCACACGCTTCTCCTCCAGCTTCAGCTCTGTCTCAATAAAAACTAATAAGCAAGACAAATGAGCTACGCCACAATTTGCCACACTTAATAAGAACCGATAGAAAAATGAAAAAGAATCATTCCAGGAAAACACACATCACCCGAAGCAACATATGCAAGAACGTACATCTCTCTGTGTCTGCCCCAAGACACCTTCACCAAATTCCATCAGAACTGAGCTGTTTATAGTATTCTTTTCAATTACTTCAAAACTTACTATCTTTCAAGACTCGGCATACAAGACGCAGCAACACAACGAAACAAAATGAAACCAAAGAAAAAAAAAAGATAGAGGGGAGTAAGGGAAGGGTCATAAAGAAAAGGGCGGTAGTATAAAATAATATACGCATAAAAGAATAAAAAACGCCAGTCACCACTAAGTTAGTGTGTGTTTATCGGAACCGGGCCTAAAATTATAGACATACCGACTCACGGCAAGTTGTCGTACGACACTCCCCAGAGTGCTTGATGTAATTGTCGTAAAGGAAAACAAGCTAGGACAGAACAGCAACCTGGTAGGGGAGTAATAGCAGATTATGCCTAGATTCGCATAAATATTACACACAAAAAACAAGATTGGAAAAAAAAGAGCCCCATATATAAATAATTAAAGCAAAAAAAAAAGAGCTATTAGGAGACTAGTGTGACCTCTCCAAGCACACAACCATGATAACCAAAGACGTCGTCACGGCTTTTAGCTAGAACAACTTCCTTAATAGGTAAATGAGTAGGACAACATTTGCACATCCAAGTCAAGCCCATAAAGCGAGCTTGAATTAGCGTCCTCACACAGTTTCCTGAGACGCATGACAATACCACACACAAGAGTTCAAAAACGTAAAAAAAAAAAGAAAAAAAAAAAAGAATGGAAATAAACAATCGTCGAAAGCCAAAAAAAGAGCGTCAACACCTGAAGTATGACCCTCTGCACAAATAAAAAAAAAAACGATGCTCTGAGCCACTCCGTAGACTGGGCTAGGACACCACTGGTGCAGTCTTTTTGGTGACGGTAGTAACACCAGAAACATGGGGAGGGTGAAGGACAGATCGAGGTAGAACGGTCTGTCGTGCATGTAGACCTGCACGTGCGAGGGAATTAAACCTCTAAAAAAAATCGTGTGAGAATAACACAATCAAAAGAGTGCACTAACAGGGTGAATTCATTCGAGAAGCGACTGGAATCTGCGCAACGACATGTCCAAAAGAAAAAGTGCAAAAAAAGAAGAGCGAAAAAAACACCAGAACATAGCCCGGCAGTCGGATGTGATTCCTCCAGAGGAATCACTTTGATGAGACAAAAAAAGCAACAGGAAAAAAAAGCAAAAAGGGAAAGAAAAGCAACAGGAAGCAACAAAAAACAGGAAAAACAAAAGAAAAAAACACGACAAGAAAGCAACCACAATATAAAGGGTGGCATGTAGACGTGATTGTCAACTGTTAGAGTGAAAGGAGAAGCTTATTGAGGAATACTATGCAACTGAAAGACGGTACCGTGTTGGGCCACCTCTGGCCTAGATACAGATGTGGCAGATACGTAGGTGTTACAGCTGGGCCTGTAGATCCTTCATACCTGTAGGTTGCCGAAGCTGCCGTCAGAGCTGGTCCCATAAAAGCTGGATTGCCGATAAATCTGGCCATCAGCCAAGCCCAGGAAGTGTTGCAATCTGTCAGAGACAGGTAAAGTCCTAGAGAAGGACCCTGCACCGGTGTTCGGCGAGCATTATCCTACTACATGACCTAGCAAAGACAAAGTAAACATAGGACACGAAAAAAAGAAATAATGGGTACAGACCAGTTGGTGATAAACCCTGCCTATGATACGATCATCTCATCAGCTACCCGCGTGGGACAAAACGACATGCTTTGTATAATGATTGCTTCCTGATCTTCTCATATTAAAAAGTCAGCATTGAATATATTGATGGATATCGTCGCTGTTCACACATGAAAAACAGGGAGAGAATGAGAAACAAATATAGGAGCATGTGTTCTTCTCCAGAGAGAAACACAAGGGCTATTAACAAGGAGACAGAACTGTCAACAAACAACATAGACAATATTTAAAACAGAAAAAAGAAGTATGAGAAAACAAGTCAATGAGACAACGAGTAACGTCTTACCAAGGCGGTTTTGGGCCATTTTCCTGTCGGTTCGCACACAGTCTTCATGAAATTCACGCCTCAGTGTAACGAACAGTCAAGTAAATCGTGGATCCAAATGAGCAAGCACTAATAAAAGAATATTAAAAATAAACAAAAAAATAGAGAACAATTAAACCATAAGTTGGAGTGTGACGACCACCATAAGGAGACAAAAAAAATTAAAAGCATTTCTGCAGGGGACTGGATGATATCTACTTTTATAATGGGACAAGGTGACATTAGTGAAACACACTACACAAACAGGAAAATATAGACACCAAGGATAAAAAAAACGACAATAAATACAACAATCGGATCACAAAATCAATCACTAAACTAAAATAAAAGAAAAACACACCATGTAATAACAATAAAGAAAGAACAGGGGCAGGGATTAGGATGCATCTTATATTCTAAAATGTGTAACCTTTGACCTCTTTTAAAAAGAAAAATAAACTCACGGGCACAGGTGAAAAAACTGAGAAACACCTAAGGGCTGAGTTTGGGCCTATGGAAATTACGTCAGGCTGTAGGGTAATTTGCAGGAAGGGCCTTCCCGAAAAAAAGCAACAACAGCTAGGTGCTTCAGAGGCTTAGAAAATATAGCTTTTTTAAAAATGTACACCCAGCCTGTAGTTTAAGTGTTTGGTTAAAAGGGTCTAGCTGAGCAAGAAGACAAGAACAAATGTGAGGTCGAGAAACTGAGCTTATATGCTTTAGAGTACACCAAGACATACAAATAAAGAAAGCTATTTACGTTAGGTGCAGAGTAGTAATACAGGTCGCAAAATTGTGCTATGCATCAAAATACCATTTATAGGATGAGGCCTTATGCAACTGAACGCAAGCAAAACTGTAACTAATACCACGTACACTAGAAAAAAAAAAGTGAAAAAAAAACACCAAAAAAAGAATAGAGACACTAAAAAAGCATACAGAAGGAAAAAATTGCGAAAAAAAAAAAGAAAAGTGCAACAAGAGTAGCAAGCATTAGAAGCAGTGCGCACCAGCCAATAATTAGGACTTCTCGAGTGTGGTACTGTTGGTACAAAGAACACATCGAGTATCATCCACAAGTCCCGAGCTGAACAGTCCTTTCTCAAAACCATAACGCTATCAAAAGAGAAAAAAAAAAACAGAAAAGAGAAACAAAAAAAACAAAGTCAATGGTTCCTAAATTTCTCGAGGCCATGCATTACCACGATTGAATCACGGGGAACACCCTAATAAAATCCCAGCCTGGTAAAATGCACTGCTTTATTTTAAAAGGAAGCAACAAATAAAAATAGAAAAAAAACGAACAAATGAACGACAACCAGAAAGGCTATGGGGATGCTTAGCAAAGAATACAAATGTAAAAAACGACAATTGTTCATTTGCAAAGTATCAATGAATAAAATCAGAGAAATAAGAGCAACAAACAAATAATTAATAGATAAGAGACCTTAGATAGACTGTTTTAGAGCCGGGTATAGCAGTATCTGATTGGCCTCCGTTCTACAAAATCGCTTGCCAGGCCCCTATAGCAAGCGGTGCTTCGGTAGTTTAGCTTTGAGAAAAAGTTCAGCAAGAGAACGGCTATAAAGAAGACTATTCTTATACCCTTCCTATTCAGCATGGCATTTTCGATCTGTAGGGTTCTGAGATCTGGCAACATCTACCAACAAGATTGCGCTCTAAAGATAAACAAATACTCCAAAAAAATTAGAGATCTACAGATTAACTATGATTAATAGCTTGATAAAGAAGAGAAAAACAGAGAGACATCAGAATTCTGTGGGCCATACAGCAAAAAAACAAAGGTCAGACAAGCGAAGGGTTACAAAGACAACAATCGCGCAAGGGCGTTTTAAGGGATTCATACAGAGTTAGGAACTAAAACAAAAGCCTAATAGACACTTTGTCATATAACAGAAGGAGTGCCTAAAAAGTGCAGGGTTTCTATAGTACCGAGAATGATCTGATTTGGTACACAGCTTGTGTCCCGACGGAAAAAATGCAAAGAAAAACAGACTAAGTGGTAGAAGGAGAAAACATGGCACGAAGCAAAAACAAAGAAAAGACTACGTTGTCGTATGTAACCACGAAACACATCCAAAAAAAAATAAAAAAAAAGTAATATACGCAGAGCCCAAACCCAGGGCATATTGATTAGTGTTTTTAGCTGTTTTATCTGAGCCGTTTTAGTGTCCCCAGTCATTACTACATAGAAATGCGGCACGGAAATTGGAAAGATTGA